>CM057345.1:153461810-153797491 GCA_030015575.1 Agapanthus africanus | reverse complement strand
ACAAGGAGTTGTTAACTACTCGGTTAGGGGGTTATACCTTTCTTTCTTGAACTCCTTCGTCTTCAAACCTCAATGGTTGTCCGGATCGGCTTCACCCCGTCGTCTCCTTGCGCCGAAGATCGATCCACCCGAAAGCTTCTACCTTTGGCTTCTTCTTCTAGCTTTGAAGAAACTGGTTCACTCGGTTTGCTAAACCTTATGAACTAGAGTGGGTAGATGAGAGTGTGTTGGGATTTTTCTCTATGGTTCTTGGTTCTCAACACATGAGACAAGTGAACCATAGACTAAAGAGAGAGGAGAGCAAGAGGAAGAAGATGAGAGCTCAAGAACAAGAGAGAGAAAGGAAATGAAAAAAAATGAGCAAGACTTTTCTCTCTTGGCTCTCATAATCCAAAACCATCATAACCAATAATAGCAATCAAGTATTAGTGATGGTTTAAGCTACAATAGCCATATCATTTCATGCACTCATTTTGCACAAGAGAACAAGCAAGCAAAAGTCTTTGCCATGAAATGATCGCCATTGTCATCATGATGGTCAACTAGTCCAACCTAGTCAACCGGTCAACAAAGTCAACAAGTCAACAAAGTCAACCCCTCAACAACCATGTCACTATAATACTTAATTAATATTATTGTTAATTACATATCATATTCTCATTAGGGTTGAGCAAAAGGTCAATAGTCAACAGTCAACGGTCAACAACCCTAATGAGAATCCTCTGCCTCTGTCTCTCCGTCAACTGTGCATACGCACCCGCATCCGCGTTCCGAGGAACACGAATACATACTGGATAAAACCAATCCCAAAACGTACACTAGGATCTGGCTTAAACCAAAGCCCGCTAGTGTTAACTATCCGGACACTGTACGTGCACAAGTGCACGGATGTGACCGGACCCTGTCGCAAAACCATGCGACCTGTCGCAAAACCATGCGACCTCTACTCTTTTACCTAAAGGCGAATAGCTCTCTGTGTGGGACTCTAAAGACTCGACACTAAGCTGGCAGTGGGTTTAACCACAGACCGCAAGCGACACTAGCTGTGCGTAACGGTCCCCAGGTAGATGCCGACAAGAAGACTGACGAGGTGAAACCCATCTGAACTCCTACTGAGCCTGAATGTGACAGTCTCCGTACAGTCCGGTCTGTTCGTCTGACACATCGCATGGCGGGCCTAGGGGGCGGTAAATGTCAGTCCCCTAATAGCGGTACAAGTCGTGTCGGAGTGAAGCCCAAAACACCCTGAGATAACACTGGAAGCCCACCAGTATATCTCGCTTGCCCTGGCCAGGGACTACTCGTGTAATGGCTCTCCTAGACACAGCGCGATATCAACCCCCAATACCGGGAGAGACGAATCCTGTCTAACCGTCACTGCCTCCAAGTGCTTCGGTACTGCACCCAACTACTACCTGTTTGCACGACTCCTTTGAGCCGTGGAAGGGTAGTAATCAAAGTACAGTGGGAACACACTCGAGGCGAAGCGACAGTGTCAAGTCAGCGGACTAAGCTGTACTCATGTCACCTGGGAACTGATAACTGACGATAGGTATAATACCAACCGGTCAGTTCCCGACGAGTCCTGTCCAGTGTACTCGTAACCCAACGAGCACCCGCATACTATCTCCAGTACGACGTACTGATGGCTGTGGGACAGACCATCTCCCACACTGGGATGAGAAGCGCATACGCTAGTCTACTCCGGAGTATCGATGCCCTGTCTCGATAGTCCTGCGACTAGGGACCTGCATAAGGATGTGCTTATAGATTACCCAGCCCTCACTAGTGTGACTGCCATCACAATGCTGGTAATCAAGCAAAGATCCTAAGGGCTCCACTAATGCGTATAGGTGATACAATAAAATAAACACATGTACACATTGAAGTAGAAACAAACCAAGTAGCATACTACTATTTTAAGCAAGATTGTTTATACAAGGTGAATATCCCAAGCTTCCATTAAGTAATATACAAACTAGTATGATACAGTAATGGCCTCTAGGGCATATACACTAACACATCATACTGCTGGCCGTCAAGCAAGAATCCTAAGGGCTCTATCAACGCGCAATAGTGACCTGTAAGGTCACCTAAAGCAGTACATGATGATAAAGATAAACCAGATAGCATACTATCATCTTGAGTAAGACTGTCCTACCGGTATAGATCTTCCCTCAATCATTGCAATCACGTGCCTGTGATCCAATAATTGACTCTGAGAGCACTATATCCAACAGTTTCTATGATATTTCTGGATTTGGGAACCGTGGATATTTCAAAAGAGAATATGTAATTGTTTAAAAAACCCGGTTACCTTTGATATGATATTTCAGTGCGTCCACCATGTGTTCTCTCGGTGCTGACAGCAACATGTGAAACCCGATTCGAGGAGGCGGCTGAGGCCGATTGCGGGTGCATGGTGGGCCCGGTATGGTACCCCGGGGCGAGAACGGATTCGCTGTGCAGTAAACGGTGAGCCTGGCAGAGGGACTACTACCTACTGGTGATTGGTTAGATCTGGCAGTTATCCGGAGGATACTGACCAGTGATGAGAGATGGATACGGGACGATCCGTACTGCCGAGGCCGAGGGCCGATTCCGCAGACGGAGCCCGATACTTGAGGATTTGTGTGTCGATGCTAGACACGATGATTCATGATATTTAGTGTGCCGATGCTAGGCACCCATGATTCTATGAGATTTACATGATTTGGGTATATGGATGGACACCGATTATTTTCCACGTTGATATTCCGTGTAGATATTAATTTTTCCCATGCTCAGTATTCAGTATTTTACATCTCATCCTATATCTGTTGTACCTGATAGAGTACATTTGCTATTCACGATTATTGCATACCTTGCACATCATATAGATGTTATTAGATTGCATTTTCTATGCATGATTATTGCATACCGTGCTTATCATTTAGAGATGTTGTTAGATCGTACTTGATGCATGATTACTACTCATATAGTTCCTCATATAAATGTTATCTGTTGGCATAGGTTAGAGTATCGCAGCACGTGCATACTCGCGATTACCTTTATATGTTATCTACTATTCACGAGTTGGCAACTCACCCCCGTTGTGCCACAGTGTTTGCAGGTTGCCCTTCGGAGTAGTCGCGACAGGCTGCTTTCTTGCATCTTTTGACACAGATACCCCTACAGTTGGCGTACTAGCTCTTTTGCTGATAGGTGGGTTTTGTGCGGTATCTGTTTATCTTTCAGTAATGTACATTGTTGTATATAGTACTCTCCATCTACCACTTATGTATTGACTTAGAGACCAACTATGAGGATGATATATATTATTTTATATTCTGGTGTCGAGCTCGTTGTGAGCCGACTTTACTTATGCAGTTCTTATCATGTGTGATGTTTTCCACTTATTGCTCTTTTCTTCGCTACGGCGTCATATATTGTTATCGTGGTGATTGTCTACTTAAAGTTTTCTTAGCAGTTTAGCAAATGTTTTTATTAAATGTTTTAAACACTCTATACTTTTACTGGTTTGATTTCTGGGTTTCGGCTTACTTAGTCGCGTTACGCCTGTAGATGTTACGTGGTTAAGTGCCGGTCACAGGCCAAACTTTGGGTCGTGACAAAGTTGGTATCAGAGCTTAGGTTTTACCTTCGGAGTGTAGGATGACCCTGGTATGATGGAGTAGGTAGCTGTAGCAGAGTGGCGTAGCGTGCGTATGTTCCGCGGCATACTCACGACACGATACTCCGCCTAAGCGACCTTAGGACTTGTTGAAATTCCTTCATGATTGTATACATCCTTGTGATTCGATTTCCGTATCCTCATCGAATCCTGCTTTCTTTTCAGCCATTATGCCGCCAAGGACTACGAGGGAGCAGAGAGTAGCCGCGAGAGCCGAGGTTCGAGTTGATTCGTCCGAGACGAGGACTGATCCGGGTAGTACCCCTGTTGTACCAGAGCAGATTATTTCTCCTACGACAGATCAGATCGCTAGATTAGTGGCAAAGATGCAGGAGTTGCGCCAGACGATGAGCTCATTGGTGAAGGTCGTTCGAGCGCAGGGACAGGAGGTTGTCACCCCTGTTACCTAGTTGTTCCTTGCGATCATCATGCAGTATTTCGTCACCCACATAGCACCGGTAGAGGCAGCCCCAGTTTATGAGACACGTCTTCCAGAGACCGTGAGAGTTCCGGAACAGTTGAGGAATCGTACTGGTGTACCAGCCCAGAGCAGAGGCTTAGGACGAAGACAGTTTTTCAGCTCTCATCCCTAGGAAGGTCAGCAGTCAGCGCGTGGATGTTTTCGATGCGGAAGTCTTCAACACTTTGTCAGATATTATTCCTTAGCACCACGTCAGGGTCGTATTCTGAGACGTCATAGACACGGAAGGTTCACACAGAGGGGTCAGTCTAGTAGAGGAGGAGTTCGGTCAGTCGCAGGTGAAGGGCAGGCACAAGTTTTCGCTTCGACTCATCAGGATGCGCAGGCGTCCAATGCTGTAGTTTCAGGTACTCTTTCAGTATGTCCTTTTGTTGCACACGTATTGTTTGATCCGTATCCATGCACTCGTATGTTTCCACACTTCGTGCCGAGTTTAGGACGAGAGTTGTGCTAGGTAGATCAGCCGTTTGTTGTGTTAACTTTTGTCAGCAATTCTTTTGTTGCGCGACACGTAATTCGGTCGTGTGTGTTCATAACATAATATTGCATTTTGTATTCCCCATTCTTATGCATTTTACAATGAAAACAGGTGCTTTTGACGCATGTCTGCTACATATTACAGGTTACAGGTTCTTGGCGCGAAAACAGTGAAAAACACAAAAGACGATACAAAAGAAGGACTTTTGACCAACAATTAGGAGGATCTTAGTAAAGCCCAGCAGAAGAACGCTTCACCACCAACAAGGAAACGCAAGATCCAAATTTGAAAGAAAGACGGTTAAAAGATCCATTGCAAAGTGTTCACTGAAGATCTGGAATTAATATAGAAGCCCAACTGATAAAAGGAATAAAGAATAAAGAAGCCCAGAGTAACCTAAAGAAGCCCAGGAAAAACAATCAGATGAACTCACCATTGAGCCGCGGAACCGCGGCCCAAGCGCGCCAATGCCGCGGTTCCGCGGCCTTATAAAGCCCTCATTCAAATAAAATTTTACCATAATGTTGAGTCGGCTATGGAAAGATTTCCTGGGGGTATATTTGTAATTGTAGACATGCGGGTCAAATGTAACCCTAGGGTTTCCTATTCTTTATAAATAGGAACTCTAATCATTGTAATTCTTATGCCTCCCTTTAATGAATAAAATTTAGAAATCTTTTGGAGAGTATCGGTGCCTCTCTTTAATTCAGAAATTCAGATCTGACAAATCTGCATGGAAGATTGGAGGGATCCATCTGTAATTAATTTAATTTCTTGTTCTAGTTTAGATTTTAATTCCTTGCCTTAGATGTTAGCTTTGGGAAGGGCTTTTGAGAGATGAGATCTATCATCCCTTTCTTACCCATCACATAGAATCTATAGAACTCCATGCATACACGCACAAATTGCGCCCTACGGCACCCTATCCCTCGAGGTAGCGGTGATACCGTAGTATAAAGGCTCAGTTGCGCGCGTTTTCCATGGAGGTTAGGGTAAGGATCTCTAAAGGAAGGACAAGAACCTAGAGGAAGGAACACCTTTCCGAACGGATCTAATCCCCTTTATTGATAATTACCATAACTCCTCTTAGATCCTAATCTGGGTATAGAAAGCGTTGAGATTTATTTACATTTCCAAACCATTCCTAAACCTAATCCTAGCAAGATTTAAATCTAGATAATTGCCCTAGGTTAATTAGATTTTTAGATTTAATAATCAATCCGAACACCCTTCGGAATCAACTCGTAAGCGCGAATCGGAAATTCACAAAATCCCTGTGGACCGACCCGTACTCACCGGCTAGCTTCATGCGACGCCGTTCTTGATTGCGGTTACAAATATTTTTGATCTATCTTTTAGAAAGCGCAAGCACGCTAAATCTCATCAATCAAATGGCGTCGTTGCCGGGGATAGCGTAATCTTTCTTTTTGTGAATTTTCGGGTTGATATAAATTTTAAAAATTATAAAAATCTGAAAATAAAAAAAAATAAAATAAAATAAAAAATAATCAAATTTAATCGGTTTGAAGGGTGTATCTTTTGAATCTTGCAGGAACAGCGAAGAATCACGTATCTGGAATTTTACAGAGGGCAAATAAAAATTTGGTACATAAGAACAGAGAGAAATTGCAAGTCCAGAGCAGTGAAATTTTTTCCAGAGGCTGATCCCATCATTCCGCCGCCCATCCGCGGCCTAAACCCTATAACCGCCGCGTTTCCGCGCTTGAAGTGCCACGTCAGCGCACCAAATTTTTCTGGTTTGATTTTTCTCTCTCTCCTCTGGAATCTCCCATATATCTCTCTGTAAAAAGTTTTCTGCAGGATTTCTTTGCGTAAAAATCTTTTTCCCCTTCTAAATAACAGATCTCTGCAGGTTTCTTTGCGCCGCGCTAAAAAATTTTGATTGCAAGTGAAATTTTATTTGTTTTGCATAATTTAACCGGACTCTAAGGGGCTATTTGACCAAACTCAGATTGGGTGGGGATTTCATCACCCTTCCCAGGACCCCAGAAAACACCTAAGCATTTTGCATCAACCACCTTTAATTAAAAAAAGATTAGACTCAGACCTAAGGACAGCGAGCTCAATAGGAAAAGGACTAGGGTAGGCATCAGCCGTTTATCCTAACCGACATTGCGGTGTCTAGGCTAGTGGTTTTTAATTAGGCCCACTGTAGTGGTGGTTCCTTCCCACTTACCTGGCCGTACTTGTCCGTGAAGAGGCGGTTCGAGGTCTATTTCTAGCCCTAGTTAGGAGCTGTCTAGTAGACCTAGGCGACCCTAGATCTAGGCCTGATTGTGCATGTGTGGTTGACACATTGGTGTCACGAGTCCCTTTCCTAAAACCTCTTTGCAAAACCTTCTCATAAATAAAAAAAAAATAAAGAAAAATCTTTTAAAAAACTTGCAACTTGCCGCTAAAGAAACTTGAAACTCACTTCCACCACTTCTTCTCACTGACGTTATCTTACCCCCACATTCTGTTTTTCTCTTTTTTCTGACTGCACTACCCTTTAGTGTATGTCATTTTGGACTAGGGATACTAACGCCCGATTAGTCCGTGTTTCGTTGGTACCGACCAACGAACCCTTCGGCGAACCCTTCATCGAAATCCCCTCCATTTCCTTACCTCCACCTTTAAATTCTTCTTTCGAAGGTATGTCGGGATTCAACCCCAACGATACCTTGCCGACGGGAATGATTCCACCTCCGCCAGGTGCGAATAACCCGAATCTACCGCCTGTTGTAGCGCCCGCACGAGTTGCTCTCCAGGATCTCTTCTACCCCGTTCGCACTTCCTTACCTACATGTCTTTCACCCCCACTGGCAAATGGGGATAATTTTGAAATAAAACCACACTTCATCAATATGCTGCCTAAGTTTCATGGTTTGGAATCCGAAGATGCATATATTTTCATTAATAAATTCCAAAACGTTTGCGCCATGATGAAGACAACCCAATTAAGTGATGACGCAATAAGGCTAAGGGTCATTCCTTTTACCTTATGTGACTTAGCCGAGAAGTGGCTATACAGCACCGCATCACACTCCATTAGAAATTGGGACGAGTTTGTGAGAGCTTTTCTAAAAAAATTCTATCCTCACCACAAAACTGCTAGAATCCGAAACGAGATTATACAATTTTCACAGCTTCCGTCCGAACCATTCTGGAAGTGCTTCGAGAGATTTAAAGACCTACTTGTTCAATGCCCTCATCATGGGATAGAAAATTGGCAACTTTGCCAAACTTTATACGAGGGATTGAACGCAGCAACGAAGCAGTTGCTAGAAACAATATGTCAAGGTCATTTTCTCTCTAAGTCTAGCGACAAAGCTTGGCAGTTTCTTGAGGACCTAAGTGAGCAAACAATTCAGTGGGAGAGTACCAAGACCACATCATCTTCTTCAGTTGGTCAATCTAGGGCAGGCATACATCAAATAGATATGTCGATTGTTATGAAGGCCGAGATGGCCTCACTTATGAAAAAGCTAGAAGCCATTGAGACAAAAATCTCATCGACTTCTCCTGCCCCTACTCTACCCACACGAACTGTTTGTGCTTGTTGTTCGAACCCATCACATCTAACCGAAGAGTGTCCTTATAATGCACCTATTCAAGGACAGGATCAAGTCAATGCTGCATTCCAGCAACGACAAAGAAATGATCCGTACTCTTCGACATACAATCAGGGGTGGAGGAGTCACCCAAATCAACAGTTCCAAGGGAATAATAATTTTCAAAGACCTCCTCCACAACAACAAGCACCCTTACAAACTCAAAACCAGCAACCTTTCCAACAACAACCTTATACAAATCAAACGAACAATTTGGTTCAACCAAATGATGATAAGGTTAGCTCGCTCGAGAAAAGTCTAGAAGCATTTCTCAAGCAAACTACAGAATCCGCAGCAAGACTTGAAAGTTATGTGCACTCTTTAATGAATAACAATGCCTCACACGATCAAAGTATCAAATCTATTGAGGCACAAATTGCACAATTAACTGCTGCGTTGAGCGAGAGAGAAAAGGGAAAGCTTCCATCTCAACCATTGCCCAATCCCGGTCACCCACAAAACGCATATCACAATCACAATGTAAATGCGGTGACCACGTTGAGATCCGGAAGAGAGTTGCAAAATAATGTGGAAACTAGTGATGACATCCCCGCCAGTGGTTCTTCTTCCCCTTCTTCATTTTCTTCACTTCCTTCTTCACCTTTTTCTTTAGAGCCTATTCTCCACCCTTCACACGGCTCTACTTCTTCTAGCTCTAACGGACCCACTTCTCACAACACGAACACATCTACACCGGGATCCGTTCCTAATCCACAGTCTGCTCCACAAATATTTGACTCAACTAATTTTCAAAATGCACCATTTCCAAACAGGTTGAGTCCTAATAAACCAAATACACAAGTGGAGAAGATTGTGGAGATATTTAAGCAGGTTAGCATAAATATACCTCTCTTGGATGCTATCCAACAAGTCCCTTCATATGCGAAAATCTTAAAGGGATTATGCACTTCAAAGAGAAAAGCATCTCAAGTACCCAAGAAAGTGCTAGTGGCTAGTGCAGTGAGCAATGCTATTAACCACCATCAAACCTTACCCCAAAAACGAAAAGACCCCGGCTGTCCTACGATTTCAATTACGATTGGGGATAAGAAAATTAATCGAGCACTTTTAGATCTTGGGTCTAGTGTTAACCTGATTCCTTATTCCGTGTACGAACAATTAGGGGTTGGAGAGTTGAAACCCACTCGTTGCACTCTCCAAATGGCTGATCGATCAATCACCTATCCAAGGGGTCAACTAGAGGATGTGTTGATCAAAGTCGGGGAATTCATATTCCCCGTTGATTTTATCGTTATGGATACACAACCTGTTGCTAACCCAATAAACCAAATTCCGGTGATTCTCGGTCGACCATTTTTAGCCACTTCCAATGCCATTATAAATTGCCGCAATGGCTCCATGACCCTATCCTTCGGAAAGAGGTCTAATGAGTTCAATATTTATAAGATGGGAAGTCTGCCCCCTGTACCTAAAAGTAGTACACGAAAAGTTTGCTCTATTCATGAAATCACGCAGGAGGACTGCGAGCTTGAAAGATTTCTATTTGATGAAAACAGTTTTGACGCCACTAGTGCGTCCCTCCTTGAGCCTACCACCGTTGACACAACCGATATTGATTATGAACGTTTCACTTTTTCGGATGACGACGACTCACAGCCCGAATATGAGTCTTTTGAATTTTTGGATGAGTCAGTCGAACCATCCGAATCGGTTGTTTGTAGTGATTTCGAACCTGTGTTAGAGTCCTTTGAGTTCGAGGTAGATTCCGCAATGGTTCTTTCGCCTCAGAAATTCGAACTCATGCCCTTGCCGTCTCATCGTAGATATGCTTACATAGGTGAGAATGAGACTTTTCCCATTATCATATCAGCCTCTCTAGCCTTCGAGCAAGAGAACGCTATTTTAAAAGTCTTACAAGATAGGCGGCAAGTTTTCAGTTGGACTATGGCGGACATCGAGGAGATAAGTTCCCTCATAAGAGAATATCATACACAATTGATGGATGATGCCATGTCAATAGAGGACCCACAGGAACATCTTGGGGGTATTATGGTGAGTCAACTTCCTCCCTCAGAAGTTGAAATACCCCCATTTCTTTTAATAAGGTACGAGAATGCTAACACTCCACTGATTGCTGATCATTTACATTCTCGTTTCGATGCATCACCATCACCTGTATATTCACCTCCACACCTCCCATTCCACTACTTCTATCTTTCCCAATTCTTTGCGGACCACCACAACTTAATTTTCCACCAACCAATATTCTTTACTGATAAATTTTTCAAATGGTTGGTGTTGACTTTTGGCCGATGCAAGGTTTGGCAGTAATCTCTAACATAGTTTAAATGAAGTTTGGGGGGGGGGTCTTTTTGTATATATGTTTGTTTTTCTTAACAATAAAAAAAATTATAAATAAATAAACAGGGGAGTATCGGTATTTTGACCCTCTTGGTTTAGCATGACAGTGAGGACACTGTCAAGTTCAAGTTTGGGGGTATGCTCGGTACGTCTTCTTCCTTCGCATTCATTTGTACATATTTTTGCATTTGCATATTTATTTGAAAACCCATAAAAATTGAAAATTTTCAAAAATTATAAAAATATTTGTATTCAATTTTGGCTAATTGACTTGAGTTTGACTAATAGGTTAACTGGTTAGGAACAACTAGATCTTAGACTTAGTGAATTAAAAACCCTAAAAATAACCTTCCTTAAAGTTTAACAGTAGAAAGTATATGCCTTGTAGTTTATTTAGAAATAGGCAAATTTTGGGTTCACTTCTTGGGCTAAGTCAAAATGAGGGAAGAGTATTGATGTTCTTATTAGAGTATAAGTTTGAAAAATAGTTCCTAGCTTAAGTCTAGATTCTGAAAACGTATACCCTACAAATTGCACAATCACGCACCTTGAAACTTGGAATAGTAGAAGAGACCTTGAAAGGCTCTTGTCTAAAGTCCTTAGTATGAAAAAGTGTGAATAAAGAAAAAAAATGGACACTGGTTTTTTTGATTACTTAAGACTGCAAAAATAGAAAAATATTTAGCGAGGGTGCTTCATCACCTAGTGCCTTAGACCAACTGGTTTGGGAGTCACTGCTAAAGCCTTGGGTGTTGCAAAGACTAGGAAGTATGCTTTAAAGTGCAAACGCATTTTGTAATCGGTTGTTGGTACCTCAAGAAGTATTAACAGTCGCATGAAGGATGTGAAAGCGAAAATTCACCAATTAATAAGTGCTTTGGACAACGGACGGGAGTACGATTGCTTGATTTGAATTTCCAAGTGTAGGGGTGATATTTACACACACGTGGGGATATGTGATTAGAGTTTAGATAAGAGAAAAGAATAAAGAATAAAACTTGTATCTTTAATAGAGTTGAGAGAAATTCCTAAGTGGAGATGGAACCCTAGAAGGAAAACTTAAGAAATGCCGAAAGCTAGGTAATTCTATAGGATATATATAATCTTAAGTTAAATAATGAGGAAGTGTGAAGAATATGGATGGATAATTTATGAGTCGACGATAATAGAATTCCTTGTTAGAAGACCTAATTGGAAAACAAAAGTCGAACAGCCAAATTGATAGGATTTTGTGGGTGTAATCCGCTGAAAACCCTCAGGAGACAACACTCCTCCTACTAGGGACACCTAGAGGTTTAACGGCTTGTTGCACGTGCTCAGTGCAATCGCGTTTCCCTGCGAAAGTGCGGCTAGGTTAGATTTTTATTGAGAATAAAATAATAAGTTTGCTCGAGGACGAGCAAATGATAAGTTTGGGGGTATTTGTTCATAACATAATATTGCATTTTGTATTCCCCATTCTTATGCATTTTACAATGAAAACAGGTGCTTTTGACGCATGTCTGCTACATATTACAGGTTACAGGTTCTTGGCGCGAAAACAGTGAAAAACACAAAAGACGACACAAAAGAAGGACTTTTGACCAACAATTAGGAGGATCTTAGTAAAGCCCAGCAGAAGAACGCTTCACCACCAACAAGGCAACGCAAGATCCAAATTTGAAAGAAAGACGGTTAAAAGATCCATTGCAAAGTGTTCACTGAAGATCTGGAATTAATATAGAAGCCCAACTGATAAAAGGAATAAAGAATAAAGAAGCCCAGAGTAACCTAAAGAAGCCCAGGAAAAACAATCAGATGAACTCACCATTGAGCCGCGGAACCGCGGCCCAAGCGCGCCAATGCCGCGGTTCCGCGGCCTTATAAAGCCCTCATTCAAATAAAATTTTACCATAATGTTGAGTCGGCTATGGAAAGATTTCCTGGGGGTATATTTGTAATTGTAGACATGCAGGTCAAATGTAACCCTAGGGTTTCCTATTCTTTATAAATAGGAACTCTAATCATTGTAATTCTTATGCCTCCCTTTAATGAATAAAATTTAGAAATCTTTTGGAGAGCATCGGTGCCTCTCTTTAATTCAGAAATTCAGATCTGACAAATCTGCATGGAAGATTGGAGGGATCCATCTGTAATTAATTTAATTTCTTGTTCTAGTTTAGATTTTAATTCCTTGCCTTAGATGTTAGCTTTGGGAAGGGCTTTTGAGAGATGAGATCTCTCATCCATTTCTTACCCATCCCATAGAATCTATAGAACTCCATGCATACACGCACAAATTGCGCCCTACGGCACCCTATCCCTCGAGGTAGCGGTGATACCGTAGTATAAAGGCTCAGTTGCGCGCGTTTTCCATGAAGGTTAGGGTAAGGATCTCTAAAGGAAGGACAAGAACCTAGAGGAAGGAACACCTTTCCGAACGGATCTAATCCCCTTTATTGATAATTACCATAACTCCTCTTAGATCCTAATCTGGGTATAGAAAGCATTGAGATTTATTTACATTTCCAAACCATTCCTAAACCTAATCCTAGCAAGATTTAAATCTAGATAATTGCCCTAGGTTAATTAGATTTTTAGATTTAATAATCAATCCGAACACCCTTCGGAATCAACTCGTAAGCGCGAATCGGAAATTCACAAAATCCCTGTGGACCGACCCGTACTCACCGGCTAGCTTCATGCGACGCCGTTCTTGATTGCGGTTACAAATATTTTTGATCTATCTTTTAGAAAGCGCAAGCACGCTAAATCTCATCAATCAGTGTGCCAATCAGATAGGAGATAGAGATTCGTCTGTCGTTTTGATCCTTCTAGAGATGTTGGACTTAGCGTTCTCCTGGGCACGGACTGGCTAGCTACGTGCTAGGCGTTATGGACTACCGTGAGGAAACAATTAGGTTTTGTTTTCCCCGGCGAGTCAGTTCTTGTTGTGCAGGTGGATAGTTGTGCCACCTCTCACAGCTTGAATTCAGCCTTTTTCGCTAGTCGACTTTTGAGGAGATGTCGTGGATTCTTGGCGTTCGTTCGTGATACCGTAGCCACAGTTGGTTTGTTGGACCGGTTTTCTTTCGTGCGAGAGTTTCCGACGTTGTTCCAGATGAGCCGGCGATGCTTAAGGAGCTTAAGGATCTGCTGCAGAGTTGTTTGTTGGGGGAGTTTCGTGCGTCTAAGTGTTTTTCATTAGGAAGCTCTTATTTCTGTTCGTCAAGGAGAAAGACGACAGATTGAGGTTGTGTATTGATGGATCGTCAATTGAACCGGCTTACGGTGCGGATGGGTATCCTTTACCTCGCATTGACGATATCTTCGATCAGCTTCAGAGTGCGAGACATTTTCTAAGTTTATCTAGGATCAGGTCATCATTGTTGCGGATTCGGAGTGATGACATTCCGAAGACTGCCTTGTGCGTGCTACGGGCTTTGTGTGTTTTGGTGTGTCATTGGATTCACCAATGCCCTGGCAGCATTCGTAGATGCGATGAACCGGATTTCTTCAGGCCGTTCCTCGACCAGTTATTGTTGTGTTATTTACGACATCCCGGTCTATTTAATGTGTCTTAAGGGATAGGAGTAGCACTTGAGGATTGTTTTGCAGATACTGGGAGAGCCCCAGCGGTTTGCTAGATTCTCGGAGTGTCCTTGTGTTGACTCCTTGGTCTTGTAGTTACGGAAGACGGTTTTGTATGGTTCCGAGGAAGATCGTGGCCGTACAGATTATGCCCAGGCTTGTGAGCAGGACGGAGGTCCGTAGATTTTTGGACTTAGCAGGTTTTTACCGCCGTTTCGGGCATGATTGCTAGTGTAGTGCTGCACCGTTGACTGAATTGACCGGAGTGGAGGTTTCCTTTCTTTGGACTGAGGCTTGTGTGCGGAGTTTCAGCAGTTGAAGATTCGATTAACAACTGCATCAGTTCTTTCTTTTCTTTTTGGTTCGGGTGACCTTGTGGTTTAACTGTGATGGTTCGTGAGTAGGGCTCTGATTTGTAGAGATTTTATAGATCAAAAATAATTTACCGCAATCAAGAATGGCTTGTAGCTAGCCGGTGAGTACGGGTCGGTCCACAGGGATTTTGTGTTTTCCTAGTCGCGCTAGCGAGTTAATTCCGATGAATGTTCGGATTGATTTATTAAATCTAAAATCTACCAAATTAAGTTATACTAAAATTATCTAGATCTAAGTCTTGCTAGGGTTAGGCTTAGGGGAAGTTGAGAGATCAAAGGTTTCCTCACCGCTTTCAATACCCTATTTTAGATCAATTAGATGTTATGGTAATTATCAATAAAGTGGATTAGAATCTTTTGGGAAGATGTTTCTTCCTCTAGGTTCTTGTCCTTCCTTTATTGATCCTTACCCTAACCTCTATGGAAAACATGCGCAACTGGTCCTTTATAATACGGTATCACCGTTACCTCGAGGGGTAGGGTGCCGCAGGGAGCGGTGTGTGCGTGTATGAATGGAGGTCTAATTCTTAGGTGTGAAGGGGTAAGAAAGGGGTGAGAGATCTCATCTCTCAAACCTTTCCCTAAGACTAACCCTAACAAGCGAGGAGACTACTCGCTCATTAGAGGATTAAAAGACATTCTAAATTAAAAGATAACTAAAGTAAAGAAATAAAAGTAACTTACTAATTTTCATTGATGGCTCTCTCCAAACATGAACACAGTACAGATCTGAATTTATGAAGTGAAAATAGGCATAGGCTCATACAAGATTTAGAGTTCCTATATATAGAGGATAGGAACCCTAGGGTTACAATTGACTCGCACATCTGCTTTTACAAAAATACCCCCTAAGAAAAATACATATTCAACGCTCCGCGCACCGCCACCAAAATCCACCGACACGGGCACTATATGGCCACGGAACCGCGGCCATAGGCAGGGTTTGGCCGTGGTTCCTCGGCCCAATAAGAAGTTCACTGGCTGAAATTTTGTGGGCCGGCTTCTGTTGACTTGTACTTCCTACTTGTTTAGTACTTTTCTCAAATGGGCTTCTAGGTTTCTTCCAGATCTCCCAGTGAATAATTGTAGTGGGCTTTTAACCGTTCGCTTTGTAATCTTAGACCTTACGTTGCCTTGTACATTGTGAACTGTTCTTCATCTAGGCTTGACTGAGATCCTTCTATTTGTTGGTCAAAAGTCCCTCTTTTGTATCGTCTTTTGTCTTTTTCACTGTTTTCGCTCCAAGAACCTGTAACCTATAATATGTAGCAGACATGCGTCAAAAGCACCTGTTTATTTATAAAACGAATAAGAATAGGGAATATAATAATACAATATTATGGTGTGAACAAATACCCCCAAACTTATCTTTTGCTCGTCCTCGAGCAAACTCATTTTTTTATTCTCTACAAAAACCTAACCGCACTTTCGCAGGGAAACGCGATTGCACTGAGCACGTGCAACAAGCCGTTAAATCTCTAGGTGTCCCTAGTAGGAGGAGTGTTATCTCCTGAAGGTTTTCAGCGGATACTACCCACAAAATCCTATCAATTCGGCCCGTTGATTTAGGTTTTCTAACAAGGAATTATATTATCTTCGACTTGCAAATTATCCACCCATATTCTTCACACTTCCTTATCATCTAACTTAAGATTATATATGTTCTATAGACTTACTTAGCTTTCGGCATCTCTTAAGTTTTCCTTCTAGGGTTCCATCTCCACTTAGGAATTTCTATCAACTCTACTAAAGATACAAGTTGTATTCTTCACTCCTTTCTCTCATCTAAACTCCAATCACATATCCCTACGTGTGTGTATGAGTCACCCCTACACTTGGAAATTCAAATCAAGCAATCATACCCTTATCCGTTGTCCAAAGTACTTATTAATTGGTGAATTTTTAATTGAATTTTGCTTACACATCCTTCATGCGACCGTTAATACTTCTTGAGGTACCAACGACCGATTACAAAATGCGTTTGCACTTTTTAAAGCGTAATTCCTAGTCTTGCAACACCTAAGGCTTTAGCAGTGACTCCCAAACCAGTTGGTCTAAGGCACTAGGTGATGAAGCACCCTCGCTAAATATTTTTCTATTTTTGTAGCCATAAGTAATCACAAAAACCAGTGTTCATTTTTTTTTATTCTTTATTCACACTTGTATTTTTTTATTTCATTTTCTTCGTACTAAGGACTTCAGACAAGAGCATTTCAAGGTCTCCTCTACTATTCCAAGTTTCAAGGTGCGTGATTGTGCAAATTGTAGGATATACATTTTCAGAATCTAGACTTAAGTTAGGAACTATTTTTCAAACTTATATTCTAATAAGAACATCAATACTTTTCCTTTGTTTCAACTTAGCCCAAGAAGTGAACTCAAAATTTGCCTATTTCTAAATAAACTACAAAGACATATACTTTCTACCATTAAACTTTTATGGAAGGTTATTTTTAGGGTTTTTTAATTTACTAAGTCTAAGATCTAGTTGTTCCTAGCCAGTTAACCTATTTGTCAAACTCAAGTCAAATATGCCAAAATTGAATACAATAATTTTTATAATTTTTAAAATTTTCAATTTTTTGGGTTTTCAAATAAGTATGCAAATGCAAAAATATATGTACAAATGAATGCGAAGGAAGAAGACGTACCGAGCATACCCCCAAACTTAAATTTGACAGTGTCCTCACTGTCATGCTATACCAAGAGGGTCAAGAACGTCGGCACTACCCTGTTTATTTATTTACAACTCTTTTTTTATATATTTGAATTTTTATATACAGAAAGCCCCCCCCCCAAAACTTCATTGAAACAATGTTAAACGTCATTGCCAAACTTTGCAAAGACCAAATGTCAACACCAACCATTCAAAAAATTTATCTGTAAAGAGTATCGGTTGGTGGAAGAACATGTTGTACCGATACAAAAAGAATTGGGGAAGATAGAAGTGGTGGTATGGAAAATGTGGAAGTGAGTAGATATGATGTGGTGATGAATCAAAACGATAATGTGAATGATCAGCAATCAGTGGAATATTGGCATTCTCGTAGCTTATTAAAAGAAATGGGGGTGGTTCAACTTCTAAAGTAGGAGGTTGACTAACCACACTATCCCCAAGATATTTCTGTGGATCCTTTATTGACTTGGCATCATCCATCATAAGCATATGATATTCAATTATGAGGGAACTAATCTCCTCGATGTCCGCCATAGTCCAGCCGAAAACTTGCCGCCTATCTTGTAGGACCATTAAAAGAGCGTTCTCTTGCTTGAAGGCTAGAGAGGCCGATATGATAATGGGAAAGGTCTCATTCTAATCTATATAAGCATATTTAAGGTGAGACGGCAAGGGCATGAGTTCGAGTTTTGTAGGCGAAAGAATCATTGGGGAATCTACCTCGAACTCAAAGGACTCCAATACAGGTTCGAAATCACTGCAAACAACCGATTCGGATGGTTCAACTAACTCATCCAAAAATTCAAAAGACTCATATTCGGACGGTGAATCGTCAAAATCATCCGAAAAAGTGAAACATTCATAATCAATATCGGTTGTGTCAACTGTGGTAGGCTCAAGGAGGGACGCACTAGTGGCGTCAAAACTGTTTTCATCAAACAAAAATCTTTCAAGCTCGCGGTCCTCCTGCGTGATTTCGTGAATAGAGCAAACTTCTCGTGTACTAGTTTTAGGCACGAGGGGCAGACTTCCTAACTTGTAAATATTGAACTCACTAGACATCTTCCCGAAGGATAGAGTCATGGAGCCATTGCGAAAATTTATTACGGCATTAGAATTGGCCAGAAATGGTCGACCGAGGATCACCGGATTTGGTTCCGTGGGTTAGCAACAGGTTATGTGTCCATAACAATAAAATCAACAGGGAATATGAAATCCCCAACTTTGATCAACACATCCTTCAGCTCACCCCTAGGATGGGCGATTGATCGATCAGCCATTTGGAGAGTACAACGAGTGGGTTTCAACTCTCCAACCCCTAATTGCTCGTACACGGAGTAGGGAAGCAGGTTAACACTAGACCCAAGATCTAAAAGTGCTCGATTAATTTTCTTATCCCCAATTGTTATAGAAATCGTAGGACAACCGGGGTCCTTTCGCTTTTGGGGTAAGGGTTGAGGTTGGTTAATAGCATTGGTCACTGCACTAGCCACTAGCACTTTCTTGGGTATTTGAGACGACTTTCTCTTTGAGGTGCATAAGCCCTTTAAGATTTTCGCTTATGAAGGGACTTGTTGGATTGCATCCAAGAGAGGTATATTTATGCTAACCCGTTTAAAGAATTCCACAATCTTCTCCATTTGTGGAGTTGGTTTATTGGGACTCAACCTGTTTGGAAATGGAGCATTTTGAAAATCAGTTGAGTCCAATGTCTGTAGAGTAGAATATGGAGTTGGAACGGATCCCAGTGTGGGTGTGTTCGTGAAGTGAGAAGTGGGTCCGTTCGGATTAGAAGAAGAAGAGCCTTTTGAAGAATGAAGAATGGGCTCTAGCGGAGAAGATGAAGGTAAAGAAGAAGAAGATGGAGAAGAAGAAGAAGAACCACCGGCGGGGATGTCATCACTAATACCCACATTATTCTGTAACACTCTTCCGGATCTCTACGTGGTCACCGCATTTACATTGTGATTGTGATATGCGTTTTGTGTGTGATCGGGATTTGGCAATGGTTGAGGTGGGAGCTTTCCCTTTTCTCTCTCGCTCAACACAGCAGTTAATTGTGCAATTTGTGCTTCAATAGATTTGATGCTTTGATCTTGTGAAGCATTGTTGTGCACTAAAGACTGGACGCAATTTTCCAATCTTGCTGCGGATTCTGTAGATTGCTTGAGAAACGCATCTAGACTTTTTTCTAGCGAGATAACCTTATCATCATTTGGTTGAACCAAATTGTTCGTTTGATTTGGATAAGGTTGTGGTTGGAAAGGTTGCTGGTTTTGAGTTTGTTGGGGTGCTTGTTGTTGTGGAGGAGGCTTTTGAAAGTTGTTGTTTCCTTGGAGTTGCTGATTTTGATTCCAAGCAAAATTTGGGTGACTCCTCCAACCCGGATTGTAAATCGAAGAGTAAGGATCATTTCTTTGTCGTTGCTGAAAGGCAGCATTGACTTGATCTTGTCCTTGAACAGGTGGATTGTAAGGACACTCTTCGGTAAGGTGTGATGGATCCGAACATCAAGCACAAACAGTTCGTGGGGGTAAAGCAGGGGCAGGAGAAGACGATGAGATTTTGGTCTCAATGGCTTCTAGCTTTTTCATAAGTGCGGCCATCTCGGCCTTCATAGCAATCAACATATCTACTTGATGTATGCCTGCCCTAGATTGACCAATAGAAGAAGATGATGTGGTCTTTGTGCTCTCCCACTGAATTGTTTGTTCACTAAGATCCTCGAGAAACTGTCATGCTTCCTCACTAGATTTGGTTAGAAAGTGACCTTGACAAATGGTTTCTAGCAACTGCTTCGTTGCCGGGTTCAATCCCTCGTATAATGTTTGGCAAAGTTGTCAACTTCGATCACATGATGAGGGCATTAAACAAGTAGGTCTTTGAATCTTTCAAAACACTTCCAAAATGGTTTGGAAGGAAGCTGGGAAAATTGTATTATCTCATTGCGAATTCTCGCGGTCTTGTGATGAGGATAAAACTTTTTAAGAAAAGCTTTAACAAACTCGTCCCAATTTCGAATTGAATGTGATGCTGTGCTGCATAGCCACTTCTCGGCTAAGTCACATAAGGTGAAAGGAATGACCCTTAGCCTTATAGCGTCATCACTTAATTGGGTTGTTTTCATCATGGCGCAAACGTTTTGGAATTTATTGATAAAGATATAAGCATCTTCGGATTCCAATCCATGAAATTTTGGCAGCATATTGATGAAATGGGGTTTTATTTCAAAATTGTCCCCATTTGCCGGTGGGGGTGAAAGACAGGTAGGTAAAGAGGTGCGGACAGGGTAGAAGAGATCCTGGAGCGCGATTCGTTGGGGCGCTACAACAGGCGGGAGATTCGGGTTATTCGCACCTAACGGAGGTGGAATCAGTCCCGTGGGTAAGGTGTTGTTGGGATTATATCCCGACATACCTTCGGAAAAAGAATTTGAAGGTGGAGGTAAGGAAATGGAGGGAATTTCGACTTCGGTGTCGAAAGGTTCGTCAGTCGGTACCAACGAAACACGGACTAATCGGACGCTAGTGTCCCTAGTCCAAAGTGACGTACACTAAAGGGGTAGTGTAGTAAAAAAAAAAGAAAAACAGAATGTGGAGGTAAGATAACATCAATGAGAAGAAAGTGAGTGGTGGTGGGGTGCAAGGATTTTACGCGACAAGTTGCAAGTTTTTATAAAAGATTTTTTTTCTTTTTCCCTTTTTTTTTATTTGGAACCGTTTGCAAAAAAAGATTTTTGATAAAGGGCTAACACACACTTTCGATCAACCAAAAATGCACAATCAGGCCTAACTCTAGGGTCACTTAGGTCAGCTAGACAGCACCTAACTGTTCCAAAGGGCTAGAGATAGGACCTCAAATCGCCTCTTCACCGCCAATTACGGCCATGTAAGTGCCAGGTAAGTGGGAGGCTCCCCCTACAAGTAGCGGTCCTAATTAAGTAACCACTTGCCTTGACACACTTTCCTAGACACCGCAAAATCAGGTTAGGATAAACGGCTGATGCCTATAACTAGTCCTCTGTCCTATTAAGCTCGAAGTCCTTAGGGCTGAGTCTAGTATTTTTTTAATTAATAGATGGTCAATGCATATGCCTTATGTGATTTCTGGGGTCCTGGGAAGGGTGATGAAATCCCCACCCAATATGAATTGGTCAAAAGCCTCTTAAAGTCAGTTTTAAAGATATGCAAAACAAAAAAAAATCACTTGCAATCAAAGATTTTTATTTTATGCGGCGCAAAGAATCCTGCAGAAAATCAATTATTGGAAGGGGAAGAAGATTTTTAGAGCAAAGAATCCTGCAGAAGATTTGACAGAAGATATATGGGGATTTGCAGAGGGAAGAAATAGGAAACAAACGGTGAAAAAATTTCGCGATGATGATGCAAGAGGGTCGCGTAAGGGCGGTGGGAGTGCGCTTAGGCCGCGGTTTAGCGGTGGGATGGAGGCTTCAGGGCTCCAAAAAATTTCTGCTGTTCTGTACTTGCAATCCCTCTCTGTTTTGATGTATCCTTTTCTGATTCGCCTTCTATGTTGTTTCAGACCCGTCAATCCTGCAAAGATTCACAAAAGAAACCCTTCAAACAATAAAAGATGATAGAATATTTATATATTTGATTTTTTCAAATTTTTATGGTTTTTTTTTAATTTAGATTAACCCGAAATTGCAAAAAGGAAAAACTACGCCATCCCCGGCAACGGCGCCATTTGATTTGTAGAGATTTTATAGATCAAAAATAATTTACCGCAATCAAGAACGGCGTCGCTTGTAGCTAGCCGGTGAGTACGGGTCGGTCCACAGGGATTTTGTGTTTTCCTCGTCGCGCTAACGAGTTAATTCCGATGAATGTTCGGATTGATTTATTAAATCTAAAATCTACCAAATTAAGTTATACTAAAATTATCTAGATCTAAGTCTTGCTAGGGTTAGGCTTAAGGGAAGTTGAGAGATCAAAGGTTTCCTCACCGCTTTTAATACCCTATTTTAGATCAATTAGATGTTATGGTAATTATCAATAAAGTGGATTAGAATCTTTTGGGAAAATGTTTCTTCCTCTAGGTTCTTGTCCTTCCTTTATCAATCCTTACCCTAACTTCCATGGAAAACATGCGCAGCCGGTTCTTTATACTACGGTATCACCGTTACCTCGAGGAGTAGGGTGCCGCAGGGAGCGGTGTGTGCGTGTATGCATGGAGTTCAAATTCTTAGGTGTGAAGGGGTAAGAAAGGGGTGAGAGATCTCATCTCTCAAACATTTCCCTAATGCTAACCCTAACAAGCGAGGAGACTACTCGCTCATTAGGGGATTAAAAGACATTCTAAATTAAAAGAGAACTAAAGTAAAGAAATAAAAGTAACTTACTAATTTTTATTGATGGCTCTCTCCAAACATGAACACGGTACAGATCTGAATTTATGAAGTGAAAAGAGGCATAGGCTCATACAAGATTTAGAGTTCCTATTTATAGAGGATAGGAACCCTAGGGTTACAATTGACTCGCACATCTGCTTTTACAAAAATACCCCTTAAGAAAAATACATATTCAACGCTCCGCGCACCGCCACCAAAATCCACCGACACGGGCACTATATGGCCGCGGAACCGCGGCCATAGGCAGGGTTTGGCCGTGGTTCTGCGGCCCAATAAGAAGTTCACTGGCTGAAATTTTGTCGGCCGGCTTCTGTTGACTTGTACTTCCTACTTCTTTAGTACTTTTCTCAAATGAGCTTCTAGGTTTCTTCCAGATCTCCCAGTGAATAATTGTAGTGTGCTTTTAACCGTTCGCTTTGTAATCTTGGACCTTGCGTTGCCTTGTACATTGTGAACTGTTCTTCATCTAGGCTTGACTGAGATCCTTCTATTTGTTGGTCAAAAGTCCCTCTTTTGTATCGTCTTTTGTCTTTTTTACTGTTTTCGCTCCAAGAACTTGTAACCTATAATATGTAGTAGATATGCATCAAAAGCACATGTTTATTTATAAAACGAATAAGAATGGGGAATATAATAATACAATATTATGGTGTGAACAGGCTCGAATGTGTACTAAGGTGACACAATAGAGTTATTGCTTTTGCTTCCCTACATTTAGAAGAAGTACGAGAAGGATATCCCACTCATGATCTAGAGATGGCCACGGTGGTTTCGCGTTGGAGATTTGGAGACACTACTTGTTTGAGGGTCGTGCCAGATTCTCACGAACCACCAGAGCTTAATGTACATCTTCCTGCAGTGGATTTTGATTGTTGTGATAGTCCTCCGCAGATTTACAGTTCTTGTGCGATTGTTGAGTACAGCTTAAGTTTGTCTCTACTGAGGGGATAGCTTGCTCATGTCCGCGTCCGACCACTTTTCTTTAATCACTTTCACGAGGCACTGCCCGCCGACGCTCGTTCGTCAGAAATACTTGAGTCTGGTCGGCAGGGTAATGATTCGGAGCCCTTGATTTATGACAAGGGTGTGCTAAGTTTAGGGATGCGTTTGTGTACCTGATATTATTGGGTAGAGACGTGAAATCCTAGAGCAGGAACATCGGTCAACTCTCTGTACTCATTCAAGTCCTACCAACATTTAACGTGACTTGTGAGATAGTTACGGGTGGGCAGGGATGGAAAAAGAGAAGTCTCGGGATTCGTTTCAAGGTGTCTGTCTAGTTGTGTGCTTAGGTTGAGCAACTGAGACCGGCGGGAGAGTTGCAACCTTTAACCGTTCCGAAGAGAGAACGAGAGCAGGTCTCCCCGAAATTCGTTATGGTGTCTACCCAGGTTTAGTCAGGGTGTGACTCCATTCGGATGCTTGTCGTCCGGTTATACTCAGTTTGCTCAGTTGTTCTTTGTTAAGTTTGTGCGTATGTATTAATTGTTGTCGGCAGTTGGGGATCGTCACTCGCCATTGTTAGGGTTCTCCTTCGATAGCTGTTATCAGGAGACACCCCAATTGGCAACCTTTATGTTTAGGGGTTAGGTCGTGTCGATCACCAGTCTATATTTCCTACTCTGCGTTGTAGGTCTTTTTAAGATCCTTAAAGAGAGTTAGTATTGTTACCTTTAATTTGGCACTTTCACCCAGATTATTGAGTATGCACCCCGTATTTTCATGTAGACACCTTGCAATTACCTTCATGACCTTTTTCACTTGATTCAGCACCAGACCATTTAGTTCGAGCGCGATCTTTTGTTCACCAAGCAGCCAGTCGTAATATTGGACCGGCAGGTGAAGAAACTTCGATCGAAGGTCTTGCCATCAGTGAAGGTGTTTTGGCGCAGCCCGAATGGTGAAGAGATCACTTGGGAGGCCGAGGGCAAGATGTGGAAGAAGTTCCCTCATCTCTTGAAGGTATGCGTAGCAGTATATTTTTAAATTCGGGGACGAATTTCTTTAAGGAGGGAAGATTGTAACACCTTAGCTTGTGTTTAGGGGTTAATTATATTTTAATATTTAGTTTTTAATAATAAGTTTACCAAATTGAGTTTCAAATATTTTTTCCTATTTAATGAATATTTTATTAGATTTTTCCTAGGCTTGCACACACATGTGCATGTAAACTAGGGTTTTATTTGGAGTTAAACCAAGATTAGCAAGCATGGTGGATTAACCCATTTTCTTTAAGTTAATTGATTCTTATTAAGTATTTTGGGTTTTAATTATGTGTTGTTTTTTTAATGGAAATGATTTTCTTTGTTGACTTGGTGAGAGAGAGGGAGTATGGGCTTCATGGCATGAGCCATGCTCATTTAATGAAGAGAGAGGGAGAGTGAGGGGGGTTGAATAACCTAACTCTCATTTCTCACTCTCACTTCTCACTTCTCTCACTCTCTCTCTCTCTCTCTCTCTCTCTCACACACACACACACAAGCACTCAGCAGCAGCAACTAGCAACAACAACAACAGAAAGCAGCAGCAGCAGCAAGGGCGGTAGCAGCAACAGCATCAGCAGACAGCAACAGCAGCAGCTGTAGCAAGCAGCAGCCCCAGCAACTGCAGCAGCTCCCCTCTTCTTCTTCTTCTTTCTCCTTGCACCTAGGGTCTAGTAAGGTATAATCTCTGAGCCTAACTCTTTAGTTTGCTTAACTTGTGTAGAGTTAGCTTCGGTTTGTGTAAAATGTGAGATTTAGTGCTTGATTTGATGAATTGTGTGGAATTTGTCCAAGTGATGTTAGTGTTGGTTAACCTAGCCTAATTAAGTGTTAGTGTTGCTGTTTTAACCTAGTAGTGTCGCTAGATTTAGCTAAATAACCTTAAGTCGCAAACTTGAATTTAAAATACGGTTTTGTAGCATATTATAGGATATTGAGATCTGCTACATCTTTGCTCATTTCCTAGCTTAGCAAACAACTTCAGAATAGTGTACAGGCAGTATAGGCTAGTGTTTTAAAATCCGAGCCCACCCCCTCCACAAAAAAACCGGCGACCCTCCCCCATATTCTGGCGTCGCCGGCCCCCTGTTGATCTGGGTGTTGGTTCTTTGTGTAGGAGGGTGTCTGTGGGGATTTTCCTGAGTTGGGTATTGTTTGGTTTTTGGGTTCTTGCCTTGGACAAAATCTGGGGTAGTTTAACAATCCTAGTGTTTTAGGGTGTTGTGATTATTGATAGTTAGATTTGCTCTTTCTGTGCTGGTGGTGTCACTCAAATCTACTAAGTTCACCTGTATCGATTGTGCACCCTAATATTGCAATCTAGTGTTTGTAGCGTTTTTAAGCTAAACCTTATGATGCATTGAAACTGCTGCTACTAGGGTAGTTTAGTTAGCAAACAAACATATATACTAGGATATGAATTTTGCCAGGATCATAGTGTAGAAATCTGGACCCCACCCATCGGTTTTTGGCCGATATCTCACCCCTAGCCGCCGGCCCAATTTTGAGGATATGTGTTGGATTTTGGCAGGTAGCTGTCTGTAGGTATTGTGAAGGGTTTGGTCTTGTTTGATTTTTCTTTTTGCTCCAGATTAAATCTCGGACCGTTTACCTATTTTTTTTGCATTGCGCGACACGTGCGATGCGTGTTAAGTTGGTTTGCTGTGTATCACAGCGTGTCGCTGTGTGCCACAGCGTGTCGCGTTGGGTTTTGGCGTATGCACTCACGTTATGTATACACACGCGTTTAGTTCACGACGCGAGTTTCTCGTTAAGTTCGATATCATATTTTCGCGAGATATTTGCTTATATGGATTCTTTGTGTAAATTCCATGTTCACAGACGGGTATGTCGGACGCCGCAAAGAAGGGAAAGCAGGTGGTCGACTACGTGTAGCACGCGACCAGGTGAGTAGATTTAACATCTATGGGGAAATCGCCCATATGGCGTCAAGCGTCAGGACGTGTTAGGATATTTAGTCGTAGATATTCATATGGACTAGTAGCATACCTTCTTGTTGCATATAGAAATGATAGCAAAGAACACTGCACTGTCACTAACGGTTCAAGCTGCACGAGCACTATTTGTATGTTACACCCACACCGTTAGTAATTGCCATGACACTCGCACTATAGGATTGCTACGTATTATACAGATCGTTGATTGCTGCACCATTGATGATTGTCATGACTTGTCGCATATTGACATATATTGATATTTTCATACTTGCGCACATGCACACGATATATTCATACCAATGCACGCATATATTGATACCTTCATACTTGCGCACATGCACACTATATATTCATACCATTGCACTCATATATTGATACCTTCATACTTGCGCAGATGCACACTATATATTCATACCAGTGCACACATATATTGATACCTTCATACTTGCGCACATGCATACTATATATTCATACAAGTGCACACATATATTGATATCTTCATACTTACGCACATGCACACTATATATTCGTACCAGTGCACACATATTGTGATATCTTCAAACTTGCATGGATTTACGCATTGAGATATGTTGTTTCTATGATATTTCTGGATTTGGGAACCGTGGATATTTCAAAAGAGAATATGTAATTGTTTTAAAAACCTGGTTACCCTTGATATGATATTTCAGTGCGTCCACCATGTGTTTTCTCGGTGCTGAGAGCGACATATGAAACCCGATTCGAGGAGGCGGATGAGGCCGATTGCGGGTGCATGGTGGGCCCGGTATGGTACCCCGAGGCGAGAACGGATTCGCTGTGCAGTAGACGGTGAGCCTGGCAGAGGGATTGTTAGTGTATATGCCCTAGAGGCCATTACTGTATCATACTAGTTTGTATATTACTTAATGGATGCTTGGGATATTCACCTTGTATATACAATCTTGCTCAAAATAGTAGTATGCTACTTGGTTTGTTTCTACTTCAATGTGTACTTGTGTTTATTTCAGTATATCACTTATACGCATTAGTGGAGCCCTTAGGATCTTTGCTTGATTACCAGCGTTGTGATGGCAGTCACACTAGTGGGGGCTGGGTAATCTATAAGAACATCCTTATTCAGGTCCCTGGTCGCAGGACTATCGAGACAGGGCATCGATACTCCGGAGTAGACCAGCGCATGCGCTTCTCATCCCAGTGTGGGAGACGGTCTGTCCCACAGCCGTCAGTACGTCGTACTTGAGATAGTATGCGGGTGCTCGTTAGGTTACGGGTACACTGGACAGGACTCGTCGGGAACTGACTAGTTGGTATTATACCTATCGTCAGTTATCAGTTCCCAGGTGACATGAGTACAGCTTAGTCCGCTGACTTGACACTGTCACTTCGCCTCGGGTGTGTTCCCACTGTACTTTGATCACTACCCTACCACGGCTCAAAGGAGTCGTGCAAACAGGTGGTAGTTGGGTGCAGTCCCGAAGCACTTGGAGGCAGTGACGGTTAGACAGGATTCGTCTCTCCCGGTATTGGGGGTTGACATCGCGCTGTGTCTAGGAGAGCCATTACACGAGTAGTCCCTGGCCAGGGCAAACGAGATATACTGGTAGGTTTCCAGTGTTATCTCAGGGTGTATTGGGCTTCACTCCGGCACGACTTGTACCGCTATTGGGGGACTGACGTTTACCGCCCCCTAGGCCCGCCATGCGATGTATCAGACGAACAGACCGGACTGTATGGAGAATATCACGCTCAGGCTCAGTAGGAGTTCAGATGGGTTTCGCCTCGTCGGTCTTCTTGTCGGCATTACCTGGGGACCGTTACGCACAGCTAGTGCCGCTTGCGGTCTGTGGTTAAACCCACTGCCAGCGTAGTGTTGAGTCTTTAGAGTCCCACACAGAAAGCTTTTCGCCTTTAGGCAAAAGAGTAGAGGTCGCATGGTATTGCGACAGGTCGTATGGTTTTGCGACAGGGTTCGGTCACATCCGTGCACTTGTGCACGTACAGTGTCCGGACAGTTTACACTAGCGGGCTTTGGTTTAAGCCAGATCCTAGTGTACCTTATGGGATTGGATTTATCCAGTTTGCATTCGTGTTCCTCGGAACGCGGATGCGGGTGTGTATGCACAGTTGACAGGGAGGCAGAGGCAGCGGATTCTCATTAGGGTTGTTGACAGTTGAGCGTTGACTTTTTGACTTTATGCTCAACCCTAATGAGAATATGATATGTGATTAACTATTATATTAATTAAGTATTATGGTGATATGGTTGTTGACTTGTTGACTTTTGTTGACTTGTTGACTTTGGTGACTTGTTGACTTTTGTTGACTTGTTGACCGGTTGACTAGGCTTGACTAGTTGACCATCATGATAACCATGGTTATCATTTCATGCCAAAGACTTTTTCTTGCTTGTTCATTTGAGTAAAATGAGTGCATGACATGATAAGGTTATGGTTACTTCAACCATCATATAAGACTTTTGTTGATATGATGAGTTATCATTGCTTTGGATTATGAGAGGGTGAGAGACAAAATACTTGCTCATTCTTTCTTGCTCATTCTCTCTCTTGTTCTTGAGCTCTCCTCTTGCTCTCATCCTCAACCTCTTGCTCCCTCTCTTGATCTATGGTTCTCTTGTCTCATGAGTTGAGAATCAAGAACCATAGATAAAATCCCATTCTAAATCATCTCTACTCATTCTAGTTCACTAGGTTTAGCAAACCAAGTGAACTAGTTTCTTCAAAGAACGAAGAAGGAGCTAAAGGTTGGAGCTTTCAAGTGGATCTATCTTCGGCGTACGGAGACAACGAGAAGGAGCCATCGAACCACCATCGGAGCTTGAAGAGAAGGAGTTCAAGTTTAGGTATAACCATCTTCATCCGAGTAGCTAACTCTCTTTAGCATAGTTTGCTAGTTTTAGTTTAGACAACGATCCCGACCATAGTTTAGTCCATGTTGCCTCTTGCGATAAAAATTCGTTTTTTTTATACCGTTTCCGCCTCCCCGTAAGAACCGGGGGTCGCAATATGGACTTACAGTGGTATCAGAGCCTAACTAAACTTAAACTAGCTTGGTAGTGAAGTGTAATGAAGTTCGGAACCGGAAAAATCCAAAAACCAAACTTTACAAAAACCTGAGTTTCTGTTGAAATATTTTCTGGTCAAAATGAAAAACTTTATACTTGTAAATTCGGCTCAGGGTTTTGTGTGAACACCCAAGAAAAACGATACAGTGACTCGTCTAAACTGCCGCCCTTCCGCCGCGTGAGCCTTCTTAGCCGCCGCGGAACCGCCGCGAGTTGTTGTCTTCTCTGCATCGTTTTTCGTGCAGTGTGTTTGTGTGTTGGTTTTGGGATTTTTAAAATATATTATATGTGCCCAGATTGTCCAGAAAAGAAATTTCCTTTTGGGGTCCTATAATTCCGTATTTTTTCCGAACTTCACTGCACTTTGACTATGATGGTTATATCTGTGATGCTTGCATGTATTGAACGTCGGCTAATCGCTATAAGTCGATTAGTCGGGGTTATACATGATCTGTAATGTGCTGGAATGTGTATATGAATGTGTTGGACTGTCGCGGGTGAATAGCCGGGGTGGATGTGAGATGAGCTTTTGTTTTTCTTTCATTCATTGTAAATGTAAATTGATGTAATAATATTATTTGTTTGGCCGCACAACCGGGTCGGGGTTGTAGCCGTCATTGTATAATTCTTTTTACTGTTTTTGCTCCTAGGATAGACCCATGGAGGGGTGCACAAACTACCGAGTACTTGGCGGGTAGTTTGCCGCACCCGTAGGGGTCTTGGGTGGGGTATTTGGCTATTCACCGCGACCGTGTTATCCGCTTTTCGTTTCAGGCTCGAAAGGATTGCGGATTGCTAGTATATCCAATGCATTCATCTGTGATCTGTAATGTCTATCATTGCTTACTATTTAGGCGTTGCTTATGTTTTACAGACGCGCTAGCCCAGCCCCCGCTCTATCGTTAGTTAAGTAACCTAACGGGTAATGACGGGGCCCAGTGGCGAATGCGAATGGCATAAGCGTACGTCATATTTTGGTTGTTTTCTGCAATGGTAGGGTTAAATGATGGGACGCATTAAAAGTACTAATGCAAGAATATCACGCATTAAAAGAACTAATGCAAGATAATAAACCAAGTTAAAGTCGTTGGAACACTTTCGAAAAACCACTCGGTTCTTTTCAAAATAACTTTTAAATGCGGAGCTTGAGCCACTCCTTCTAAAAGCTATCTCGTTCCATCGATTAAATCAAGTTCACTACGTTCACGGTTTCGCCAAAACCATTCGTAGCCCTCCGTCGTTTCGTATGAATATTCAATAAGTATTCAAGCTGTGTTTGTTGACCTTCGTCAAAGCATAGTGATTGGTAGCTATTGGGTATTCATATGTAGCATAGATAGATGCGTTGGTTTGGGACATTCGCATTACCTTGTTGACCTTCGTCAAGGGTACATACGGGTGGATTCAAATTAACCTGGATAATGACGGGCAGAACTTGACATGTGACTTATGATTTGTTGACCTTCGTCAAGGTCATAAGAGCATGGGGCAAAAATCCACATCGGGAGTTTCATAAGTACTGAAACTTGCTAGATTTGCATACCATTTGGAGTGTGATGATTCTGGTAGGATTCCTTCAGTTTCGTCACGCGATGATATTTGGATCCCGATCCTACTGTGAGTATATGCTACTCCTCGGGAAATTTCTCACTTAACGATCAATGCTATAAACCTAGTAGGTGCCTAGAAAGGTGTTAGCGGGGCTACGCCCCCAGGGAAAAGAGGTTCTCTAATTAAGGAACTTCGCGAAAGCGTTGGAAAACCTCCCTCGAAGTACCGACACCGGCCTGGCTGAACGGTTAAGCAAGTATTGTACGGTGGGATTGATCCTGACTAATTCTTCCTTTATGGTTTGAGGAGGGATTCGAGAAACAGTGGGAGCCATCCTGTTTAGACAAACTAAAAACCACTCTAAACTTGCAAGAGCATCATGCTGAGTGTTTCTTCTTCTCTCTCCTAATTGCAGCGACCAATCAACATGACTGGACTTAAGTTACTCCTAGATAAAAACAAACTGACAGGGCCAAACTACAAAGATTGGCTCAGGAATGTCACGATAGCAATCACTTATGACAAGCTGGGGTATCTTCTTACCACCAAAGCTCCCCCTGTCCCTGGTCCAACTTCCAGTGTCGCGGATAAGGAAATCCGCAAGACTTGGGAGATTGATAGCGCGAAGGCCAAGTGCCTCCTGCTTGCCTCGATGGACAACGAACATCAGAGGAGGCATGAGAATATGGACATGGAGTCCATATTGCTCCATACAAAAGAACTGTATGGAGAGCAATCACGTATCGCAAGATACGAAGCGTCGAAAAAGTTATTTTCGACAAGAATGGCCGTCGGATCATCAGTAGCCGAGCATGTGCTAAAGATGATCGGCTTCATTGAGGAGCTCGCTGACCTAGGGATCACATTGGAGAGTGAGCTATATACGGATATAGTTCTCCAGTCCCTTCCTTCCACTTACGCCCAGTTTATACTGAACTTCAACCTACAAGAAAAAGAGGTTGAACTATCAGAGCTCCTCAACATGCTGAGGAGCGCAGAGGGCACCCTACAGAAAGGTAGGGAAACATCCACTTTGTTTGTAGGAGGATCATCTTCTTCTAGGTCCAAGGCGAAAGCCAAGGGAAAGAAGAAGAAGGCCCCCGCCAAACCAAGGGGCGGTGTTGGTAAAGTGGATACGAAGGGAAAAGCAAAAGCAACAAAGATAGCGGGGAAGCTTGTGGATAAGGAAGAATGCTTCTATTGTCATAAGAAAGGACACTGGAAGAATGATTGCAGGGCCTGGAAGGCCAGAACACAGGAATTGAAGCAGGTTGCAGCTTCAGCTTCAGGTGTGTATGTTATTGAAAACTGTCTTTCAATAAACTCTACTTCCTGGGTATTGGATACCGGATCAGGATCTCATATCTGTAATTCTTTGCAGGCGTTGAGAAACCGTAGTGTTTTGAAGGCAGGTGACATGACACTCAAAGTTGCGAACGGAGCTAGCATGGATGCTAAAGCCGTGGGGGACTATCACCTGGGAATGTCAGATGGACATGTTTTGGTTTTGCGTAATTGCTTTTTTGTACCCAACGCAACTTGTAATATCATTTCTGTATCTTTAGTTTCTAAAGAAGGTTATGAATTTGCGTTTGTAAGTAATGTTGTAAACATTCACCTTAATCAAGTTTTGATTGGGTCAGGTACATTGAGTAATGGTATATACGTGTTAAACCAACCACAGATTTTCAACGTCCAGAATACACACAAAAGAAAGTCTCTGGAAATGAATCAGACTTTCTTATGGCATTGTAGATTGGGTCACATCAATGAGAGAAGGTTGACTAAGTAACATACAGAAGGATATTTGAATGCGTTCGAATATCAATCGTATGCCACTTGTCAATCTTGTCTCAAAGGAAAGATGACAAAGACTCCGTTTACTGGACAAGGAGTAAGAGCGAGCGAGCTCTTAGGACTCGTACACAGTGACGTGTGCGGTCCAATGTCTACACATGCCCGAAGCGGACATTCTTACTTCATTACTTTTACGGATGACTTCTCAAGGTACGGTTATGTCTTCTTAATGAAACATAAGTCCGAGGCCTTTGGAAAATTCCAGGAGTATAAGAATGAAGTAGAGAAACAGACCGGCAAAAGTATTAAGATTCTAAGATCGGATCGAGGTGGAGAATACTTAAGTGCCGAATTCCTGAATTACTTAAAAGAGAATGGTATTCTCTCTCAGCTTACTCCTCCATACACTCCGCAACATAACGGTGTATCGGAGAGACGGAACCGAACCCTATTGGATATGGTTCGGTCCATGATGAGTAACGCTGAGTTACCGCGATCATTCTGGGGATATGCACTAGAAGCAGCTGCGTATCTCTTGAACAAGGCTCCTACCAAGACTGTGCCCACCACCCCATATGAGATGTGGACTGGGAAGAAACCCTGTCTTAATTATCTTAAGGTATGGGGATGTCCAGCTTTTGTAAAAAAAGCAGCATGCGGACAAGCTTGAGGCACGTTCAGTACAGTGTAAGTTTGTGGGATACCCAAGGAACTCCAGGGGGTATCTTTTCTATTCCGCTGAGGAACAAAAGGTTTTTGTTTCTCAGCATGCCCGCTTCTTGGAAACTGAGTTTTTGGAAACCCAGATAAGTGGGAACACAATAGAACTGGAAGAAATTCCAGAACCACAGACTGTTACTGAAAGCTTAGTGGAACCAGAGGGTTCAACAGAACAGGACATTCCTACGCCGCTCCGCAGGAGTAGTAGGCAGTCTCATCCGCCCGAGAGATACTGCGGTTTTCTCATAGACGGGGATAGAGAGGATTGCATCATAGATTATGATGAGCCTACTAGCTTCCAGCAGGCCGTTCAGAGCGTTGACTCAGTGAAATGGCTGGATGCAATGCGGACCGAAATGGAGTCCATGTACACCAACAAGGTATGGACGTTGGACATTGCTCCAGACGGGGTAAAACCCGTAGGATGCAAGTGGATCTTCAAAAGGAAGATTGGTGTAGATGGACAGGTTGAGACCTATAAAGCTAGGCTGGTAGCAAAGGGTTTTCGTCAAAGACCTGGCTTGGACTACGACGAAACCTTTTCTCCAGTAGCCATGCTGAAATCCATTCGGATCCTTCTTGCCATTGCTGCCTTCCACGATTATGAGATTTGGCAGATGGACGTAAAAACCGCTTTTCTAAATGGAAATTTAGAGGAGTGTGTCTATATGGATCAGCCAGAGGGTTTCATTCAGAGTGGGAGCAGCGGAAAGGTGTGCAAGTTGCTTAAGTCCATCTATGGACTAAAGCAGGCATCGCGGAGTTGGAACATCTGTTTTGATGAGACGGTCAAGGAATTTGGCTTTATCAAAAATCCAGATGAACCATGCATCTATAGTAGATTTGTAGCGAGAACTGTAGTATTCCTCGTTTTATACGTGGATGACATTCTCTTAATAGGAAATGATATTCCTATGCTACAATCTGTCAAGGGGTTCTTGTCACAAAGGTTCTCCATGAAAGACCTGGGTGATGCCTCATACATCCTGGGGATCCGGATCCATCGTGATAGATCCAAGAGGATATTGGGACTTTCTCAGTCCAGGTACATCGACACCGTACTGAAAAGATTCAGTATGGAAGATTCCAAGCGCGGTAACCTACCGGCTTGTCACGGGATCACCCTCTCTAAAGAGATGTCTCCCAAGACTGATTTGGAGAGGGATCGCATGTCTATTATACCCTACGCTTCTGCGGTAGGCTCTATAATGTATGCGATGTTGTGTACCAGACCGGATGTAGCTTATGCACTGAGTGTAGTAAGCCGGTATCAGTCAAACCCTGGGGAGAAACATTGGATAGCGGTAAAGAACATTCTCAAGTACCTGAGGAGGACTAAGGAGATGTTTTTGGTGTATGGCGGAAAAGACCTCCAGATTGAGGCCTTTGCTGACTCCAGCTTCCAGAGTGACAAGGATGATTCCAAGTCCATGTCGGGTTTTGTCTTTACCCTCAATGGAGGGGCGGTGTGTTGGAAGAGTTCCAAACAGGAAACCGTTGCAGACTCGACTATGGAAGCGGAATACATCGCTGCATCTGATGCCGCAAAAGAAGCTGTCTGGATAAGGAAGTTCTTAAAGGAACTTCAGGTGGTTCCGTCCATTGTTGACCCAGTACCTCTGTATTGCGACAACAATGGGGCTATAGCTTTAGCAAAGGAACCCAGGTCCCATCAAAGATCCAGGCACATCTTGAGGCGGTATCACCTGATCAGGGAGATCGTGGATCGCAAGGAGATCGAGGTTCGGAGAGTTGCTTCAGAAGACATAACTGCAGATCCATTCACCAAGGCCCTGCCCCAGACTCAGTTCGAGCGGCTGATCGAGATGATTGGTCTTCGATACGCCAGTACATGGACTTAGTGCAAGTGGGAGATTGTTAGTGTATATGCCCTAGAGGCCATTACTGTATCATACTAGTTTGTATATTACTTAATGGATGCTTGGGATATTCACCTTGTATATACAATCTTGCTCAAAATAGTAGTATGCTACTTGGTTTGTTTCTACTTCAATGTGTACTTGTGTTTATTTCAGTATATCACTTATACGCATTAGTGGAGCCCTTAGGATCTTTGCTTGATTACCAGCGTTGTGATGGCAGTCACACTAGTGGGGGCTGGGTAATCTATAAGCACATCCTTATTCAGGTCCCTGGTCGCAGGACTATCGAGACAGGGCATCGATACTCCGGAGTAGACCAGCGCATGCGCTTCTCATCCCAGTGTGGGAGACGGTCTGTCCCACAGCCGTCAGTACGTCGTACTTGAGATAGTATGCGGGTGCTCGTTAGGTTACGGGTACACTGGACAGGACTCGTCGGGAACTGACTAGTTGGTATTATACCTATCGTCAGTTATCAGTTCCCAGGTGACATGAGTACAGCTTAGTCCGCTGACTTGACACTGTCACTTCGCCTCGGGTGTGTTCCCAATGTACTTTGATCACTACCCTACCACGGCTCAAAGGAGTCGTGCAAACAGGTGGTAGTTGGGTGCAGTCCCGAAGCACTTGGAGGCAGTGACGGTTAGACAGGATTCGTCTCTCCCGGTATTGGGGGTTGACATCGCGCTGTGTCTAGGAGAGCCATTACACGAGTAGTCCCTGGCCAGGGCAAACGAGATATACTGGTAGGTTTCCAGTGTTATCTCAGGGTGTATTGGGCTTCACTCCGGCACGACTTGTACCGCTATTGGGGGACTGACGTTTACCGCCCCCTAGGCCCGCCATGCGATGTATCAGACGAACAGACCGGACTGTATGGAGAATGTCACGCTCAGGCTCAGTAGGAGTTCAGATGGGTTTCGCCTCGTCGGTCTTCTTGTCGGCATTACCTGGGGACCGTTACGCACAGCTAGTGCCGCTTGCGGTCTGTGGTTAAACCCACTGCCAGCGTAGTGTTGAGTCTTTAGAGTCCCACACAGAAAGCTTTTCGCCTTTAGGCAAAAGAGTAGAGGTCGCATGGTATTGCGACAGGTCGCAGGGTTTTGCGACAGGGTTCGGTCACATCCGTGCACTTGTGCACGTACAGTGTCCGGACAGTTTACACTAGCGGGCTTTGGTTTAAGCCAGATCCTAGTGTACCTTATGGGATTGGATTTATCCAGTTTGCATTCGTGTTCCTCGGAACGCGGATGCGGGTGTGTATGCACAGTTGACAGGGAGGCAGAGGCAGCGGATTCTCATTAGGGTTGTTGACAGTTGACCGTTGACTTTTTGACTTTATGCTCAACCCTAATGAGAATATGATATGTGATTAACTATTATATTAATTAAGTATTATGGTGATATGGTTGTTGACTTGTTGACTTTTGTTGACTTGTTGACTTTGGTGACTTGTTGACTTTTGTTGACTTGTTGACCGGTTGACTAGGCTTGACTAGTTGACCATCATGATAACCATGGTTATCATTTCATGCCAAAGACTTTTTCTTGCTTGTTCATTTGAGTAAAATGAGTGCATGACATGATAAGGTTATGGTTACTTCAACCATCACATAAGACTTTTGTTGATATGATGAGTTATCATTGCTTTGGATTATGAGAGGGTGAGAGACAAAATACTTGCTCATTCTTTCTTGCTCATTCTCTCTCTTGTTCTTGAGCTCTCCTCTTGCTCTCATCCTCAACCTCTTGCTCCCTCTCTTGATCTATGGTTCTCTTGTCTCATGAGTTGAGAATCAAGAACCATAGATAAAATCCCATTCTAAATCATCTCTACTCATTCTAGTTCACTAGGTTTAGCAAACCAAGTGAACTAGTTTCTTCAAAGAACGAAGAAGGAGCTAAAGGTTGGAGCTTTCAAGTGGATCTATCTTCGGCGTACGGAGACAACGAGAAGGAGCCATCGAACCACCATCGGAGCTTGAAGAGAAGGAGTTTAAGTTTAGGTATAACCATCTTCATCCGAGTAGCTAACTCTCTTTAGCATAGTTTGCTGGTTTTAGTTTAGACAACGATCCCGACCATAGTTTAGTCCATGTTGCCTCTTGCGATAAAAATTTGTTTTTTTTATACCGTTTCCGCCTCCCCGTAAGAACCGGGGGTCGCAATATGGACTTACAGGGATTACTACCTACCGGTGATTGGTTAGATTTGGTGGTTATCCGGAGGATACTGACCAATGATGAGAGATGGATACGGGACGATCCGTACTGCCGGGGCCGAGGGCCGATTCCGCAGACGGAGCTCGATACTTGAGGATTTGTGTGTCGATGCTAGACACGATGATTCATGATATTTAGTGTGCCGATGCTAGGCACCCATAATTCTATGAGATTTACATGATTTGGGTATATGGATGGACACCGATTATTTTCCACGTTGATATTCCGTATAGATATATTAATTTTTCCCATGCTCAGTATTCAGTATTTTACATCTCATCCTGTATCTGTTGTACCTGATAGAGTACATTTGCTATGCACGATTATTGCATACCTTGCACATCATATAGATGTTATTGGATTGCATTTTCTATGCACGATTATTGCATATCGTGCTTATCATTTAGAGATGTTGTTAGATCGTACTTGATGCATGATTACTGCTCATATAGTTCCTCATATAGATGTTATCTGTTGGCATAGGTTAGAGTATCGCAGCACGTGCATACTCGCAATTGCCTTTATATGTTATCTACTATTCACGAGTTGGCAACTCACCCCCGTTGTGCCACAGTGTTTGCAGGTTGCCCTTCGGAGTAGTCGCGGCAGGCTGCTTTCTTGCATCTTTTGACACAGATACCCCTACAATTGGCGTACTAGCTCTTTTGCTGATAGGTAGGTTTTGTGCGGTATCTGTTTATCTTTCAGTTATGTATATTGTTGTATCTAGTACTCTCCATCTACCACTTATGTATTGACTTAGAGACCAGCTGTGAGGACGATGTATATTATTTTGTATTCTGGTGTCGAGCTCGTTGTGAGCCGACTTTACTTATGCAGTTCTTATCTTGTGTGATGTTTTCCACTTATTGCTCTTTTCTTCGCTACGGCGTCGTATATTGTTATCGTGGTGATTGTCTACTTAAAGTTTTCTTAGCAGTTTAGCAAATGTTTCTATTAAATGTTTTAAACACTATACTTTTACTGGTTTGATTTCTGGGTTTCGGCTTACTTAGTCGCGTTACGCCTGTAGACGTTACGTGGTTAAGTGCCGGTCACGGGCCAAACTTTGGGTCGTGACACCAACTCTCATCGCATGATAACTTGATGGAAGCCACTCAAGTCACCACACTCAAGAAGGTATGCGCATGCCTGGCAAGTTTCCTGTATGTTTGAAACTCCCGATATACCCCTAACGACTTCATGGCCTTGATAGAGACCAACGTGCCATAAGTCGCTAGTCAAGTTCAACCCGTCATTATCCAAGATTGATTTAAACCTACCCGCACAAGCCCTTGATAGAGACCAACGTAACTATGCGGCTGTTCCCTTCCGAATCACGGAGACGCGACCGCGTAGGTCTGTCTTGCCTGAAATTCGGGGCAGATGCTAATAGGTACTATCCGTCCACCTCTCCGAAGATGCCAAGTTGATTTATGGCATCGTGTATCGAAGGTTTAAACGGATGCGGCCGATGTAGCAGACTTCGTCAGATTCCCCCTCGCTTGAAGGGTATTTGATTGTGGGGACGCTCTTCCCTGCAGGCGCAAGCCCCTACAGTTAATTACGCTACCGCATCGCGGTAACCACTTTCCCCTTCTCCAGATGGTCACTTCGTGTCGTGTGTGTTTGTTTTGTGTTCGGTTGCCCATGGATTGTATACGGAGACTAATTTGTGTTGTCACCCGTAGAACGTGGATTAGTCCAAATCCGTATCCTTCTTAGATTTGGGTTTGGGGTGTGTGTTTAAGGATACGTTAGCCTTATTTGAGGCTAAGATCAACTTAAACGTTCGCTAAGGACACGTTAGTCTAATTTTAGACTAAGATCGACTTAACGGGATCGTTTAGATCCGACAAGAGAGCAATTGGGGGCTCTATTGTTTAGTTTAGTGACATTGCGGTCGATTGCCAGTTTAGGGACATGGTGGTCCATCAAAGTCCGTGGAATGTATGGCTGTCGGGACCCATCACCTCTCTGAAGACGTTGAAGGATTACAACGACAAATATCAGAGGAGTTCAGAGATGTACCCTTGAACCAATGTTGGTTAGGAGGTCTATAGTCCAATTTGGGACTAAAGTCTGTGTGAAGGTTTACGAGCATATGGGCTCAGTTGATATGAGTTGAACATTTTATTGTTCTGGCTATAGAGCCTTTATTTGGGCTCGGCCCTTTTATTATTGCATAGCATTGGACTCTGTAATTAAATGCATAGCATTTATATTTGGCCTGTTAGACCTTTACTTGGGCTCTGCCCTTTTTAATAATGCATAGCATTTTAGTGGTCTGATAATGCGCCACGTGGCTTGTCAGGCGCTTTGTGCCAATTAAAGAGCGCAATGCGCTAGCGCATGCACAGGTGACACGTGTCACGCTCTGCTAAGCGCAAGTCTGTTAGCGCAGTGCGCTGTGCCAGTGCGCTGCTGACACGTGGCATGCCCTGGTGCTATGCGCCAATCCAAGAGCGCAGCGCACTATATTTAGAAGCGTAAAGCGCAGATCATTCTGTGGTTGACACGTGGCGCATTCTGGCGAAGTGCGCCAATCTAATAAGCGCAAAGGCGCATTTCAAGAGTGCAAGGCACTGTACAATAGCGCAGAGCGCATTTTGATCCAATTAAGATCAAAGAAATAGGTTCTTTGTTTTCTCAAAAGAGGTTCTACCTCAAGATTCAAGAACCAATGGTTCATCGAAAGGCTGTGCCTTTATATAGATCAAAAGATCTAAGAATGAAGTAAATTACTTCTTTTTAATCTTTTATAATTAGATCTTTTTGATCTTTTTCTTTTTATTGAAGATCTTGATCTTGTTCTTAGATCTTAGATCTTTTTAGAAGAGAATTCTTCTTTTTTAATGAGGTATTTTCATCTCTGTTCTTCAAGAATCAAATTCTTTACCTTCAAAGATGAAGAAGATGATCTTCTTTCTTCAAAGGCTTGCCTTTCAAATTTTTCAGAGGGTTCTCTCTTTTCTGTATGTCTACATATGTGAGACTTGGAGTCAGGGCCAATTGGTTTGTTAAGTTAGTTACAGAGATCTTTCTCTGATTGATCTGGGGATATTTCCCCACCGTTGGATCTTTGATCCTAAGGCCTCTGTTTTACAGAAGATAATCTTCTTATTTTAATAAGATTGGAAAGATCTTTCTAGAATTTTAATTCTGATTAATTAAATAATTTATTATTTAAATTCCAGTGCTGGCGCAATTGGCGCTAACGCCCCTGTGCTTAACACGTGTCGCGCAGCGCAGAGCGCAGCGCAACTGGGCTAGCGTGCCTGCGCTTGACACGTGTCGCGCAGCGCAACTGCGCTAGCGCGCCTGCGCTTGACACGTGGCGCACAGCGCAACTGCGCTAGCGCACCACTGTTTGACATGTGGCGCCCAGCGCAGAGCGCAAGTGATCTGAAGCGTTACTTCATTTATTTTAAAATTTGAATTTTAAAACAGAGCCTTGCTCTGATTGGGGGTGCGCTGCCTTGGGCGCAGCGCTCCTTGCGCTGGCGTGTCTGCTTTTGACACGTAGCGCTCTGCGCGCAGCGCAAGAGATCTGAAGCGTTGCTTCAATTTTTGAATTTTGAAATTCAAACAGAGCTTTGCTCTGATTGGGGAAACAAATGCCCCCCCATCATTGCGCTCACGTGGCGCACACGTGAGTGCAGCGGTGGCAACATTTGAACCGTTGGATCAACTCAGGAGTTGAAGAGGCGCTTCAGCGCCTATAAATAGGACCCTTGGTCCTCAGATGATTATCATCTCCTTCAAGAATTTTACTTCTCAGAGCCTTGCTCTTGTTTTCAAGAACTTCAAGAGTTAAACTCTAGAAAATTTTAGGTAAAAATTTAAACTTAATTAAATCAATTTTAATTACCAGAGCCTTGCTCTTATAGATCTTTTAATCTAAAGAAAACCCCTTTGGGGTTTCATAAACAGAGCTTTGCTCTCAAGATCTTGTTTCAGGGTTTCTTAACCCATAAACAGAGCTTTGCTCATTGACAAAATATAGATCTTTTAATCTTTTGATGAAAAACTCTTAAGAGTTTTTTCATGGATCTTTAAGATCCCAGAACTTTAATTTTTAGGAATTAATTTTTCTTTGATGGATTTTTCCATCATTATTACAGAACTAGGCTCTTTAAGGAATTTTATTCCCTTATAACCAGAGTTTGACAAGTGTCACTCTGTGACAGAGTTTTGCTCTGAAAGGGAGATTTTCTCCTTATCTCAAGGGATTTCTCATTTAATGAGAATATTCTTTGAGGATTTCCTTATTAATTGACAGTCTCATCCATAGATGAGGCTGTCTTATTAACTGATGCATTGTCATCTGGATTTTGTGGGTCCCTATTTGGTCCCCTCTCCACTGCATTGCAGTGAAGTATAAATTTTAAAGTACCAAGCGTCGGGATTTTTAAAATTAAATTATGACACTGATGATTGAATTTCGCTTTTTCTTGCAGGCAACATGTCTGCTGATCTTTCGTTCCCGTTTTTCTGCTTAGAGGGAGGATTCCCTGAGGCGTCGGTGGACCGGGAGGTTCTTGCACTCATTAAAGATTACGACCCGGAGTACAAGAACCTTCATCTGTGGGGTAGGTGGTACAGTGAAATTATCAAAGGTCGCTGAAGCTTCTCTTACGCGACACCGTCAGATCCAATCTCGTCTATTTCGTATGCAGATATACCCCCGGTGAACTATGCCGTGGAGGTTGTAAATTGGAATTCGGAGGGTCTTCTTCAGCCTTTGATTGCTGCCATACCCGTGCAGTTGCCGGCAGCCGTGGATATTTTGGGGCGGCGCATATGCCGGGGTAAGTCGCGCCCTGGGGGACAACCCTATAACATTGGATTGACCCCTCGTCATTCGGCCGGGTATTTACAGTGGGCTAGGTACATTTTGTCAGCAAAGAAGGCGCATTTGCTGAAGATCGGTCTGTACCCCGCAGTGTACGCCTCGCTCTTCGAGTACCCTGCTCTTCCAACGTGGTGGGTTAAGGCATTCGTAGAACAATGGAACATCCCCACCCATACCTTTCTTCTGACGGATAGGGAAGTCTCCATCCCCCTAGAAGAATTTGCTGAGATTTCCGGTTTTCCGGTGAGGGGGGAGCACTATGAGGAGCTGCTTCCTCCTGATGAATATATCTTCGCCACTAAGCCGTTGGTGATGGACCTAATGCCGGAGAATGCTATTCAGCACCAGTTTCCGAGTCTGGTAAAAGTACTGAATATGTATGAAAGTCTCTACTTGGAATCGGGAGGCCGGGGAGTTAGTTTCGCAGACTTCATCGCCCGCTTTCTTCAACCGGAGATTCTATCGCAGCGGGGTGAAAAATTCGCCAAGCTTGACGACCCCTTCGGCCTTGGCTTAGATCGTCGACCAGTACTGGAAGAAGACCAAAAGGGTTTTTACCTCCCTGATGCTGCAGTCATCCCCTTATCAGAAATCGCCGCTCCGGGCATCGATGAAGAGACCTTCTTTCTCGGGTTTCTGGGTCTATGGCTGTGCTGGTTCGCGCTCCCCATGCACCCACCTTATATGTGGCCGTCCGTCTTCTACCCAGTGTATCAGATGGTGGCTGGTATACAATTGTCGATTGGAATTGCCGAGTTGGCCCACCTGTACCATGGACTCAGCATGGCGGCGGACGCAAATGAACTGGGGTTGCAACCTGCCAATTTCCTGATGCACTATTTTACTTCATGGATGGAAATGCATGTGCTCGGGGTATTCGGTTTTCATAAGAGACCCTCGTTTTATGAGAAGTACAGACTCCCGAGAGTTATGTGGCTAGTCGGTGCTTCTATTGTGAATCCGCCTCCACGGGAGGCAAGGGGATTGCTTCTTCGTCTGCGCACGGTTGGAGCAGGCATTTCTTTCACGGAAAAGGTCAAGACTATCGGTCCGGAGACCTCCAAGGCGGTGTTGGCGTTGCGTGACAATTTCAAGGACGGGGCCTCCATATTGAAAGCCCGGGAGATTCTTCACTTATACTCCATCTGGCCGGGCTTCCTGGTGTTCAGGCAGAATGATATGGCGCTTTTTATGAGGTACAACCCCCATCGCTTTGCCCAGCAGTTAAGTTATAACCAAGGGGTCCTACTGGAGGCGTTTTTGGAAGAGCCTGCGGCCACCAGGGAGGGGATACGGAGTGCACTATATCATTTTATGCGGCTAAACACAGGCTCCCACTTCTTCATTAGCGAGCCAAGTTGCATTCCAAGGGCCCTCAACGTGTGCGGGGCTTGGTATCAGCATGCGATGGGTGCTGTTATCCGGGAAGAGAAGCGGCTGCTGATTGACCGCAAGGGTGCGCCCCCCGCCTGCAATCGCAAAAGACCCCTGTCGTTCTTCTACTAAGAAGAGATGCTGGAGCTGAGCCCCCACGCGTGCTGCGCCCTTCACGTGGATTGCCCCGTGATTCTGTGGACGCGCCCTCAGCGCCCCGTGCTCCAGTGGAGATGGTGAATGTGGTTTCTCCTGAATCCGGCATAGGCTCGGACATCGGGACCCGCCGTCCCAAAGTGCCCACGAAGCGTAAGCTGATTTTGGGTATGACCGGGGTTCGCGCGCAGAAGAGGAAGAAGAAGTCGGTTCTTTCTCTTGATGCCGTACTCGGCTTAGAGCCTCAGGCCTCTCTTACCGAAGGCTTAAGTGAGTATGGAACCAACGAGGGTTTCTTCGTAGAGCTAGAAGACACTGATCTGGCAGCCTCCATTGCAGCTTCTGAGCGATTGGCAAGGCGCGACGTGTGGTTGGCTAAACTCGCGCAATCAGGTAATCACCAGTTGTATTCTTCGTCATTTCATCATATCTTTATCATTTTTTTACTAACGCTTTTCCTTTTTAAACAGGCATTTCTACCGAAGAAGCCATCGCTGCTTCTCTCAAAACTTTCGAGGAGGAGGAAAGGAAACGTGCTCTATCGGGCGTTGGTACGTCTCGGCTGACTGAGTCTTTATTCTCCGTTTTATGGCCAATCTAACATTTTCTTTGTCTTATTGCAGGGACCGCGGGACCTACTTCGCAAGCCGATGCGGGGATTCTCCCCTAGCCAGCTACCGAAGTCCCGGCCTCTTCGGGGTTGTCGCGAGAGGCCCTACTTAAAAAGCCGATGATGGATGCCTTGAAGGCTCTAGAGGCAATCCTGAACGCGGACGACGACGCCTAGCTGAAGGAGGCTTCCAAAAGGTCTGTTGTGACGGCCCGGGAGGAGAGGAAGCGCTTGAGGCGAACAGCGAGGGAGCGTAGCACTGCTTTGGCCATGGGAGCGGGCTCAAGCGCCGTTACTCCCGCTGCTACTCCTTCGGAGGCGCTCCCAGTCGCCTTGTCTACTGCTCATAGACGGGCGGCGCATGCGGCTCGGAAAGCCAAAGGTAAATCCGTCTCAGGTAATGTGCTTTTGAGGCTTTGTTATCAAAGTTTTAAAACCGTCGGTTCTTATATATCTTGTCCTGCAGGGCCGAGCCTTACTGAAGGAGTGACGATGACCGTTAAGCCTGAGGGGACAGTGGAGAAGGTAGCAGCTGAACCCGAGGCGACGGTAGGCGGTGCAGCCGTAGTTGCCGGGCCCGAGATAGTGGCTGGCAAGACAGTCACAACCCCTATGCCCGAGACGACCACCACTGCCGAGCGCAAGGTGGTGGCAGATGAGACGGCTGCTACAACTGAGCGTGAGGCAACAGCGGATAGAGCGGCTGCGACCGATGAACCTATGGCAGTGGTGGACGAGACGGCTGCGACCGCTGAGCCCGAGGGGGTAACGGGCGAAACGGGCATGATTGCTGAGAATGAGACGGCCGCTCTTTCTCAAGAGTCGGGCACCGCTCCAATCATCGCTCTCCCTGCTTACGATCCTTTGCCGTCTCCTGGCCTCATGAGCATGACGACGGCTCCTGTAGAGTCTGGCGATGAGGCATCGGGAGGTGAAACCATGCCAATGGAAGAGGGAGACGCCACCGTTTCGGCTGGAGACTCATCAGGTAAATTTTGGGTTACCGTCCTTCTTTTTATTCTGCAATCCTTCCTGACAGGGCTTATCTCGTTTCTAATGCAGGTGCGGCTAGTGCTGATGCCACTTTACCCGAGGGGGCGCCGTCAGTTACCGCCCTGACGGTGGCCACATCTCTACCCTCTTTCGTACCGTCGCAGATGCTGGAAGGTATGGATTTGTGACCCATCAGTCTTATCTCGACTGCATAATTTATGTACTGACGTTGTACTATTGCGTCTTTGTAGGAGTCCTTTTTGACCACCTGTACCAGGTGCTGCATCCCCACTTCTCCTTCCCGTCAGATCTTGCTTCATCCAGTGGCGCTGGTGAATATGGTTTTCAATTAATGAACTTTCTTTTTCCGATAATGAACTTGTTTCTGATTCTTCCTTGCCCTGATTGCAGTGCTACAGATCGAAGGAGGAGATAAGAGATCCATTGCACCACCGGTCCTTCCGGCTTTGCCACCTGCTGCAGCTGGTATAGTAGATTCCATTATTCATGACCTTCCTATATTTCTTGAACCGTCATTTGATTGTGATCTGTTTTGCAGCGGTCGCTCCGACTCCGGTCCCTTTCGAGTCCCGCATTATGATGCCGGCAGGCCCATTTTCCAGACGTCCATCCTCGAAGGGTGCTACGATGAGTCTGAGTATGCTGAGCGGGTGAGTCGATGAGCTTGACGCAGAAGCTCATACATCTGCCGCAGATTTCGCTGCCGAGGTTAATCCGATGCTGGCGACGCTTGTGAATTTCCATAATGAAGGCGTCGTCGAGTCTTGGGTTAATGACTGCAGGGAGATCGAGGCCTGTCTGCATCAGCTGGAACTTATGCGTCTGGCACCTGAGATTTTGGCCACGAGCACTCAACGGGCGGCATGGATCGAGCAGAGCATTTCTTACTTCTGCCATCTTGAACAAGAAGCGGCTTTAAAGCGGAGGGAATGCAAAGAAACTTTAAGCGAGTCTGCTCGACTGCGTGCTGAGGTCGACACAAATGCTGCCCAGGTGAAAGTTATCTTCGAGGCCCTTCTGCAAAGTATCTCTGATGGGTTAATATTGAAGCAGAAGCTCGATGCCGTTGAGCGTGATGCCTAAGGTCGTGAAGCAGCTCAGCGAGCTGTCGAAGAACAACTTTCATCCTATTTACAGCAGCGAGCCCAGGTGGAAGCAGAGTTGGCCGCGGCAGCCGATCAGGAAGAGGCGTTGAAAGAAGTGCGAGAACAGCTTGCGAATTTGTTAAAAACGCTCCCTTCTCAATGAAAATCTTGTATCATTTGTAATTGTGAATAAAATGTATTTGTTATTTTTATTCTTTAACACGATTTATTTTATACTCAATCGAATTCATGAATAAAAGATATACATTCTTCATAACGTCTTGTGTCATTTCTCTACTTTCTTCTTTCTTGCTGTGTTGTTTGCCATGCGATTTTAGCAAGTGTGGTCTGAATATAGCGTATAGTTGTCAGTCTTAGGCTCTTTGTAGAGTAATGATGGCTTAGAAAATAGGGTTAGGATCTGTCACCTAAGACTTTTTCAACTTGATGAGCCGTGAGGGTCTTATAAAGAATTTTCTCCCTACGGGTCGAGAGGATCTCGTAGGTGTATTTTCTCCTTAGGAATCGTGAGGATTCCTAAGTGCATTTTCCCTTATAAGTCGTAGGGATCTTATAAGACAATTTTCCCTCTTACGAGTCGAGAGGACCCGTAAGCGGTTGTTTCCCTCCTTGTCGAGATTTGACTTTGGAGAGTGTGACCCGTGAATAGTATGCAAGAGTCCATTTTCGGACCGACTTGCAGGGCCCCAGTGCTTAGGAAACAGGTTTTTTAATCCCCGTTGCCTAAGGCTTTACCTCATGAGTCGAGACGAATCGAGCATTTCTCGCAAGAATATCCTGACGTCACAGTTAACCTCTGCTCTTTACGATAGAGGTCCGTTAGGGTCTGTGGTACTAGGGTTTTATCCATTGTACCGTCGCGTCGGTTGATGTATTCCTCGAGAGGCAACATTTTTGTTCGAGTAGCCTTGCGACTGTTGTGTTTCTGATCCCTTCGGGGGCTGGACAAGACGTCTTCAAGCAGTCCTCCTAGACAGTTTGACCGTCGGAAGAGCAAGCGTTAAGAATTTTGCCATACCGCTTTTTACTTAAGGTTAGGCTCATTTTAGAGAGCCCCGATGAGTCATAACCACTCCGCATTGGTGTGGGATGATCCCCGATAGTCTTTCAGGTTTTATATGAGTTGCCGTCATGACCCTGAAGCTAGAAATTTGGCCTTTGCTTCGTTTGCTGGCATTGCGTCTGCTGTATCGAGACGAATGTCGCGGTTGTCTCTAGGTTGCTGGTGAACCGTCGAGGTTTGGAACTAGGGATTTTGCTATGGCTCCGTTGTTTGATTGTTGCGTCTGAACCCTACTGGAGGAAGAACGCTGGGGTGACATCTCGTCTGCTGTATCGAGACGAACTTCGAGGTGGTGATCACTCCGCGCTGGTGTGGGATGATCTCCGATTGTCTTTCAGGTTTTATATGAGTTGCCGTCAAGACCCTGAAGCTAGGAATTTGGCCTTTGCTTCTTTTGCTGGCGTGTCCGAATCCTGCTGGAGGAAGAACGCTGGGGTTACATCTCATCTGCTGTATTAAGACGAACGTTGAGGTGGTGACCACTCCGCGCTGGTGCGATATGATCTCCGATTGTCTTTCAGGTTTTATATGAGTTGCCGTCAAGACTCTAAAGCTAAGAATTTGGCCTTTGCTTCGTTTGCTGGCATTGCGTCTGCTGTATCAAGATGAATGTCGCGGTTGTCTCTAGGTTGCTGGTGAACCGTCGAGGTTTGGAACTAGGGATTTTGCCGTGGCTCCGTTGGGTGATATTGCGTCTGAGTCCTGTTGGACTGAGGAGGAACGCTATTGTTAACATCTCATCTTGTTATATCGAGACGAATGCTGAGGTAGAGTTGGGATTTTGCCATCACTCCGCTTTGTTTTGATACTGCGTCTGCATCCTGTTGGATTGCGAAGGAACGCCGTAGTTGACATTGCGTCTATTGTAACGGGACGAATGTCGAGGTGGAGCTGGGATTTTGTCGTCACTCGCTTTGTTTTGACCGTGAGGTCTTTTGTTGACGTTGCATCTGCATCCTGGTGGACTTGCGAAAGAACGCCGTTGTTGACGTTGCGTCTGTTGTAACGAGACGCATGTCGAGATGATCTCTAGGTTGTATGCGAACCATCGAGGTTTGGAATTAAGGATTAAGCCGTGGCTCCGTTTGGTGATGTTGCGTCTGAGTCCTGCTGGAATGAGAAGGAACGCTGTTGTGGGTCTCCAGGCTGTAGACGTAGCCGTCGAGACTTGGCTCCGTTTTCTGATGGAGCTTGGGGGGAGGAGTGTGATTCTTTCTTTGTTTGCGCCCCTGGATTGTATACGGGGACTGCTGTGATATCACCTGTAGGGCGAAAGTTTCATTCTTTCATAATTTTGTTGTTTTTGCATTTTTTTATTTCTTTCCATGATGCTCTATCATTTCAGCTTTTTATATCGCGAAGATCGCGATTGCCCGATCATTTCAGCTATTTTTCGCGGTGCCCAATCATTTCGGCTATCTATTTTATTTTTACTCGCTGTTTTTTTTATTGCGAGTTGCCCAATCAATTCGGCTATTTGTTTTATCTTTACTCGCTGCTTTTTATAGCGAGTTGCCCAATCATTTCGGCTATTTATTTTATTTTTACTCGCTGCTTTTTATTGCGTGTTGCCCAATCATTTCGGCTATATTGCATGCATACATTTTTACTTGCTGATTTGTTGCAAGTTGCCCTATCATTTCGGCTATTTCATATGCATATGTGGCTTGCTGGCTTTTCGCCGCAAGCTTGGGATTAGACACTGATTTCAGAATCAGCACCGCTACAACTGGGATATTGGCAGGAGCGAATCATCATTTGCCTCTGTCGATGTCGAACAAAGGTGGCTTAGTAAATAGGGTTAGGATTCTGTCGATTAAGGCTTTTGACTTCATGAGCCGTAAGGGTCTCACAAAGGTATTTATCCCTACAAGTCGTGAGGATCTTGTAGGTGTGTTTTCTCCTTAGGAATCGTGAGGATTCCTAAGTGCATATTCCCCTGTAAGTCGTAAGGATCTTACAAAAGGGTTTTCTCCTTATAAGTCGATAGGACTTATAAGGGTTGTTCATCATGCGAACATATTCCTAGTCACGGATGGGACTTAGTTAGGGAAATGTTTATTCGTGCCCATGGATCGTATACAAGGGTCAGCATTGAGCCGCTTGTAAGGCAGTATCGGAGGTTGTGGGGGTTGCTTAATAACAGGTTCAGGTCTCTGTAACTTAAGACTTTCAAATCTTATGAGCCGTGAAGGTCCCATAAGAGAGTTCACCTTACGAGTCGTGAGGATCTCGCAAGTGTAATTTCTCCTTAGGAATCGTAAGGATTCCTAAGTGTGTTGCTCCTTTGTGAGTCATAAGGATATCACGCAGGTGATTTCTCCTTAAAAGGTCGAGAGGACCCTGTAAGTGTCTTTTAACGAGGTTGCGCCCTTTCGGGTTTTCACAAACACTCGCCGGTAGCCCTGCTGTTTTTACTCACAGAGCCCTCTCGGGTTTTCATCCGTGCCTATTTTGCTTATGGACATACCGTTTTCTTTTTTTTTATTCTCTCTTTTCTTTTTCTTTTTTTATATAACAAGGTTGCGCCCTCTTGGGTTTTCACAAACACTCGCCGGTAGCCCTGCTGTTTTTACTCACGGAGCCCTTTCGGGTTTTCATCCGTGCCCATTTTGCTTATGGACATACCGTTTTTTTTTAATTTATTTTTTATCAGCTTCGGAATACTGCGATCCGTCGTAGCTTCTCGACATCTTGTTCAACAGCTAGTTTTAGGACATAGTGGTCCGTCATTCGTTTAAGGACGTTTCGGTACGCTGTTAGTTTAAGGACGTTTCGGTCCGTCGTTGCCGTCTTTGAGGCGGATTTTTTTAGTTTACGGACTTTTCGGTCCATGGGGCTTTCCCTATGAATGAGCATGATGCCCCCGGCATATCCATCTTTCTTGGAGCATGTGGTTGTGGAAGACTCACCTTCCAGTTTTCGGGCAGCGCGAACTTGCCCTGTTGGTATTGGTCTTCAACCCAGTTTTTGAAGACATAGCAGTTTTCGATCGGATGGCCCAATACTTGGTGGTAAGGGCAGTAATTAGGATTGTTGAATTCGTTCAGTTGTAGTGGGAGTTTCGGCTCCGGTATAGTGATAAGCTTGTTGCACACTGTTAGTTCGAACGCCTCCTTGTTTCATCCCGGGGAAATGAGTAAGGACGTTTCAATTTCTCATAGAGAGGTTGCCGGTTGTTGCTTTGGCAAACAACCGGTCTAAGGTCACTCGATTGTTGTTGAGCGTTGACGATAAAGGCCGTTTATCCCTTCCCTTTATCCTTATTGTTTGAACCCTTGTTTGCGGGTCTGAGATTCTTTCCGGGTAGCATGCCATTGCATGGATGAATGTTCTCGCAACTCCTCAATTCTTTCGTTTCAGAGATGGATTCCTTGAAGAGAGGGCCGAGGGCTACTTTTTCGTCGGAGTCGCTCCCGAAGGTGAGAACTCGCGGTCCCTCGGGATCAACCTTATGACAATTGCCGGCTATTCTTATACGCTCATCTGTCGCACTTTTCTTCTATCTATGAGCTTCACACTTTATCCTGTTGAAGTGTTGCCTGTGTGCGACATACCCTTGCCACCAACACTTAAAGGAATTGCAATCCTCTGTAGAATGTGTGATCTTCTGATGATATAAGCAGAAGTTAGGATGTACGTCCGCTTCATCAAGATGTATCCCACTAGGAGAATTTTCTCTGAAAGAGGGCAGTCTCATCCCCATCGATATGGCTTTGGCGAATCGTTTCCTTTTCTTGATCCTACTTTCATTTGCGGCGGATATACTTTGATCTGGTGGGAGTGTTTCGACCCTTTTGTCCAGTCGCCGGCGTTTGGCCTTTTCAAATATGGCCATCTCACGCTCCCGATCAGCTTTACTTCTCAGGAGAGCTTCATTTAGGAATGCGTCGATCATTTCATCTGACAGCCCCAGAAGTTCCGAATCAGGCTCTGCCCCCAGTTTCTTTATGCAAGGAGCCTCTTCATTGTCTAGCGATGAATGAGAGATCACATGGCAACTTGCTACGTAATCCTCAGATTCATCCGATGATTCTTCTCCATCATCTCCGTCCTCAAGAACGTGGCTGATGAACTCTTGGAGCATGATTGGAGTCCGTGCCTTCTGGTTATACTCTTCCAGCGCGTCAATCTGCTTTTGTAGGTCCGTGTGCTTGTCGCCAGGCTTCACGGGCTTCTTGGATTTCTTCTTCTTTTTCGAAGATTTCGACGGCTGGGTGTGGACGCTTTGGCTATCACCACCAATATTTAGAGTTGGGCGCGGCTTCAGCATCCCCTTGATGATCTTAGGTTCCAACGGGTTCTTCCATTTGATCGCCGGGCATGTTTGAAGATCATTCAGCATCCTTTTGGTTTTGGCCGAAAGAGCCACCTCCCATGGAGCTTCCTCAATAAAAGAGCACGTTGCCCCCAGTGTGTTTGTCTTCTTAGGAGTGTGAGGCTGTGGCGGGTTCACCTTCCAGTTTTCGGATAACACGAACTTGCCTTGTTGGTACTGATCCTCGATCCATCCCTTAAAGACGAAGCAATCTTCGATTGGATGGCTTACCGCTTGGTGGTAAGGGTAGTAATTAGGATTTTTGAGATCGCCTGGCTGCAACGGACGTTTTGGACTCGGTAGATTGATGAGTCTGTTGCGCACTGCCAGCTCGAACAATCTCCTTGTTTTATCCTGAGGAAACGAGTAAGGACGTCCCAGTCTCTCCTCGAGAGATGGGCGTGGATGCACGTTGTTTTGGCGAACAACCGGCTTTGAGTTGCTCGGCTGTTGTTGAGTATTGGCAACGACGATCGCTTTCCCTTTTCCTTTCTCATTTCGAGAGTCTGGCTTTTGAGGAGACGGTCTGTGACCCATCTGGTCCATTTGGGCCGGTTTGTCAATCAAGGCCTGGAAAGTAGTTGGCTTGAAGAACATCATGAATTGTGAGATGGTTGCTTGCGGGTCAAGAGTGCCCACGAACATACCCACCGCCGGCGCTTCTTCGATCCGCTGTTCGCATTTCGACCACAGATTCCTCCATCGGATAGCGTACTGGACCCACGTCTCGCCTGGCTTCACCCTGGCATTAATCAGTGCCGTTATCGGGGTGCGTTCACTAGCATTCGCGAATCTTTGTGTAAACAGTAGCTCCATCTCCGCAAACGTTTTGACAGAGTCGTTAGGTAGCTCCGAATACCATTCAAAGGCCGTTTCTGCTAAGCTGCCGACGAATTGGTGAAGCAACAGTTTTTCGTCACCTCCAGTGTTGCCGCATAAGGCCCTGAATTGAGTGACATGTTGATGGGGATTCCCCGTTCCTTTATATACGTGGAACTTAGGGATCGTATATCCCGGCGGGTAACTGATTTGGTCATACCGGCCCGGGTATGGTCGCCCAGTCTTCACGACCTGGCCAGCCGCTTCATTTGCCTGGTGAACTCGTATTTGTTGAGCAATATAATCATCTAGTGCAGCTTTGGAAATGGTTTCCTCCTTGGCTGCTGAATGAGCCGGGGGAGGATTAGATGTCTCCTCTTTATCGTCTTCAATAATGATCGGAGGGTCTTCAGCTGGAGGGTTCGGCTGTAACATCATTCCTACAATGTCTTGGAAAAGAAGCGCCATTTGTTTTATGTTGGCAGCTTGCTCTGCTGCCTCTCTATCCTTCTTTTCGAGGACTCTGCATAGGAAGTCAGCGTCAGTTTCCTGTTCGTAACGCTGTTCTAATGATGTTTCCGGGCTTTCTTTTGGCCCGGTGAGTGCGGCCATCGCAGTCATCGTCTCTTGAAGCTTCTGTTGTTGCTCCTGGGCTTTTATAATAAATCGGGTGAGCGGTCTGTGACCCGTCGAAACGCGGCTATCCTCTTTCCCGGATGCCATATAGACAGTGTGCACCACCATGTCCCCAGACTTGGGGCGTTTAGATTCAGTGTCTTTGCGATTTGCCAAAGACACAGGGATCTTCTCCGACCTCATTCTTTTGTGAGCGGTCGAAGTTGAGGGGGCCGTTGTAGTGGGCACCCAAGTTGTTGTTGCTTTTTTGGGCTTGACAGAGTAGTCCTTCTCCCGCCGAACCTTCATCTTTTTCTGTCGGCGGAGATAGTCTTGATCCATTACGAAGTCTTGGACGTGACGCCAGACCTTATAAATTTTAGAGGACAGCCGTTGAGGGGGCTGCTCCAGCTTTACCTTTGGGGCATTATCCACAGGTGGAGGAGATCTTTTCAATACGACGGCTGGTGAGTTTTTGCGCACCCTTCTTAACGGTTCAAAGCTATTCCCGGTCAGAACAGCAGCATTGATTTCCACCATCGGAGCTGGCAGAGTTATCCCAGAGGGGGAGTTGCCCCCAGCCTTCCTTACTCGGCGCCAGTGATGACGGCGAGCATGTCGCACGGTTGGAGTTGGTTTAGCCGTAGGGGTGACCTCCTCATGACCCCTGTGTTGGTCAGAATTCGTTGGTATCAGCCTTTTAAAGACCGACGCCCGTTGAATGGGGACGACCAACCTATCAAAAGCAAACTTCCAAGTAGGGGAAGCAACCTTGGTGATTTCGCCTGGAACGGGAGCAGAAATAGTCAGTCTTGTGAAGACCAACCCTTTGGCAGGAGAAACCGCCTTGACAATTTTGGAAGTAGGGATGGCTATCCACTTCGGGATAATGCCTTCTGGTATTGCAGGCTTCTTCATGGGCCCGTTGGAGCTCTGGCCTAGTCTGTTAAAAATCGAGGCAGTGGAGTTGGACGACCCATTAAGAGGGGCCGCAGTAGTAGCAAGCCGATCGAATACCGACTTCTTGGGAGCTTCTTATGACGGTATAGGGGCGTTGAAGCTCATGGGTGGGAGTATGGTCCCGAAGAATAGTCCAGTGATGGCTTGAGTTACCTGCTCCAATGGCATCTTGAAAAGGGAGGCCGCTTGGGGCCCGTAAGTCACTCCTCCAGCAAGGACGGAGTGAGAGTTACAGTTGCAGGTAGTGCAGTTTGAAGTCATTGATCTTCTGTTTTCTGCACGGAGCAAGACACCAAATCTAAGTACCTCAAACCCACAGGCAACCATAGCAAACCGCGTTTCGTTCGTGAACACGACACATGAAGTGTGGAGTGGAAAGAGGAAGAGGTCCCACCGGTCGTGCCAGAATCTGTTCCCCTCCGAATCACGGAGACGCGACCGTGTAGGTCCGTCTTGCCTGAAATTCAGGGCAAATGCTAATAGGTGCTATCCGTCCACCTCTCCGAAGATGCCAAGTTGATTTATGGCATCGTGTATCGAAGGTTTAAACGGATACGGCCGATGTAGCAGACTTCGTCAGATTCCCCCTTGCTTGAGGGGTTTTTGATTGTAGGGACGCTCTTCCCTGCAGGCGCAAACCCCTGCAGTTAATTACGCTACCGCATCGCGGTAACCACTTTCTCCTTCTCCAGATGGTCACTTCGTGTTGTATGTATATGTTTTGTGTTCGGTTACCCGTGGATTGTATACGGAGACTAATTTGTGTTGTCGCCCGTAGGACGTAGATTAGTCCAAATCCATATCTTTCTTAGATTTGGGTTTGGGGGTGTGTTTAAGGATACGTTAGCCTTATTTAAAGCTAAGATCAACTTAAACGTTCGCTAAGGACACGTTAGTCTAATTTTAGACTAAGATCGACTTAACGGGATCGTTTAGATCCGACAAGAGAGCAATTGGGGGCTCTATTGTTTAGTTTAGTGACATTGCGGTCGATTTCCAGTTTAGGGACATGGTGGTCCATCAAAGTCCTTAGAATGTATGGCTGTCGGGACCCATCACCTCTCTGAAGACGTTGAAGGATTACAACGACAAATATCAGCGGATTTCAGAGATGTACCCTTGAACCAATGTTGGTTAGGAGGTCTATAGTCCAATTTGGGACTAAAGTCTGTTTGAAGGTTTATGAGCATATGGGCTCAGTTGATATGAGTGGAACATTTTATTGTTCTGGCTGTGGAGCCTTTATTTGGGCTCGGCCCTTTTATTAATGCATTGCATTGGACTCTGTAATTAAATGCATAGCATTTATATTTGGCATGTTAGACCTTTACTTGGGCTCTACCCTTTTTAATAATGCATAGCATTTTAGTGGTCTGATAGTACGCCGCGTGGCATGTCAGGCGCTTTGCTCCAATTAAAGAGCGCAATGCGCTAGCGCATGCGCAGGTGACACGTGTCACGCTCTGCAAAGCGCAAGTGCGCTGCGCCAGTGCGCTGCTGACACGTGGCGCGCCCTGGTGCTATGCGCCAATCCAAGAGCGCAGAGCGCTATATTTAGAAGCGCAAAGCGCAGATCATTCTGTGGTTGACACGTGGCGTGTTCTGGCGCAGTGCGCCAATCTAATAAGCGCAAAGGCGCATTTTAAAAGCTCAAGGCACTATACAATAGTGCAGAGCACATCTTGATCCAATTAAGATCAAAGAAACAGGTTCTTTGTTTTCTCAAAAGAGGTTCTACCTCAAGATTCAAGAACCAATGGTTCATCAAAAGGCTGTGCCTTTATATAGATCAAAAGATTTAAGAATGAAGTAAATTACTTCTTTTTAATCTTTTATAATTAGATCTTTTTGATCTTTTTTCTTTTTATTGAAAATCTTGATCTTGTTCTTAGATCTTAGATCTTTTTAGAAGAGAATTCTTCTTTTTTAATGAGATATTTTCATCTCTGTTCTTCAAGAATCAAATTCTTTACCTTCAAAGATGAAGAAGATGATCTTCTTTCTTCAAAGGCTTGCCTTTCAAATTTTTCAGAGGGTTCTCTCTTTTCTGTATGTCTATATATGTGAGACTTGGAGTGTTGGGTCCTTTATATAGGGCCAATTGGTTTGTTAAGTTAGTTACAGAGATCTTTCTCTGATTGAACTGGGGATATTTCCCCACCGTTGGATCTTTGATCCTAAGGCTTCTGTTTTACAGAAGATAATCTTCTTATTTTAATAAGATTGGAAAGATCTTTCTAGAATTTTAATTCTAATTAATTAAATAATTTATTATTTAAATTCCAGTGCTGGCGCAATTGGCGCTAGCGCGCCTGCGCTTGACACGTGTCGCGCAGCGCAGAGCGCAGCACAATTGCGCTAGCGCGCCTGCGCTTGACACGTGGCGCGCAGCGCAGAGCGCAGTGCAACTGCGCTAGCGCACCACTGTTTGACATGTGGCGCGCAGCGCAGAGCGCAAGTGATCTAAAGCTTTGCTTCATTTATTTTAAAATTTGAATTTTAAAACAAAGCCTTGCTCTGATTGGGGGTGCGCTGCCTTGGGCGCAGCGCTCCTTGCGCTGGCGTGTCTGCTTTTGACACGTGGCACTCTGCGCGCAGCGCAAGGGATCTGAAGTGTTGCTTCAATTTTTGAATTTTGAAATTCAAACAAAGCTTTGCTCTGATTGGGGAAACAGCGGCTTTCCTAGATAATCGCATATCCATGCTACAGACACGTATCACGCAGCTACCGTACACTATGCCTTAATAGAGACCAACGTACATAGCACGAATACTACGAGATACCTATCTGAAATGACGGAGGGCTATGGCTGGTTTTTGGCGAAAAACCTTTAACGTAATGAACTTGATATCGCTGAAGGAATCCAAGTGATTTTATAAATATATAATGGCGAAAACTTTTGCTAAAGAGGTCTCTCCCGGTGAAAGGATCTCGGCTCTTTCCTCATCGAATGAGGTGCAGGATATTCCAAACTGAATACCATGATGCAAAGCAAAAAATAATCGACTATAGTGAAGTTAGTATGTTGACGCAAACTTTTACTCAAGGGGTCACTCCCGATGAAGGGATCTCGGCCCTTGCCTCGTCGAATGAGGTGCAGGATATTCATAACCGAATACCACTGTGCAAATCAAAAGAGAACGTCTGTAATGTCAGTTTTTAAAAACTTGGTTCCAACAACATCATATATAGGTTTGTTTTATCCTTGCAATGATAAGAATCAATGCAGTCCCACCAATTAATCACACCAGAAAAGAACGAAAATAAAATGTACGTATATGCCATCCGCATTCGCCACTGGGCCCCATCATCACCCGTTAGGTTACTTAACTAACGACAGAGTGGGGGATAGACTAGCGCGGGTGCAAAACATATACAACATCTACTAATATATATATAAATATATATATAACATTCGTCCCAGGCATGATATAAAGTAACATCACAGAAACATCACAGAAGCAACACAGAGTGGTGGATAATCTGGAGCCCCGGGTTTCACTTGAGCCGCAAATGAGACCCGACGTTCCCTGTCGTGTGGATAGCCTGTGCAATGAAAACCTAGACCCCTACGAGCGTGGCAAGTTACCCGCAAAACCAGAAGCGAGGCAGCCCCCTTCAACAATGTGAATGGGCAACCCAGCACTTCACGAAATCCGGTAACTTAAGCACGCCTCCTGGGTCAGCTTATACCCCCTACGAGTGCGGCGAATAACCCGCCAATTCTAGAGTAAGGTCCCCTCCGTCCCAACGCCATGAGATGCGGACCAGTTGCCCTCTAGAACTCGGCTATTCATGCACTCCACCACGGGGTAATCCTAGTACAGAAAAGAAAATAATATACAAAGGTGACATCGACCTCAACCCGGTCGTGCCCCAAAAGAATAATATACAAACTCGCAGTGACGGCAGTCCACATGTCGGATGCTCGTCCTGCAATATCAAATGTACAAATGAAATAAAACTGTACTAACATTGTACCATAGCTATCCACTATGACGATACAACCAACATCACATCACATCACAGAACATCAACGTGAATGTCACGTTCGCAAACCCGTCTAAAGGAACATATAGCAATTAGACGAGTTTACCGATCAAATGACATTCACGGTCGCAGATAATAATGTAAGTACTGAGATAAACATTTAAACAGTGTTAAAACATCGACTCCGAAACACCCCGAAAAGCCCCCGAACAACTGATAACACAATATCAAAACTTGGCCAAATAAACAATACCACTGCACCAAGTTTCCAGAGACCAAACCACACCCAAAAAACAAGCTCCAAATCCCCTGATAGAGCCGGCCTCACCGGAATTTCCTTGCTTGTGCTCGGCCCAAAACAGGTGAGAAGGGTTCGTTTTTGGGGTATGGTCAATTGGTCACTCAAGGAGTCTTCTGCACTTGTTTGCAAAATTTTTTGAAGACTTTGAAAATCGACAGAGAACAGAAAACTGCAGTGCACTGTTATCATGTTGTTTCGATTTTGATACTTTTACATTGTTTAAACTAGCTAGCTAAGGGTTCAAAGGGTGGCTCTGATACCATGAAGGGTTACGGCAGCGCCCCGGCCGTCGAAACGTGGCCAAAATGCGGAACAAAAATTTATCAAACCGGCGCTACCGCTACCCGATTTACGGATCGAACTTAAACCCTAATCTAACATGCTTATCTAAGAGTTAGAATCATTATACCGAGTTGATCCGTGTCCTTCAGTCTTCATTCCAAGCTCCTAGTGATTCCTTGATATGGTTTGGTTGCCGGTGTTCCTTCGTCTCCGATGATCCACTTGAGGGAAACGGCGCAAGCTCCAGCCTCGTCGAGCGAGACAACCGACGCTCCAAAGTCGCTAGCGATGGAGAGTGGGGGTGTATGAAAGTTTCACTACAATTTTCCTCTCTACCCATGAGCTCAAAGAGAAACTCAAGAAGAAGATGAAAGAGGCGATCAAGCTTTGGCATGAGCAAGAAAAATGGCTAACTCCTTTTTTGTGTGAATGGGAGAGTGAGAGCTTTTCCAAGTGTAATGTGTAATCATGTGCCAAATGAAAAATGAAACCTACTCCCAATTAGTGGCCGGCCCCTCCTCTCTCCTCCACACAAAAATGTCATTTTCTTTTTACAAATAAACAATGTGCAACCATGCTTTGACCCATGCCACTCAACATGTCCATGACCATGCCTCTATTTCCACCTCATTTATAAAAAACAAATGAATTTACATAAATGGAAAATCATATAAATGAGGTGGTATCTTCTAGAAGTTATTCCGTATAAAATACGGAATACTTCCCGGTACATGTATCGAAATACATATACGCGTATTCGTACCAAAATACGAATAGCCAAGAGAGAAAAAGAATAGTGAACAATAATACTAGAATACATATATATAAATACATATGTAAATTATTAAATCAAAAACCCGATTTAATAATCCGGCTTAATCCTAAGCCGCTAGTATTATCAACCGTCCGATTAAACTCTGCGCAGCACGTGCACATATTTAATCGGACACCTGTATGTATCAACATACGCCATGTACACCATATCGCCTGAACCGTGAAAAACCCTCTGTGTGGGACTCTAAAGACTCATCAATACGCTGGCAGTGGGTTTAACAACAAGCACATTAGCGGCACTAACTGTACGTAACGGCTACCCAGGTATTGAGCAAAAGGGAGGCCGACGAGCAAACTCATCCTGAACCCCTATTGAGCCTAACAGTGACAATATCCGTACAGTCCGGTCTGTTCGTCTAAGAGTATCACATATCGAGTCTAAGGGGGTGGATAAAGTCAGACCCTTAACAACGCGACATTTAGTGTCGGTATGAAACCCCATCACCACTTGAGAAACTATCGATCCTGGATCGATAATTCTCGTCCACCGTGGCCACGGATTTATGGTGATGTCCATCCGTACATAACGCGACATCAACCCCCAATACCGGGAGAGACGTATCCCCGACGATCTGATCACTGCCTCCATATGGCTCGGGACTATACCCAACTAAAACCTGTTTGCACGACTCCTTTGAGCCGTGGTAGGGTAGTAATCAAAGCACAGTGGGAACTCACACGAGAAAAATGACGATCTCAGGTCGACAGACTAACCTGTACACATGTCACCTAGGAACCGCTATCTGACAATAGGTATAATACCACCTAGCAGGTTCCTGGCGAGTCCGTCCAGTGTACTCATAACCCAATGAGCACCTGTATACTATCTTAGGTGAACAAACTAACACGAATGGCTTGTGAAACCTGGCCACCGCCCCTCGTCGAGGTCTCGATCAGTATACGCTAGTGTACACTGGAGTATCGATGCCCGGTCTCGATACTCCTACGACTTGGGACATTTAAGGATGTGCTTATAAACCCCAGCTCCCACATATATGATCGCCATCATAATGCTGGCAGTCAAGAAAGAATCCTAAGGGCTCTACTAACACGTACATGATGATAAAGACAAACCAGATAGCATACTATCATCTTGAGTAAGACTGTTTTATCGGTATAGGTTCTCACTCAATCATCATAATCACAAGTCCGCGACTATGATAATTGCCTTGAGGGCACTATAGCCAACAAATCGGGCATTTTTCTATTAGTCGGGTCGTATGTGATACGACCGGATTGTTAAATCAATTGTTGATTGAACATTTTGACTTTTAGTTTTATTTTAATTCTTTAGTCAAACCCTTTTTATTAAAGAGGAAGAATGTATGCATGTATGCACATGTTGATGTGCAAGCATGCACATGATGATGTGCATGAATACATGCATACAAATGTATCATGGTTATTGATACAACTTTGGTGGCAATATAAGACTTACATGGTTGTATAATATATGGATATATATTTATATTTGGTTTAAAACAAAACAAAAGATAAAGATTAATCCAAGGTTATCTTCTACACTCTTCTTGTGTTAACCTCACTTCACCTAACCTTTAACCTTGGATTAACTATTTCTTTTGGGTTTTTACTCACTCATTAAAATATCTAGATATTATAGCAACCATGGTTGAGAGAGAGATAGAAAATATATATACTATATTTTCTATTTTTCTTACACAAGCTTTATCACTTCACAAAAGCTTTTGCCTTCATCTTCTTCTTCCTCCTTGCTCTCTAGGTTTTTCCATAGTGAGAGAGAGATAAAAAGAAAGGGTTTTGACAAAAGAAAACTCACCACCTCATCATTCTACTCTAATCTAACCAATTAGTTTAGAGTTTTTAGCTTCATCTTTTTCTTGCATCAAGTGGAGCTACAAGCTTGGAGCTAGTGAACTTCGGGTGGATCATCGTGGACGTAGGAGCTTACTAACAAGCCTTTCCAACCTCTCAACGATCCTAGGAGTCACTACAAAGAGGACTACAAAGGTTGTATTCCTTTCACTTAGTGTAAATATAGTTCTTGTATGTGATACTTGTGTTGTTACCCAAGAAATTCTAGCTAAAGATCCATGCTTTGTTTGCTTAGCACCTCTAAAATTTTAAAGTTGCATGTGTGATGCTTCCATACTCATAAGTAGGTGCTAGGTAATCCTAACAATGGTATCAGAGCCAAGCTAGAATTCTGGACTTGGTGTTACAACAAATACGAAAACGAATCCGACTACGAAAATACGATATTACGGAACCCTTGATATGCTCTCTGGAAATTTTTTTGAAAGTCGTCTAAAAATTTTTCAAACAGGTGCAGAGTCATATTTGGACTGACATAAGCACACAGGTGAAATACGGAGGGAGGGGGTCATTGGATTTGGACCGGCCCCCAGGCCTCAGAACCCTTCTGTATTGCTCCAGTGCTCTTTTGGGTTCATTTTAGGGTTTTTAGTATTGTATGTTTAGCCCAGTTTTCATGTGATGATTGTTTCGACTTGGGGCTAATTCGTAGTGATTCGTAGTCGTATTTTTAACACTAAATTGGTAACCTAGACTACTTTTAGCATTTCGAACGAACATCGGACACCCCACTTTCTACCCCGCTGAATTTCTAAGTGTTGTGTTTTTCTTAAGTTAACTTTATATTCAATAGTAGCGCAAGTATCTTATGGACCCTCTAGAAGATCATAATAACCTTAACTCGATTCTATGCCCACGGAACCGTGAATGAAGCTTCGGGTTTGCCGTAGTGCCGTGGTGTCATAAATGAGGCGTTGGTTAACTCCTTCTATGGCTGGACCATAGGACACTGTGGCGCGATTTTGAGTATTTGTAACTTTGTTCAAGTGTTGAGCTCTTGGGGTAAAACGTGGGTGTTTGTTGATTCGATCGAAACGTTAAACATCGTTTTGATATCTGTGATTGCAATTGTTGTTTTTCACTTTCTTTTCTGCGACCGTAAGCGTAGTATGTGGTGTATCGCCGGCTTCGTTGCTATACATCAACGACAATCGGGATACGCATACTTGCTTACGTTGATGATATGAGATATTATGTGTTGCTGAGATACGATGCAGGATTGTCGCGATTGAATAGCCGGGGGTTTTATGTGAGATGAGAGTTTTAATTTTCATTCATGTAAAAGTCAATTGTATGTAATATTCTTTTATTTGGGGAACTTCCGGGTTGAGGATGATGTCACCATTATTGTATATTATTTACTTTTCCGCATTAGGATAGACCCAAGGAGGGGAGCATAAGTGATCGGGTTCTAGGGCTCAGTGGGAGGCCATTTCGAGGAGTCGAGACCGGGTCTCCTAAATTCTAGAATTGGCAGGATCACTTGCCGCTCTCATAGGGGTCTAGGGATGTGGGCTTGGCTATTCATCGCGACCGTTGAATCTGTATTTTCTATTGCTGGCTGAATACAAAATACGGACCTCCTAGATATCCTTTTTATTTTCATATGTACTTTTGCTGCTGTTGATATTCTGTAATGTGATTACTTAGTATCTGAGATGAATGGATTATTATATATATGATATATAATAAACGTTGCTTATATTTTACACCCACGCTAGTCCCGCCCCGCTATGCCGTTAGTTAAGTAACCTAACGGTGCATAACGGGACATTGTGGCGAATGCGGGTGGTATAAGTATACGTTCTATTTTTGTTTCTTTTCTGTGATGGCTTAGGAACTTAAATGACGGGACTACATTAATGAGATTAATGTAAAGTAAAAGAAACCTAAAGATGTTGTAGAATCAGATTTGAAATCCATTCGGCCTTTTTATGAAAAATGCAAGTTTCAAAAGATTAGGAGCTTAAGCCACTCCTTTTCTAAACTGTTTTGATTCTACAATGAGATCAAGTTCAAAGCGTTAAAGGTTTTCATAAAAACCATCCGCAACCCTCCGTCATTTTAGGAAGCAGAGTTCTTAGTATTCGTGTAGGGTTACTAGGCACTCTCACAAGGGTCTATTAGGCATCAACCATGCCCGATTTAAAATTTAGGCGTGCCGAACAAGCCTAACCAAGATCTTTAAACTAGAGATTAGGTGAAACAAAGCATGTTAAACACTTTAACATCTAAGAGTTTGGGATTACAACCTTTGTAGTCCGGTCCTTCACTTCATAAGCTCCGTGTTGAAGTCTCTTCGCTGCGATCATCATGTTCTCGGACTCTAGAGAGGCTCCACGAAGAGAATGATGCAAACTTGCTTCCGATCTTCGATAACTAAGATGATCTACCTTGAAGTTTCTTAAGCACAAGCTCTCACTCTCTAATGAAGTGAACACCCTAATCTAAATGGTTAGGATAGATTAGGATGATGAAGTCGGAATTTAGCTCTATTTTATTTTCATAATCTCACCCATTTTCATCACAAGAATCAAAGCCAGAAAGCTTTTCAAGAAGGAAGAAGAAGATGAAAAATGAATAATCCTTTTATGATGAATAATGAAAATTATCATGGTTGACTATGAAGAGGCTAAACCATGTAGAGACTTAACCAAGGGTGAAGGGTTTGGGTTGGGTTAACAATGAGTCACTAAAAAATCAACCATAATATCTTAGCACAAAACAAAAGAAAACTTCTAGAAGGTTCATGAAAGAACTAACCCAATTCAAACCCTAATCTTGTTTAATCTCTACTAAACATGTTGCATTAGTAATCATATCATGATACAATATTATATATCACATATATAATATATATTTATAACAAAAGAAAATAATACAATTAACATATATCGCATATATATCAATGTATTACCCGGTGAGAAAATGAATCAATAAAGCGAGCCAATATTGGATAATATAATTCAATATATCATATATATTATTATACATTAAATTATCGAATCAACACTTGATTCGACAATACGGATATATCGAGTATAATCGACTAATATATCATGTACCGATTCATCGAATCAACACTTGATCCGATAATTTGGCTCATATCAAAATAACGCAAGAATATAATACGGTATCTCATATCGCATTATCCTTGGTCCTACACATATCACATATGTGCCCCTGCTCCGTTTTGCCTGAGTCAAGAAACTTCTGTGTAGGACTCTAAACAATCGTCAATACGCCGGCAGTAGGTGATGATCATATCAAACACCCACAAGCTGCAAGCGGTCAGCTAAATGTAACAGCCACCCAGGTATTGAGCGATCAGAAGATCAACCAGCAAGCCTGTACATTCTCCTGCGAATCCAATCAGTAACACTCCCGTACAATCCGGTCTCGTCGTCTGATATGTCGTATATCTCGCCTAGGGGTGGTAAACGTCAGACCCCAGTAGCTTGATAAGTCGTGTCGATATGAGGTCTATAACAGTTCGAGAAACTACTGATAACACTTACCAGTAAATCTCAGCAACCCTGGCCAGGGATTTCCAGTTATAGCCAATCGAAAACAGCACAACATCAACTCCCTATACCGGGAGAGACGAATCCCCTCCTATCGCTCATTGCCTCCATGTGATTCGGGACTGTACCCAAAAGCCACCTTTCTGCATGCCCTCTTGGACGTGGTATGATGGAAATCAAAGCACAGTGGGAATCACACAAGACTCTATGACGATCTCGAATCAACAGACTACTCTGTACCAGTGTCACCGGAGAACTGCCATCTGACGTGAGGTATAATACCATCTGGGAGTTCTCGGCGAGTCCGTCCAGTGTACCCAGTCTCTACTGAGCACCCGTACACCATCCTTGATGTCAAACACCGATGGATATGGGATCATCCATCGCCCATCATATGGGTCAAGATGCGTATACGCTAGTCTACTCTGGTGTATCGATGCCCTGTCTCGATACACCCTCGACTAGGAACAGTTATAGGATGTACTCATCGACTACCGTGGCCCCACTAGTATGATCTCATCATAGTCCCAGTAGTCGAGTACATATCCTAAGGGCTTTATCAACATGTAACATAGAGACAATCAGAGTACATGTTAAGATAAAATACTACCAGATAGCATACTATCATGTCGAGCAAGAAAGTCCTCCCTATATATGTCCAAGCATCCATTACAATATATATCGTATGTACAGTAATGGCCTCTAGGGCATACATATAACTAACAATCTCCCACTTGCACTAGGGCCATCTGTTGTAGTATCACATACCCAACAATTAGCTGTGGTTGAAGTATCTCATACTCAACCATCCCATAAAAGTCTCTACTGGAAAAAAGGCCTTTGTGAGTGGATCCGCGCTGTTGTCCTCTGTGTCTACTCTCCTAACCTCGATCTCCCTGGAGATCAACCATCTCCATGATCAGGTGATACTGCCTAAAAATTATATCTGGATTTCTGATAGGACGAGGGTTCCTAGGCCAAAGCCTTTACTCCATTGTCACACAATGGTTGGAACAAAGTTCATCTCATGAACTTATATATATCTAGACTGCCTCTTTGGTAGCATCCTTGGTAACGATGTATCTTTTCTTTAATCGTCTAGTAAGTCATGGTATCTAGCTTGGAACTCTTCCAACATACCATCCCTCCACTGAGCATAAAGAAAATACCTGCGACTGACATTCAGTCGTCCCTATCACCCTGGAACCTTTCCAGTGATTCTCCCCAGGATCGATTAATACCATCTCACTACAACTAGTGAGTATCCTAACATCCAATTAGATCTATCTCATAGATCCAAAACCCAGGATTTAGGAGGTATCACTTTGATCCTATATGGAGAATCCTTGTGATAAGCGGAGATTGACCGAGCGTAGCATAGGAAACTCCTTCCCTATCAAGAGTATGTCATCTACGTACTCTACAAGAATCACCACCATACTCCCTACTACCTTTTTGTATATATAAGGTTCATCTACCATTTTGATGAAGTCAAACTCTTTGACTACCACATCAAAACAGACGTTCCAACTCCGCGATGCCTGCTTTATCACATAAAACATCTTGCACACGTTTCCGCTGCTCCCACTGTCTACAAAGCCCTCTGGCTGTGTACTTATAGACGCTCTTTTCTAAAACATCATTTAGAAAAGCAGTCATGACACCCAACCACCAGATATCGTAGTCATGGTATGTAGCCGTGGCAAGTAGGATCTGGATGGACTTAAGCATAGCTTTGAAAGTCTCAACTTTTCCATGTACACCAAGTAATCTTCTCAAGATATACTTTCTCCTGATGGGGATTTAACCCTTCAGATAAAGCAACCAAAGTCCATACTTTGTTGGTGTATAAGGATTCCATCTCAGATCACTAAGCATCCAGCCATTCTTACAGAGTTCCACTCCTGATGGCCTGTTCGAAACTACTTAGGTCATCATCCCATGATGCAATCCTCGCTCCCACTGTCATAGAGAAAACCGAAGTATCTCACAAGTGGGTGAGGAACCCTACTAGATCGGCGGAGAAGCTGAGGTTCGTTGAAAACTATTGAATCCTTCGGTTCTACCAAATCATCTGATGTAGTTTGTATAGCTGGAACTTCTTCCAGTTCTACTTCATGACCACTAATTTTTTATAAGAAATTCCCTTTCACAAAGGTGGCATGCTGAGAAACAAAATATCTTTTGTTCCTCGGTTAGGTAGAAGATATTCCCTTGCGTATGCTTGGGATATCCAACAAACTTCCACTGATCTGACTTTGCCTCGAGCTTTTCCGGATTATACTTTTAGACATAGGTTAGACAACCCCAAATCATAACAAACTTAAGATATGGGCTCTTCCCATTCCATATTACATATGAAGTGGTAGGCAACTGATTTGATTTGAACCCTATTCAATAGGTATGCAACTTCTCAAGTGTATAACTCCCAAAAGGAAATAGGAAACTCAGTGGTACTCATCATAGAGCACACCATATCACATAGTGTGCTATTGCTCTGCCCCGATATACCATCGTGCTATGGTATATACGGAGGAGTAATGCTGAGAGAGAATCTCATTCTCCTATAGAATAGTCCAGGAATCCCGTGCTCAAGTATTCTCCTCCTTGATCTCATCAAAGGGCATAATACTTATACCTGTTTTGGTTCTCTACTTCTAACTTATATTCTGTGAATATCTCAAAAGTTTCGGGCTTGTGTTTCAACAGGAACACATGTGCGAATCTTGAGAGATCATCAAGTGAATATAATAAAGTACAAAGAACCTGTCCTGGCATGTGTAGACAGGGGACCTTACATACATCATCATGTATCAATCCAAAGAGTTCACTAACTCTTTCTCTGTTTCCAATAAACAGAGCTGTGGTCATCTTATCTTTGTGACATGACCGGCAAGTTTCACAAGATGTAAATTCAAACAAATTTAAATATGCATCTATATATAACTTCAGCTAGTCGGGTCACATTGATATTACCTAGTCTACAATGCCTCAAAAAGGATTCGTTCATTTCTGAACTCTTCCTCTTGTGTGTGTTCTGTATACTAAGAACTGTAGTTTGATTTAGAACGTCAATGCTTTTAGATAACGTGCCTGAACCGATCAACTCTTGATATAGGAAATATTCAAAACATTATCCAACAATACAAAATTATATCCTTCTTTATTAATAAAGAGACTGATATGATGTTGTGTATCAGGTTCAGTATCTAATAACATTCGTTCAGAATCAATGTATTTGCTAATACAGGGTAATAACTACCAACAGACTTGACTGCAACACTTGCACTGTTTCTATCTCATGAAATTTATCACCCGTTCTCAGTTCTCTACCTATCTGTAGCCCATGTAACAAATTACATATATGGGATCCTGATCCGGTATCTCATACCCAGGACGTAAAAGATACTGAGAAACAGTTCTTTGTAATGAACACACCCGAAGAAGATGCATCAGTATGCACTTTCTTCGTTTGGGCAGCACGGGAATTCTGGTAATCCCCTATTTCCTGCTCTGTCTTATAACAATTATAAGTTGGATCGGGACCAACATTCCCCAGCTCAGTATAACAAGCGGGTTCGGTTAATGTATCCGTATTTTTATCTTGATTAAGGCGTGATATGGTCGCTACCTGGAGAGAGAAAGAAGAAAACACTCAGCGTATGCTCTTGCAAGATTAGATTGGTTATCTAATATATCTAATCAGGATGTCTTCCACTGTTTTAGTCAAATCTTCCTTCAAACCCCAAAAGGAAAGACTAGCCGGGATTAATTACACGCTACAAGTTCGCCAATCATTCAGCCAGGCCAGTGCCGGTACTTTGAGGGAGGTTCCCCGTGCTTTCGCACGAACCTAATTAAAGTAAACCTCGTTTTTCCAGGGGAGTAACCCCGTTAACACCTTTCTAGACACCTACTTGATCGGCTAATTGTAATGTGTAAAACTCTCCCAAGAGTAACTCTTACTCGCAACGGGTATCGGGATCCAACTATCTCATAGAAGGTATGCAATCTCATTGCAAATTTCAACACTTGAAATTCCCAATAATATTTTGCCCCTAGCGTCCTATGACCTTGACGGAGGTCAACAAAGCATAGGCTGCTAGTCAAGTTCTACCCGTCATTTCCTGATTGAATTAAACCCACCCGCACGACCCTTGACGGAGGTCAACAAAGCCGCACGACTACCCTAAAACAATCTGCATCATATGCATAAGCAGATAAATACTAGTCAGCTACCGCACACTACACCTTGACGGAGGTCAACAAACGTAGCACGAATACTAAGTAGGACTTATCTGAAATGACGGAAGGCTACGACAGGTTTTTAAGAAAACCCTTTGCGTAATGAACTTGATATCGTTGTAGAATCGAGTGATTTTAAATGGAATGTTTTTTAGGCCTTTTCTAGTTTTGCTAAAGAGGTCACTCCCGATGAAGGGATCATCGGCTCTTTCCTCATCGAATAAGGTGCAGGGTATATCATATATACCACTATGCAAAGCAAAAACTATTGAAGCAATCAAAAGACAAACCGAGTATGCAGCATCTGCTAGTTTCTCTAAAGAGGTCACTCCCGGTGAAGGGATCTCGGCTCTTTCCTTATCGAATAAGGTGCTGGATGTTCTACAAGAAACACCGCTATGCAAAGCAAAAAATAGAGCTACCAGTTTTTAAGTCAAGTTTCTACAACATTTTTAGGTTTCTTTTATTTCATTAATCTCATTAATGAATTCCCATTTTAATATGCTTCATAAGTATCAGATATGAAACGAAATCAACAATATATAATATATATCTCATATATATAATATAAACATCCGTCTCAGGCAGTAATATGATCTCATCACAGTTAATTGCAGCAGAAGAACATATATGAAATATTAGATATATTAGGAGGTCCGTGTTTTTAATACGAGCCTGTATAAAACACGGATTCCACGGTCGCGATGAATAGCCAAACCCACATCCCTAGACCCCTACGAGAGCGGAAAGCAACACTGCCAATTTTATGGTTAGGAGACCCGGTCTCGACTCCCCGAGATGGTCTCCCACTGGACCCTAGAACCCGGTTACTTGTGCTCCCCTCCTTAGGTCTACCTAATGCGGAAAAGTAAATAATATACAATGGTGACATCATCCTCAGCTCGGAAGTGCCCCAATAAAAAAAATATTACATACAAATGAATTTTACATGAATGAAAATAAAAAACTCTCATCTCACATAAAACCCCAGGCTACTCAAACACGACGATCCAATATAACATATCACAGCAACACATAACATCACATGTCATCAACATAAGTAAGTATGCATACACCGATTGTCGTCAATGTATAGCAACGAAAACCGGCGGTACAACTACATACTACACTTACGGTCGCAGAAAAGAAAGTGTAAAACTACAACAGTTGGAATCCGCAACCTTCTTAGACATCGCATGCCTAACCAAATGAATTCCTTAGACATCACATGCCTAACAATTATAAACCCCGCATTTTAGTCTCGATCTCGAAAACACTTTTCAATATCAAGTCGGGCAATTCAACAAGATTCCCGACATCCTGATCGAATGCTCGTCGCAAACTTTAGTAGACGGCCGCACCCCCGATGCCGTCGACGAAGTGCACTAAGGCGGAACACCGCTGCCGCGAGCACCCGAACGGATACTTTTGGCGACGGGGTTCTCCTACAGTCACTTGGTCGGGGCTATGGGGTGTGGATGTCTATTAAGTTTACCCGGTGAGTATCCGCGTACACTACGTGATTGCGACGGACTTTTGATCGCATCAAAATCCCGTGGCAACCGATAATCTAAGACTGAACTGCTAGATTTATAATATTCAAATTTGTTATCTCATAACTACTTGTGGATTCCAAATATTGTATCACATTCCAAATAAATAGACAATGTTAAACTTTCCGATCGAATAATCAAACACCCAAGTTTTCCCAAATAGTTCTCAACACTTGAAATTAGTTTAAAAAAACATTCATCACATGCCACAGTACTAATGGTCCAGCCGTAGAAGGGTCAAGCCAATGCCTCACATGTGGCAATGCCGTACTGTCCCAAACCCTAAGGTTTAGAGGCAGTTCAAGACGGTCACATAATCGAGTTAAGGTTTGTTGTCTTCTAGAGGTTCCACCGTGTTACTTGCACGACTTAGAACGTTCTTAAACTACGGAAAAATCCAACACTTGGAAATTTTCCGGCAGGGGAAAAAGTGAGTTATTGATATCCGTTCAAACTTTTTAACACGTTCTAAAAATTACCCGGACAAACTAAACGAAATTATACTTTCCGATCGAATCAACGGGCTCCCAATACAACCCAGAAAACTCAACACTTGAGTATAAATTAAAAATTCCCAGAAGTATCAGGAAGTACCTACAGATGTTACTGTGTAAACAGTAAACCCTAATTCTCCTATACAGTCGCGGAACCGCCGCGGAACCGCCGCGCAAGCCATGGTACGGCCGCGGTTACGCAGCGCTTTAGTGGGATTAGTGTCTCGTTTTGCACAGTAATTCCTAAAATACCCTGCTGATATTTTTTAGCATTTCAATATGAAAAAAATCAAATTTTTGAAAAATTTCCAGAAACTAGGGTTTTACGGGTATTCGGAGTTCGATCGGACTTTAAACTTCGTCTAGATTTCGCCTAAAACTCTAGCTTGGCTCAGACACCACTGTAGGGTTACTAGGGACTCTCATAAGGGTCTATTAGGCATCAACAATGCCCGATTTAAAATTTAGACGTGCCGAACAACCCTAACCAAGATCTTTAAACTAGAGATTAGGCGAAACAAAGTATGTTAAACACTTTAACATCTAAGAGTTTGGGATTACAACTTTTGTAGTCTGGTCCTTCACTTCATAAGCTCCGTGTTGAAGTCCCTTCGCTGCGATCATCATGTTCCCGGACTCTAGAGAGGCTCCACGAAGAGAATGATGCAAACTTGCTTCCGATTTTCGATAACTAAGATGATCTACCTTGAAGTTTCTTAAACACAAGCTCTCACTCTCAAATGAAGTGAACACCCTAATCTAAATAGCTAGGATAGATTAGGATGATGAAGTGGGAATTTAGCTCTATTTTATTTTCATAATCTCACCCATTTTCATCACAAGATCAAAGCTAGAAAGCTTTTCAAGAAGGAAGAAGAAGATGAACAATGAATAATCCTTTTCTGATGAATAATGAAAATTATCATAATAATTAATAATGCAACCATGGTTGACTATAAAGAGGCTAACCCATGTAGAGACTTAACCAAGGATGAAGGGTTTGGGTTGGGTTAACAATGAGTCACTAAAAAATCAACCATAATATCTTAGCACAAAACAAAAGAAAACCTTCTAGAAGGTTCATGAAAGAACTAACCCAATTCAAACCCTAACTTTGTTTAATCTCCACTAAACATGTTGCATTAGTAATCATATCATGATACAATATTATATATCACATATATAATATATATTTGTAACAAAAGAAAATAATACATATTTGTAACAAAAGAAAATAATACAATTAACATATATCGCATATATATCAATGTATTACCCGGTGAGAAAATGAATCAATAAAGCGAGCCAATATTAGATAATGTAATTCAATATATCATATATATTATTATACATTAAATTATCGAATCAACACTTGATCCGACAATCCGGCTATATCGAATATAACCGACTAATATATTATATACCGATTCATCGAATCAACACTTGATCCGATGATCCGGCCCAAATCAAAATAACGCGAGAATATAATACGGTATCTCATATCGCATTATCCTCGGTCCTGCACATATCACATATGTGCCCCTACTCCGTTTTGCCTGAGTCAAGAAACCTCTGTATAGGACTCTAAAGAATCGTCAATACGCCGGCTGTAGGTGATGATCATATCAAACACCCACAAGCTGCAAGCGGTCAGCTAAACGTAACAGCCACCCAGGTATTGAGCGATCAGATGATCAACCAGCAAGCCTGTACATTCTCCTGCGAATCCAATCAGTAACACTCCCGTACAGTCCGGTCTCGTCGTCTGATATGTCGCATATCTCGCCTAGGGGTGGTAAACGTCAGACCCCAGTAGCTTGATAAGTCATGTCGATATGAGGTCTATAACAGTTCAAGAAACTACTGATAACACTTACCAGTAAATCTCAGCAACCCTGGCCAGGGATTTCCAGTTATAGCCAATCGAACACAGCACAACATCAACTCCCTATACCGGGAGGGACGAATCCCCTCCTATCGCTCATTGCCTCCATGTGATTCGGGACTGTACCCAAAAGCCACCATTTTGCATGCCCTCTTGGACGTGGTATGATGGAAATCAAAGCAAAGTGGGAATCACGCAAGACTCTATGACGATCTCGGGTCAACAGACTACTCTATACCGGTGTCACCGGAGAACTGCCATCTGACGTGAGGTATAATACCATCTGGGAGTTCTCGACGAGTCCGTCCAGTGTACCTAGTCTCTACTGAGCACCCGTACACCATCCTTGATGTCAAACACCGATGGATATGGGATCATCCATCGCCCATCATTTGGGTAAAGATGCGTATACGCTAGTCTACTCTGGTGTATCGATGCCCTGTCTCGATACACCCTCGACTAGGAACAGTTATAGGATGTACTCGTCGACTACCGTGGCCCCACTAGTATGATCTCATCATAGTCCCAGTAGTCGAGTACATATCCTAAGGGTTTTATCAACATGTAACATAGAGACAATCAGAGTACATGTTAAGATAAAGTACAACCAGATAGCATACTATCATGTCGAGCAAGAAAGTCCTCCCTATATATATCCAAGCATCCATTACAATATACATCGTATGTACAGTAATGGCCTCTAGGGCATACATATAACTAACTATTCATGCTACGTATGTCGACCATAGCCGAGGCGTAGTGTACGGTAGCTAAGTGATGTCTTCCTATACCGCATATGATGCGATTAGTTAGGACAGTCACATGATTATGTCGACCATAGCCGAAGGTCATTTGGGTGGGCCTAATTAATCACAAAATGATGGGTAGAACTTGACTAGTGCTTATGATATGTTGACCATAGCCAAGGTCATAATCAGCTAGGGGTAAAAATCATATCAGGAGTTTCAAGAGTTGAAATTTGCAATGAGATTACATACCTTCTATATGATAGTTGGATCCCGATCCCACTGTAAGTAAGAGTTACTCGTAGGAGAGTTTTGCATTTTTGCAATTAGCTAATCCAGTAGGTGTCTAGAAAGGTGTCAACGGGGTTTGACTTCTGGGAAAATGAGGTTTATTTTAATTAAGTCCGTGCGAAAGCACGGGGAACCTCCCTCAAAGTACCGACACTGGCCTGGCTGACCGGTTAGCGAAACTGTAGAATGTAATTAATCCTGGCTAGTTTTCTTTTCAGGTTTTGAAAGAAAATTTTATAAAAGCAGTGGGAGACATCGATTATATAAGATAATAACCAATCTAATTCTTTGCAAGAGCATATCGCTGAGTGTATTCTTTTCTCTCTCCTAATGGCAGATACCAATGATGGGAATTAAGCTTCTACTAGAGAAAAACAAATTGACTGGACCGAACTATAAAGAATGGTTGAGGAACTTGAACATTGCACTCACATATGATAAAGTATCATATGTCCACACCACAAAGCCCCACCCATCCCAGGACTTGAATCGTCTGTTTCGGATAGGGAGATCCGAAAAACATGGGATATTGACTGCAACACGGCCAAGTGCCTCGCGCTTGCTTCTATGGACAACATCCATCAGAAACAACACGAGAAGATGGATGTGCAATCCATCTTTCTTCATACAAAGGAGTTGTATGAAGAGCAATCTCGTACTTTGAGATACGAGGTATCTCGAAAGTTGTTTCAGATGCGAATGGCCCGTGGTGCATCAGTAGGAGACCATGTCTTGAAGATGATTGGTCTTATTGAAGAACTCGAGGAACTAGGATGAACCATGGATAATGAGCAATATACGGATATTGTTCTACAGTCTTCCCCCCCCCCACCCCCCGCCTTTGCTCCATTCATAGTGAATTTCAATATGAACGATTTGGAGAAATCATTGCCTGAACTTCTCAGTATTTTGAGAAATGCAGAGAGCATGCTGAAAACTGCGAAGACTCCTGCTCTGATTGCTGGGCCATCTTCCTCTTCCGTCCCAAAAGCCAAGGCCAAGGGAAAGAAGAAGAAGAAACCCATCAAACAGAAAGGTGGAGTCAAAAAGGCGAAGGGGAAAGACACATCTGGGGCCGCGGGAAGTGGGAAAGGGGAATGTTTTTACTGTCATAAGTCGGGACATTGGAAACGCAACTGTGCTGTGTATCTTGCTGATCTCAAGAAGAAGAAGCATGTTGATGCTTCCGCTTCAGGTATATTTGTAACTGAGAACTGTTTTTCAATTAACTCTACATCTTGGGTATTAGATACCGATTCTGGTTCTCACATCTGTAATTGTGTGCAGGGGTTGAGAAACAGTAGAGTTTTGAAGACTGGAGACCATACTCTGCGGGTTGGAAATGGTTCCAATATACATGTTGTATCCATAGGAGAGTATCATCTGGGTTTGCCTTCGGGTTGTATATTGGTTTTGAACCCGTGTTATTTTGTACCAAATATGCTATATAATATAATATCTGTTTCTTTGTTGGACAATGAAGAATATCATTTTGTATTGCAGAATAATGTTATGAATATTAACTTGAATCAAGAGTTGATTGAGTATGGTACATTAAATAACGGTATTTACGTCCTGAACCAACACATAGTTTTCAACATACAACATACTAATAAACGAAAACTTTCAGATATAAATGAAGCTTTTCTTTGGCATTGTAGACTTGGTCATATTAATGAAACCAGACTAAACAAGCTACATAAAGATGGATATTTAAATTCTTTTGAATATAAAACTTATGCGACTTGCCAGTCTTGTATCAAAGGTAAAATGACCAAAACTTCGTTAACTGGACACGGAGAAAGAGCTGTGGAACTCTTAGGCCTCATACATAATGATGTATGCGGACCAATGTCTACACATGCTAGAGGCGGTTTTTCATACTTCATTACTTTTACTGATGATTTCTCAAGATTCGGACACGTGTTTTTAATAGAGCACAAATCCGAAGCTTTCGAGAAATTCAAGGAATACAAACTTGAAGTAGAAAAACAAACAGGCTTGAGCATCAAGAAACTTCGATCAGATCGAGGTGGAGAGTACATGAGTACAGAGTTTTCAGACTTCTTAAAAGAGAATGGGATTCTCTCTCAGTTCACTTCTCCTTACACACCACAGCACAACGGTGTGTCAGAACGGAGGAATCATACTCTATTAGATATGGTACGATCCATGATATGTGATGCTGAATTACCACTTTCCTTTTGGGGGCATGCATTGGAGACAACAGTGTATCTGTTAAACAGGGTTCCAACCAAGACCGTGTCCACCACTCCATATGAGATATGGAGTGGAAAGAGACCATCTCTTAAAAGAGTTAGGATTTGGGGTTGTCGGCTTATGTCAAAAAGTAGAATCCGGATAAACTCGAGACACGATCGGTCATGTGTAAATTTGTGGGATATCCAAAACATTTGTATGGATATCTATTCTACCACAAGGAGGAACAAAAGTTGTTTGTTGCTCAGCATGCCACATTTTTGGAAAATGAAGTCTTTACAGGAAGTAATGATGGTAATGCGGTAGAACTAGAAGAGGTTCTAGAGACACAAATTACTCAGGACGAATTGGTTGAAACTGATGTTGCAGTAGAACTTCAAGAACCTCAGCCGCTCCGGAGATCTAGTAGAACTTCTCGCCCACCGGAGAGATACTATGGGTTTCTCATTGATGATGATAGAGAAGATTGCATCATGGATGATGATGACCCTACTAGTTTTCAGCAAGCTATCACGAGTGGTGACTCTATGAAGTGGCTGGAAGCCATGAGATCCGAAATGGAGTCCATGTACACCAACAAAGTATGGACTTTAGATGTTTCACCTCCTGGGATAAAACCCGTTTGGTGCAAATGGATCTTTAAGAGAAAGATTGGTGTAGTTGGACAGGTGGAGACCTATAAAGCAAGGCTTGTAGCGAAAGGTTTTCGTCAAAGACCAGGACTGGACTATGATGAAACTTTCTCTCCAGTAGCAATGCTTAAATCCATTAGGATCCTAATTGCTATTGCTGCTCACTATGATTATGAACTCTGGCAGATGGACATTAAAGCTGCATTTCTGAATGGTGATTTAGAAGAATACGTTTATATGGATCAGCCAGTAGGCTTCATTGACAGTGGGAGCAGCGGGAAAGCATGTAGATTTCTTAAATCCATTTATGGATTAAAGCAGGCCTCACGGAGCTGGAACATCTGTTTTGATGATACAATCAACGAGTTTGATTTTATCAAAAATATAGATGAACCATGCATTTATAAGAAGATTGTAGGGAATACTGTCACATTCCTCGTATTGTACGTGGATGACATTCTCCTGATAGGAAATGATATTCCTATGCTACAATCGGTCAAACTATTCTTATCACAAAGGTTCTCCATGAAGGACCTGGGTGATGCCTCGTGCATTTTGGGCATAAGGATCTATAGAGATAGATCCAAGATGTTATTGGGATTGTCCCAATCAAAGTACATTGACACCATCCTAAAAAAGTTTAGTATGGAAGATTCCAAGCGTGGTGCCTTACCCGCTTGTCATGGAATCATTCTCTCCAAAGACTTCTGTCCGAAGACTGATGAAGAGAGAGCTCGCTTGAGCATTATACCCTACGCTTCAGCCGTAGGATCTATAATGTATGCGTTGTTATGTACTCGCCCTGATGTAGCTTATGCACTAGCTATAGTAAGCAGGTATCAATCCAACCCAGGGGAGAAACATTGGATAGCAGTGAAGAACATTCTTAAGTACTTGCGAAGGACTAAAGAATTGTTCTTGGTGTATGGTAATGGGGATCTCCAAATGGAGGCCTTTACCGATTCCAGCTTCCAAAGTGATAAGGATGACAGCAAATCTATCTCAGGGTTTGTATTTACCCTCAATGGAGGGGCGGTTAGTTGGAAGAGTTCCAAACAGGACACCGTTGCAGACTCCACGATGGAAGCTGAGTATATTGCAGCAAATGATGCTGCCAAGGAAGCCGTCTGGATGAGGAAGTTCATCACGGAACTACGAGTAGTTCCAACCATTATTGATCAAATACCATTGTATTGTGATAATAATGGGGCTATGGCGTTAGCTAAAGAACCAAGGTCCCATCAGAAATCCAGACACATCCTCAGGCGATATCATTTGATCCGGGAGATTGTAGATCGCCACGATATCGAGATTCGGAGAGTAGATACAAAGAATAACACAGCGGATCCACTCACCAAGGCCCTTCCACAGCCGCAGCATGAGCGACTTTTTGAGATATTGGGTATGAGATACGCCAATAATTGGCCTTAGTGCAAGTGAGAGATTGTTGGATATATGTATGCCCTAGAGGCCATTATATGTATAGTGGATGCTTGGACATGTATATATATAGATTACTTTCTTGCTTGACATGATAGTATGCTATCTGGTTTACTTTATCTGACATGTTGATTTGATCATGCTTTTATTCATTTGCACATGTTGATAAAGCCCTGAGGATATTTGCTTGACTACTGTGACTATGATGCAGATTATACTAGTGGGGCACGTGTAGTTTATAAGCATATCCTTGAATTTTTCCTAGTCGTAGGTGTATCGAGATAGGGCATCGATATTCCAGAGTAGACTAGCGTATACTATTCTTGTCCCATATGATAGGCGATGGATGTTCCCATATCCATCTGGTGAGGTGATGTAAGTCGATGTGCAACACCCCACGAGTTGAGGGGAGGCGGAAATATGAAAAACGATCTTGTTCTATAAGCATACATCGACTAACCGAAGATCTTTGCTAAACGATAATTAACAACTACCATAGAAGTTCTTAGCTACTATGTAAAGAGATTATACCTAGTGATACGTGTCCTTCGTCTTTACGATCTCTACGTCCTCCTCGGCCTCCTCCAAGTGATAGATGATCCACCCGAGAACCCTAATCCAAGCTTCACCTCAAAACTTGAGGTAACTAAGTTTCTCTAGTTGCTAATCAAAGGAACTTAGATCATATAGAGTTAGGTTATGGAATGTTTAGTCTTTTCTAATCCTTGTTCTCAACTCATGAGTGGTAGGATTAGAGCTTGAAGAAAGAGTGAGCTTGAGGAGAGAGAAGGTGAACTAGAATAATGAAAATGAAATTGTTTCTCACTTGATATATGAAGCATAATGAATAAATCAATAAATGAATAAAAAGAGATTATTCATCATGCTACATAAATGCATTTGAGTGATTCACTATATGAGTCATTAAGCAATTAATGATGCATTAATGATATGATGAATCACACAAAATGAGTCACAATTGCATTTAATGATAATTCCACCTAAACCCTCATGTCACCATGCTTCTAGAAGCTTCCCGTATATTTACGAGAACGCCCCTCCTATCCGTGAAAACACGGAAAAACTTTAGACTGTATAAATCCAATAACCTGATACTAGAATCTGGCTTAAACCAAAGTCGTCTAGTAAAAACTGTCCGAATGCCGTACGTGCGTTTAAACACGTATTCGTCCGAACCCTTGTCGTAAAACCGTACGACCTCTATATAGTTTCGCCTGGAGTTGGGAAAACTCTGTGTGGGACTCTAAAGACTTGACTACTACGCTGGCAGTGGGTTTAACCACAGACCGCAAGCGTGTTAGTGTATATGCCCTAGAGGCCATTACTGTATCATACTAGTTTGTATATTACTTGATAGAAGCTTGGGATATTCACCTTGTATAAACAATCTTGCTCAATATAGTAGTATGCTACTTGGTTTGTTTCTACTTCAATGTGTACTTGTGTTTATTTCAGTATATCACTTATACGCATTAGTGGAGCCCTTAGGATCTTTGCTTGATTACCAGCGTTGTGATGGCAGTCACACTAGTGGGGGCTGGGTAATCTATAGGCACATCCTTATACAGGTCCCTAGTCGTAGGACTATCGAGACAGGGCATCGATACTCCGGAGTAGACTAGCGTATGCGCTTCTCATCCCAGTGTGGGAAATGGTCTGTCCCACAGCCATCAGTACGTCGTACTGGAGATAGTATACAGGTGCTCGTTGGGTTACGAGTACACTGGACAGGACTCGTCGGGAACTGACAGGTTGGTATTATACCTATCGTCAGTTATCAGTTCCCAGGTGACATGAGTACAGCTTAGTCCGCTGACTTGATACTGGCACTTCGCCTCGAGTGTGTTCCCACTGCACTTTGATCACTACCCTACCACGGCTCAAAGGAGTCGTGCAAACAGGTGGTGATTAGGTGCAGTCCCGAAGCACTTGGAGGCAGTGACGGTTAGACAGGATTCGTCTCTCCCGGTATTGGGGGTTGACATCGCGCTGTGTCTAGGAGAGCCATTACACGAGTAGTCCCTGGCCAGGGCAAGCGAGATATACTGGTAGGTTCCAGTGTTATCTCAGGGTGTTTTGGGCTTCACTCCGACACGACTTGTACCGCTATTGGGGGACTGACGTTTTACCGCCCCCTAGGCCCGACATGCGATGTATCAGACGAACAGACCGGACTGTACGGAGAATGTCACATTCAGACTCAGTAGGAGTTCAGATGGGGTTTCACCTCGTCAGCCTTCTTGTCGACATCTACCTGGGGACCGTTACGCACAGCTAGTGCCGCTTGCGGTCTGTGGTTAAACCCACTGCCAGCGTAGTGTCGAGTCTTTAGAGTCCCACACAGAGGGTATTCGCCTCTGGGCAAAACAGAGTAGAGGTCGCATGGTTTTGCGACAGGGTTCGTTCTCATCCGCGCACTTGTGCACGTTTGGAGTCCGGACGGATTATACCGGCAGGCTCTGGTTTGAGCCAGATACTGGTATATGTTTTGGGGTTGCTTTTATATCTTGGTATTCTTGTTCCTCGGAACGAGAATGCAGGTGTGTATGCACAGTTGCTTGAGGCGGAGGATGAGGTATTTCATTAGGGTTTCGGAACGGGTGCGTATGCACAGTTGACAGTTATCTTTTTCCAAACCCTAATGGATTTATGAATTATCTATTAATAATAGTAATTAAATGTGAATTATGTTATGGTTGATTTTGTTGACTTGTTGACCATGGTTGACTTGTTGACCATGGTTGAATGTTGACCACCATCATGCTTTGAAAAGTCCTCCTTGATTCATGCTTACATTTCATTAAATGAAGCATGGTAGTGGTCATTCCAAATTGCCATCAACTATTCTCATTTTGAATTATTATTATTTAGATAATTGTTTTTCTTTTGGCATTATGGTTGCAAGAAAGAAAAGGGTAGCTCATTATTTCATTTTGCTTCTCTCTCCTCACTTCTTCTTCTTCTTCCTCTAGCAAAAGAGAACCCTTCTCATGTGTTGAGAATCCTTCTCTTTGAAAAGAAAAGCAACCCCTAGTCACTCTCTACTCATTCTAGGTTAAAGGTTTAGCAAGCCGGAAACCCTAGTTCACTCAAAGATCGAGGAAGAGCCCAAAGGTCGAACCTTCGAGGTGGATCCATCTTCGACGGAAGAAGGCGACGAGAAGAGAACCATCAACCTCTACAAGATTTCAAGAAGAAGGAGTTCAAGTTTAGGTATAACCTTCATCCGAGTAGCTAACTCTCTTTAGCGTATTTGCTAGTTTAGTTTAGACACGATCCCGACCTTGTTTAGTCCATGTTGCCTCTTGCGATAAAAATTCGTTTTTTATACCGTTTCCGCCTCCCCGTAAGCACCGGGGGTCACAATATGGACTTACAGTGGTATCAGAGCCTAACTAAACTTAAACTAGCTTGGTAGCGAAGTGTATGGAAGTTCGAAACCGAAAAATCACAAAACCGGAAAAACCAAAACCCTAAGTTTCTGTTGAATTTTTTTTCTGCTCTAAATGAAAAACTTTATACTTGTAAATTCGGCTCAGGGTTTTGTTTGAACACACAAGAAATACGATGCCATAATTCGTTTAAACCGCCGCGCTTCAGTGGCACGAGGTAGGCATGTGCCGCGGAAGCGCCGCAGTTTATTTTCTTCTCTGCATCGTTTTTCGTGCAGTGTTCTTCTGGTGGGATTTTGGGATTTTTCAGATGTATTATATGTACCCAGATTTTCCAGAACAGAAATTCACTTTTGGGGTCCTATAATTCCGTATTTTTTCCGAACTTCACTGCACTTTGGCTATGTTGGTTATATCTGTGATGTTTGCATGTATTGAACGTCGGCTAATCGCTATAAGTCGATTAGTCGGGGTTATACATGATCTGTGTTTGATATTGGAATGTGTATATGAATGTGTTGGACTGTCGCGGGTGAATAGCCGGGGTGGATGTGAGATGAGCTTTTGTTTTTCTTTCATTCATTGTAAATGTAAATTGATGTAATAATATTATTTGTTTGGCCGCACAACCGGGTCGGGGTTGTATCCGTCATTGTATAATTCTTTTTACTGTTTTTGCTCCTAGGATAGACCCATGGAGGGGTGCACAAACTGCCGAGTACTTGGCGGGTAGTTTGCCGCACCCGTAGGGGTCTTGGGTGGGGTATTTGGCTATTCACCGCGACCGTGTAATCCGTTTTTCATTGCAGGCTCGAAAGGATTGCGGATTGCTAGTATATCCAATAACTAACGACAAAGCAGGGATTGGACTAGCGCGAATGTAAAACATATACAATATCTACTAGTATATATATCAATATATAATAATCGCTCAAGGCGTGATAAATGCAACATCACAGAAAAGTAATAAGTATCACAGAACAATACAGATAATTTGGGAGCCCCGGGTTTCATTGAGCCGCAAGTGAAACCCAACATTCCCCCGGTCGTATGGATAGCTTGTGCAATGAAAACCTAGACCCCTACGAGCGTGGCAAGTTACCTGCCAAAACCAGAAGCGAGGCAGCCCCCTTCAGCAAAGTAAATGGGCCACCCAGTACTTCACGAAATCCGGTAACTTGAGCACCCCTCCTTGGGTCAACCTATACCCCCTACGAGTGCGGCAAATAGCCCGCCAATTCTAGAGTGAAGCCCCCTCCGTCTCAAAGCCATGAGATTTGGGCCCGTTGCCCTCTAGAACCCGCTACCCGTGCACTCCACCGCGGGGTAATTCTAGTACAGAAAAGAAAATATGTACAACAGTGACATCGACCTCAACCCGGTCGTGCCCCAAAAGAATAATATACAAACAAGCAGTGACAGCAGTCCACATGTCGGATGCTCGCCCCGCGATATCAAATATACAAATAAATACAAACTGTACTACCATTGCACGCAAGCTATCCACCACGACAAAGCCGCAACATCACAGCACAATATAGAACATCAACGTGAATGTCACGTTCGCAAACCCGTCTAAAAGAGCTATAGCAATTAGACAAGATTTACCGCTCAAATGACATTCACGTCCGCAGATAGTAATATAAGTACTGTGAATTAACGTATTTAAAATTTCGATCGACAAAACTTCCCAAAATGGCCCCAAGTGCAATAACCCAGCACTCAAACAAATCTGGGCCTAAACCAAATATTCCAGAAACCACAATTCCATATGAAAGACACCCAGAAGAAAAATGAAGCTCTGAGCCTACATTTCCACCGCGGATCCGTGGCAAACAAGCCAGTTATGCCGCGATTCCGTGGCGTAATGATGGGATCGTGCTTTCAAATTTCTTCAGGTGTCTTAGAAAAGCTTGCACAATTTTCTGACATACTGAAAATAATTTTTTGACCACAAAAAAATTTTGACAGAAACTTCAGAAATGGAATTGCGGTTTTGGAAATTTCGTTCGATCGTTATTTTAAACATGTTAGAACAAGCTAGTAAAGGTTAATGGCGTGGCTCTAATACCATGTTGGGTTACGGCAGCGCCCCGGCCGTCTTTCCGAGGCCAAATACGGAACAAAATCTTTTCAAAACTTAGCGCTACCATAACTAAATACCCGGATCGTTCCATTAACCGTTAACTAGCAATCTACAAAGAAGTTAGAATGGCTATACCGATCGATCCGTGTCCTTCGGTCTTTAGCCACCATCTTTAGCTCCTCGCGGCATCTCCGATCTCGCTCGATCTCCGGTCTCCTCATCGAAAGGGCACCACGTCAAGAAGTCTTTTTATGGGCTCCCGCTTCAAACCGAAGCAACTCGGACATGATGTTTGCTAGCCGACATGTCCAAGGTGAAGTAGAGAATGTGTGTGATAACTTTGTCTCAAGCATCCATTGATTCTTAACACATGAGATTGTATGGATAGAAGTTGAAGTTGAAGCCATTGGAGGAAGAGGTGAGCTCAAGAAGAAAGAAGAAGAAAGATAACTTGCTTATTATATTGTGTGTTCTTTTGAGAGAGAGAGAGAGAGAGAGAGAGAGAGATCAATAACCAAAGTCCCAAGCCATCACATGGCAGACCTTCTCTCTCCAAAATACCCCCATTAATCATAATTAGCTCCATAAATCAATCCATGTCACATTAAATAGCCACATAAACCAATACCATGAGTCACTATGTACATGCGGCATGAAAAGATGCTTATGGAAAAAACTTGCACTCGCATTTTCCTCCACTAAACATTTAAACCAAAATGTTTAATCCAACAAAAAGATATGGCATCAACTAAAGTAAACTTGTGACGGATCATAAGGATACCCATCACCTGTATATACATACCTGCATCCGCATTCCGACTGAATGCGAATGCAATAAGACTAAAGTAATCCAACAAATCTAATACTAGAATCCGGTTTAAACCAAAACCCACTAGTATGATCCGTCCGATCATGATCCGTGCATAAGTGCACGTATATGGTCGAACCCTGCCATAATACCATACGGCCTCTACAACGTTTCGCCCGAACTTGGGAAACTGTCTGTAGGGGACTCTAATGACTCATCAATACGCTAGCTGTGGATTTAACCACAAGCACGTCAGTGGCACTAACTGTGCGTAACGGCTGCCGAAGTATTGAGCGAAAGGGAAGCCGATGAGCGAACTCATTCAGGAACCCTACTGGGCCTAACGGTGACAATATTCGTACAGTCCGGTCTGTTCGTCTAAGAGTATCTCATATCGAGTCTAGGGGGTTGATAAAGTCATACCCCTAATAACGCGATAATTCGTGTCGGCATGAAACCCATCACCACCAGAGAAACTACCGATCCTAGATCGGTAATTCTTGACTACCTTAGCCAAGGTTTTCTGGTGATGGCCACCCGTGCACTGTGCGACATCAACCCCCAATACCGAGAGAGACAAATCCCCGACGATCCGCTCACTGTCTCCATGTGGCTCGGGAATGTACCCAACTAAAACCTGTTTGCACAACTCCTTTGAGCCAAGGTAGGGTAGTAATCAAAGCACAGTGGGAACTCACACGAGACAAATGACGATCTCAGGTCGACAGACTAATCTGTACACATGTCACCTGGGAACTGCTATCTGACAATAGGTATAATACCAACTAGCAAGTTCCCGACGAGTCCATCGAGTGTACTCATAACCCAATGAGCACCTGTATACTAACTTAGGTGAACAAACTAACACCAATGGCTTGTGTGACCTGGCTACCGCCCCTCTTCAGGGTCTCGATCAGTATACACTAGTCTACTCTGGAGTATCGATGCCCGGTCTCGAAACTCCCATGACTAGGGACATTTAAGGATGCGCTTATAGACCCCCAGCTCCCACGTATATGATCGCCATCATAATGCCGGTAGTCAAGCAAGTATCATATGGGCTCTATCAACATTTACATGATGATAAAGACAAACCGGATAGCATACTATCATCTCGAGTAAGACTGTCCTACCGGTATAGGTCCTTCCTCAATCATCATAATCACCTGCCTGCGATTACGATAATTGCAATGACGGCACTATAGCCAACATCCTCATCGAATGAGGTGCTAAATATTCATCAAGGAATACCACTTTGCAAAGCAAAAACTAGAGCTACCTTTTTAAAATTTCGATTCTACATCATCTTTAGGTTTCTTTTCTTTTCATTAATCTCATTAATGAAGCCCCATTATTTATGTTTCCCTAAACATCATAGAAAATAGAACGTACACTTATGCCATCTGCATTCGCCACGGGGCCCCGTCATGCACCGTTATGTCACTTAACTAATGGCTGAGCGGGGGCTAGACTAGCGCGGATGCAAAACATAAGCAACGTTTATATATATAGCATTCGTCTCACGCGGTTATATGATTACATCATAGAACCAAGCAACAAAAATCAACATATGAAATATTGGATATATTAGGAGCTCCGTGTTTTAAATTAATCCAATAATGAAAAACACGGATTCCACGGTCGTGATGAATAGCCAAACCCACATCCATAGACCCCTACAAGAGCAGCAAGCAACCCTGCCAATTCTAGAGTTAGGAGACCCGGTCTCGACTCCTCAAGATGGTCTCCCACTGGACTACAGAACCCAGTTACTTATGCTCCCTGCCTTGGGTCTATCCTAATGCGGAAAAGTAAATAATATACATCAATATGACATCATCCTCAACCCGGAATTGTCCAAATAAAAGAATATTACATACAAATTTTTTACATGAATGAAAATTAAAAAACTCTCATCTCATGCAAAAACTCGCGGCTATTCATTCACGACGATCCAATATAACATATCACAGCAACACATAACATCACATGTCATCAATGTAAGTAAATATGCGTATTACAAATTCTGATGACATATAGCAACGAGATTTGGAATACCCCGCATATTACACTTACGGTCGCAGAAAAGAAATGAGAAACTACAATAATTAGAATCTGCATTCTCTTAGACATCATAAATCAAGAATATCTCATATTCCAAATTTCATGCCTAACCTATAAACCTTGCATTTTAGTCTCATATCGAAAACACTTTTCAATAACTTAGGCGGGTAATTCAACAAGATTCCCGATTACCCGATCGAATACTCGTCGGGAACTTTAGTAGATGGTCGCACCCCCGATGTCGTCGACCAAGTGCACTTAGACGGAACACCGTGGCCGCGAGCACCCGAGTGGATGCTTTTGGCATCGGGGTTCTCCTAAAATCATTTGGTCGGGGCTATGGGGCGTGGCTACCTAGTAAAGTTATCTGGCAAGTATTCACGTAAGATACGTGATTGCGACGGAGTTTCGATCCGAATCGAAACTTCGTGGCAATCGATAAATAGAGACTAACATGCTAGATTTACAAACAAACTAGTTTTCACAAAACTAATTTAATGTGGATTCCAACTACAGCATCACATATCAAACTTAAATCCGAAATGATGTAAAAATTATGACTACGAAACACTCCGTATTATCCCCTTAACAAAAGTTAACATCACATGCAAACTGAGCTAATCAAACATAACCATGAAACTCTAAAGACTCGTCAATACGCCAGCAGTAGGTAATGATCACATCAATTACCCACAAACCGTCAGCGGTACTAGCTGGACGTAACGGCTACCCGGGTATTGAGCAAATAAAAGATCAATAAGCAAGCTTATCCAAACTCTCATGAAGCCTATAGGTAACACTTACCGTACAATCTGGTCTTTTCGTCTGATTTTTCGCATATCGAGTCTGGGGGTGGAATCTTCAGACCCCAATAACTTGATAAGTCATGACAATGTATGGCCTATAACGGTACGAGAAACTACCTATAACTCTCACCAGTAAATCTCATCAACAGCCCTGGCCAGAAACTTCCTGTTATTGCCAATCGAGCATAGCGCAACATCAACTCCCTATACCGGGAGAGATGAAACCCCTCATATCGCTCATTGCCTCCATGTGACTCGAGACTGTACCCAAAATCCACCTGTTTGCATAACTCCTTTAAGCCATGGTAAGGAGGAAATCAAAACATAGTGGGAACCACATAAGACTCTATGACGATCTCGGGTCTACAGACTAACCTGTACCAGTTTCACCAGAGAACTGCTATCTAACGATAGCTATAGTACCATCTAGGAGTTCTTGACGAGTCCTGTTCAGTGTACCCATTCTCTAATGAGGACCTGTGTACAATCTTTAAGGTCAAACATCGATGGATATGGGATCAACCATCACCCCCTACAGGGTCAAGAACGTACACACTAGTCTACTCTGGAATATCGATGCCCTGTATCGATACTCTCTCGACTAGGAATTGTTAAAGGATATGCTTGTAGACTACATAAGTCCCAGTAGTATGATCTGCATCATAGTCCTGGTAGTCAAGCAAACATCCTAAGGGCTTTATCAACATGTATCAGAGAGACGGTATAATAATACAAGTGTACATGTTAAGATAAAGAGTAACCGGATAGCATACTATCATGTCGAGCAAGAAATTCCTCTATATATATGTCTAAGAATCCACTATAATATATATCAATGTACAATAATGTTCTCTAGGGCATACATATTCCTAACAATATGTGCACGTGTTTCTTTTAGCATATCACTTATATATATTGGTAGAGCCCTTAAGATCTTTGCTTGACTACCAGCGTTGTGATAGCAGTCACACTAGTGGGGGCTAGGTAGTCTATAAACACATCCTTATACAGGTCCCTAGTCGTAGGATTATCAAGACGGGGCATCGATACTCCAGAATAGACTAATGTATACGCTTCTCATCCCAGCAGGGGAGATGGTCTGTCCCACAGCCATTAGTACGTCGTACTGGAGATAGTATGTTGGTGCTCATTAGGTTATGAGGTACACTGGACAGGACTCGTCGAGAACTGCTGGTTGGTATTATACCCATTGTCAGGTAGCAGTTCCCAGGTGACATAAGTACAGCTTAGTCCGTTGACTTGACATCGCACTTCGCCTCGAGTGTGTTTCCACTGTACTTTGATTACTACCCTACCATGGCTCAAAGGAGTCGTGCAAACGGAATAGTTGGGTGCATTCCCGATATACTTGGAGGCAGTAGCGGTTAGATTAGATTCGTCTCTCCCGGTATTGGGGGTTGATATCGCGCAGTGTTCGGGAAGCCATTACACAAAGTCCCTGGTTAGGGCAAGCAAGATTTACTGGTAGGTACTTCAGTAGTTTCTCAGGGTGTATTGGGCTCTGCTCCGGCACGACTTATTGCGCTATTAGGAGTCTGACGTTTACCATCCCCCTAAGCACGATATGCAAGTATCTTAGACGAACAGACCGGACTGTACGGAGATTGTCACAAACAGGCACAGTAGGAGTTTCGATGAGTTTGTTCATCGGTCTTCTTATCGATAGATACATGGCTAGCCGTTACGTGAAGCTAGTATCGCTGACGTGCTTGTGGTTAAACCCCACTGCCAGCGTACTATCGAGTCTTTAGAGTCCCACACAGAGGGTTTTCCTGCTTCGGGAAATTGATGTAGACGCTGTATAGTTTTACAACAGGGCTTCGATCACATACGTGTACTTGTACACAGATGTTGATCGGGCGGACAATACTAGTGGGCTTTGGTTTAAGCCGGATCCTAGTATTGTATTATTGGATTGTTATCGTCTCAGTGTATTCGTATTTTCGGAATACGGATATGGGTATGTATATACGGTGAAGGGCATTCTTGTAATTTGGTAAGGCATGCTTCTAGAAGGAGACGCCTCATTATTTAGTTTTATCCATTTTGGTAAATGGATTAATGAGGTGGATATTGGAGAAAAGAAAGAGAAATTTGTGGCATGGTGCAAAGTATGGCTAAGGGATTATTATATTGGTCTTGACTCACTATTCAAGCATGGGTGATATTTCTTATTATGAAATATTGCATGCTTGAATAATTGAGCTCATATACTTAGCCATTTTCTACACTTCATGCTTGATGTTGGTTCATTTTTCTTCTCCTCATTATCTCTCTTGATTTCTCCATCTCCTTCTTCCTCAAACTAAACCCTAATCCTTCACATGTGTTGTGAGCCATAGGTTTTAGTGAGACTAAACAATCCATTAGCATTTTCTACATCATCTTGGCCAGTTGGATTAGCGAACCATCTACCTTAGTATCTCGGTTTAGAGGTTGGAGCTTGAAGCACATTCTCTCGGGTGGATTATCTTTGACGTAAGGAGGATGATGTCACAAGCTCGATCCTTTCTTCGAGGAGTCATGGAGAGGAAGCAAAGAAGACCCGAAGGACTTGGTCATGGAGGTATAACCAACTATCATAGTAGTTAAACCTCCTAATTAGTTTAGTTAGTTAAGGTTTTAGTATAGATCCTGGAGTTAGCCGGTGTTGCGTAGTTGTTCATAATCGTTTTTTGAAAATTCCGCCTCCCCGCGAACCCGAGGGTGCGCGACATCGGTTTACATATATACCATCTGCATTCTCCACAGAGACCTGGGTGTTCACTGTAAGGTTACTTAACTAACAGCAGGGCGGGGTCAGGACTAACGCGGATGCAAAACATATATAGTGTCTACTAGTATACCATATATATAAGTAGCATTCGTCTCACACGGTTATATGATCACATCACATCACAAAAACAGCAGAAGATGATATATGAAATATATGATATACTAAGAGGTCCGTATTTTAGATTAAACCAGTAATAAAAAAATACGGATTTCACGGTCGTGATGAATAGTCAAGCCCACACCCGTAGAACCCTACGAGAGCGGCAAGCAACCCTACCAATTCTAGAGTTAGGCGACCGGTCTCGACTCCTTGAGATGGCCTTCCACTGGACTCTAGAATCCGGTTACTTGTGCTCCCTGTCTTGGGTCTATCCTAATGCGGAAAAGTAAATAATATATATCAAATGGAGACAACAATCTCAACTCAGAAGTGTCCCAATAAAAGAATATTACATACAAATATTTACATGAATGAAAATTGAAAAACCCTCATCTCACGTTAAAACCCTCGGCTATTCAATCATGACGATCTAATATAACATATCAATAGCAACACAATAACATCACATGTCATCAATATAAGTAAATATACGTATCCCTAATGTCATTGTCATATAGCAACGAGATCGGGGATACTATCACATATTACACTTACAGTAACATAAAAGAAATGACAACTACAATAGTTAGAATTCGCATCATTTTTAGACATCATAAACCCAGATTATCACATATTCCGAATTTCATGCCTAACCGTATAAACCTTGCATTTAAGTCTCGAATTGAAAACACTTTTCAAAAATTAAGTCGGGTAATTCAACAAGATTCCTGATTATTTGATCGAATGCTCGTCGGGAACTTTAGTAGATGGCCATACCCCCGAGGCTCAACGAAGCGCACTTAGGCGAAACACCGTGGCCGCGAGCACCCGAGTGGGTGCTTTTGGCCATTGGGTTCTCCTATAGTCACTTGGTCGGGGCTATGAGGCGTGACTGTCTACTAGTGTCTCCCTGGGAGTATTCGCGTACGATACGAGATTGCGATGGAGTTTCGATCTAAATCCAAACTCCGTGGTAATCCATCATTTGAGATTAAAATGCGAGATTTACATATCGTTAACTAGTTTTCGCAAAACTAATCAATGTGGATTCCAAAAATTATATCGCATAACTATAGCAATCCAAACAATGTTAAACATTTCGATCGAAATTTCAAATAACAGCAATTCACAGAGACCTCAACCACTTGAGCCTTATTAGAAATGTCCAGACAGCCCAGAATGTAAAAATGAAGTGGTACAAGAAAACACGACTCCTAACACTACAAATGAACCGTGGAACCACGGCCAACACATGGTAAAGACGGCGGTTCCGCGGCCATCTTGTGGAGTTAGGAGCTCGTATTTCATATACCTCCGTAGAAAAGCCTGCTGAATTTTCTGAGCATTTTTAATTTTGAAAATTTCAACGTTTGAAAAATGGACAGAAACTACCTAAATCCGTGTTTAAAATTTCGATCGAACACTTTAATTTCGTATAATGAAATCCTAAGCCTCCAGCTTGTCTCTGATACCATGAAAGTATGTCTTAACACCTCTACTAGGTTTATTTGAGCATCAAATATGCAATTTTAAAAAATCTAGAGTGCTAAGTATACTAAATAAGAATCGAACTAGAGAATTATAGTTATTAAGTTAGAAAACAAGATTCTACACTAAGCGAAATGAGTCTACAACCTTTGTAGTCTAGTCCTTCACTTCTAAAGCTCCGAGTAGTAGTCCCTAGAACTTTTCTTGAGACTCCACTTGAAGAAAAGATCGAGCTTACTTGTTGTCTTCGTTGCCGATCCACCTTGAAGTCTCTTTCACTCAAGCTCACACCTCACTAATTAAGGTATTGGTGAAGTTAACAACCTAAACTAATGGGCTAGAATAATGTAGGTTGATGAAATAGGAGATTTGCTCACCAGAAATATTTTTCTTTTTTTTTCTTTTTCTCAACTCAAGAAAATTCTAGAGAGGAGATGTAGATGAAGATGAGGATGAACTTGGATGAGTGAGAATGAACAATAAACTTATGAGATAAGATTTTTATGATAAATATCTTTGAATAAAATAAGACTTGAAGATGAGTCATGGTTTTTACAAGCATCTTAAACCATGACTCATTCTTCATTTATTTTTATTCCAAAATGTTTATCATTATCTTTTCTCAATGTGATTCTCATACATCCATGTTCCTTGTATCATCAACCAGTGTGTGTGTGTGTGTGTGTGTGTGTGTGTGTGTGTGTATCAAATTATTAAATCAACACTTGATTCAATAATCCGGTTATATTATATATAACCGACTAATATCATATATATATGTATATCAAAATATTAAATCAACACTTGATTCGATTATCTGTCTATATCACATATAACCGGCTAATATTCAATATTAGATATTAAATCAACACTTGATTCAATAATCCGGTCATATCATATAAAACCGGCCAATATCAAATATATATTAACATATACATATACATATATATATATATATATATATATATATATATATATAAACCAATCATTGAATCAATACTTGATTCAATAATCCTGTTATATCACATATAATCAGGCTGATATCAAATACCGCTAGATTAGAATACGGTATCATATACTCGTATTTAATTAAGCTCCTGCACATATCTCCATATGTGCCATATTTCGCTTTACTTGAGTTAGGAAACCTCTATTTTGGACTCTCAAGACTCGTCAATACGCCAACAGTAGGTAATGATCACATCAGATACCCACAAGCCATCAGCGGTGCTAGCTGGACGTAATGACTACCCAGGTATTGAACGAATAGAGATCAACAAGAAAACTTGTCTAAATTCCCGTAAAGCCTATAAGCAACACTTACCGTACAGTCCGGTCTCTTCGTCTGATATGTCGCATATCGAGTCTGGGGGTGGAATCGTCAGACCCCACTAACTTGATAAGTCATGCCGATGTGTGGCCTATAACCTTTCAAGAAACTACTGATAACACTTACCAGTAAATCTCATCAGCCCTGGCCAGAGACTTGCTGTTATAGCCAATCGAGTATAGCGCAACATTAACTCCCAATACCGGGAGAGACGAAACCCCTCCTACCACTCACTGCCTCCATGTGACTCGGGATTGTACCCAAAATCCATATGTTTGCATAACTCCTTTGAGCCGTGGTAGGGAGGAAATCAAAGCACGGTGGGAACCACACATGACACTATGACGATCTCGGGTCTACAGACTAATCTGTACAAGTGTCACCAGAGAACTGCTGTCTGACGATAGGTATGGTACCATCTAGGAGTTCTCGGCGAGTCCTGTTCGGTATACTCATTCTCCAATGAACACCTGTGTACAATCTTTGACGTCAAACACCAATGGTTATGGGATCAACCATCGCTCCATACAAGGTCAAGGAACGTATACACTAGTCTACTCTGGAACATCAATGCCATGTATCGATACTCTCTCGACTAGGAACTGTTAAAGGATATGCTTGCAGACTACACAAGCCCCACTAGTATGATCTGCATCATAGTCCCTAGTAGTCAAGCCAACATCTTAAGGTTTTATCAACATGTATCAATGAGATAGTAAACTAAAACAAGTGTACATATTAAGATAAAGAGCAACCAGATAGCATACTATCATGTCGAGTAAGAAAGTCCTATATATATATATATATATATATATATATATATATATGTCCAAACATCCACTATAATATACAATAATGGACTCTAGGGTATACATATTCCTAACATGGTTGTGGGAATGTAGAGAGGGATGAGTTTCATTTGTTTATTGAAAATGGTTTTGATATTTTATTTTGATGATTAAAAGATTATAAAGCCATTCTATTATTCTCTTATCCATACCGAGCTTAGCTCATTGGTGTTATGACTACTCCTTCATCCTCCTCCTCCTTCTTGCATGCTCTCTTGAGTTTTATATTTGAGTGAAAATGATAGTGGAAAATTCCTACATCCCCACTCTCCACTTTTAGCAAGTTTGGAGTGTCGGTTGCTTCATTAGGTGAAGCTGGAGCTTGGATCGGTTCTTTCCGGTGGATCATCTTCGGCAAGGATGGTCGTCTCTTAAGCTTGTTCCCGACGGCCTACAAGGAACTTGAAAGGGTCTTTCACGATTAGGTGGACACGCGACAAAAGTTGTAATTCTTAAACCTTACATGCCTGTTTTCTAGTTTCGCTGGGGATTAGTTTCTGGTGCTTCCAGTAAAATTTTTGTTTTTCGATTCCGCATTGGCCGCAGTTGTAGCGGCAAGGGCGCTAAAAACCTTTCACTTTTCAAACTCTCGGTCTTTGATAACCGTGAGTTTGTGAAAAGTTTTAAAGATGGAAAGATCACGGTTGATTCTATTTCCTCATTACGGCTAATTATATGCGTCGTTCAGAGATCTGTTACCTTATTTTGTAGGCCAAATATGAAATAATTTATTTCATGTTTTAGGATGTTTTCTTTCCTATTTCCTGTAGCTCTATAAATAGAGCATTATGAAATGAATAAAATCATCATGTTTTCATTTTCTATCAATATTCATTGGATTTTGCACTAAAGAGCAAAAACGCCATGTAAGATCCAATGACAACATATTAGCACATATGCTTCACCGTAACATGCATCAATAGTGGACAATGTAGGCCTCTTTTACACATCTTAAAAATCTTGAAAATTCAGTTATGCTTTACAAAATTCACCCATTGTAAAATGTTCGTTTTAATAGGTGGTTGGTGGCTCGGTTATGTTCATCATCATCTAAAAAATTTCATCAATTCAATTTCATCAATTCAATTTCATATGATTTTACATTCATGTATTGGATTGTTAAATTAATTGTTGTAGACAATAAAATATTTTTAAAAAGTAGGTTTGTTGAGAAAAGTTTTCAAATTATATCAAATTGGTTTACTCATGTAATGGATGATCCATTAACCTCATTACACAAACTTAAGTGTTTCAAGCCTTAAGGAGACGATTAATTCTCTTTTTTGGGGGGCGTAGATATTTTCCGGCTTTAGAGCACGTGATATATGTTGACATGTGAATAATATTCTTCGCATAATCTCTTCGTTGTTACTTTCTCGTTTGAGCACAATATAAAAGAATTTCACATCAAATTATTGGCAATTTCTTGGAGGAAATTACTTTTTGTTCTTCATTCATGTCTAATAGCCTAATTGGATCCAAAACGGGTCGGGTCTTAATTCGGATCCGGGTTTCAACCAATAGTTTGAAGCAACGGGTACCGTGAGGGTGAGTTTTTCATTTGAGTTGTCAATGAGAGTCAAATCATGATACCCAACATCTTCAACCTTTTTATTTTATTTTATCTTATCGCTTCGTCATCGAATATTTCAATGTCATGATGAGCCCTCGGCCCTTTTGCTAATACCGCAGCTGTCTTCTTTTTTCCTTTTTACATTTTTGCAGCCTTTTATATCCCAATAAAATTATTTTAATTTTTCGTTTCATCCAAAGTTTTGCTTTTCTTTTCATTTCTTTTTTTTTTTCCTTTTTATGAATTGCATTATCTCCAAATTAGAGTATTATCTCCAAATTAGAGTACTATAATTTATTTGAACAAATCTTTTTTGGAAATAGTTTAAGTGTTATTATCAAAATATTTAAAAACTAATCCGGTAGATACTATTGTTTTTTATTCTTTCGTCTCCAAACGCTGTTGAAGCAGTCAATAGCAAGGTTCGAGAACTCGGTTTCAGTTTCGGTCTCTCATAATTTTATTAGTTTCGCTGGGTTTCGGCTAGTTTCGCTAATCTCTGTTCGGGTTTCGGTTTCAACGGTAATACAATATACATAAGTGTAGATATATAAAATACTTAAATTTATGCTTCTATATTACAATACAATGATCATATTATTTAAAAATCTAGTCATGATGCAAAATATATTGAAAAGCGTTCTTAGATAAATATTAATATAGCGTTTGTGTTCACTTTTTTGCGGTTTTCTAATAACGAAGACCTACAATAACCACAATGACAATAAAAATGGTATAAAAACAAGTTTTTAAAGGTTTTGGCCGAAATGATATTGTATGGTTGATTTCATATCGGTTTCCACCGAAACCGATACGAAACCACCACGTATTGGTAGTTTCGGCGAAACCTCGAACCTCTATATCATGGATTGAAACTAAACATTAAATAGCAACTCATACAAAATTAGAGTGTTCATCATTAAAATTTCAAAGTTCTTTTTTAGTTTAACCAAAGTTAGATAAGCCAAACGATTAGAACTATCTAATGACATTAGGGTTGCATTCGGAGTGGATGCGGATCGGATATCGGCATTACCATTCATATTTGTTTTAGAATGTCGAATACGGATACGGATCGGATATGATTCTGTAAAAAAAACCGTGTCCATATTGAAATAAAAACGGATACAGATACAAATCAGATAATCAAATTCGAATACGGATCCGGATATTAAATACTCAATTATATCAACAAAATAAGCATGCAAAGAATATTTCCAAGAAACCAGTATGCAAAACTTGAATAAATATCAAAAGAAGCATGCAACTCATAACCTGTAGCAATTGAATAGCAAGCTGCAGCAGAGATCATTTTAATGTAGTGCACAATTTCTAACCTGGCAACAAGATGTTAAGGAAAAAACATGCACCAAGATAATCTAAAATCTCTGCTGTATAATGCTGAAAGGAGAGACACCATGTGGAGTTCTCACGCTTTTTTAAAAAAATTTAAAATAAATCTTGTATTCTTAGATGGTCCAGATCATCTATTTTTTGCACACGTGATGCACGTTGATACTTTGAACTCCCAAATGCTAAATGGAGATAGATTGCGAAAACCCAAAAGAGATCAAGAACTCCGGCGTCGGGATCATGCAGAGGGAGAGCACGCAGAGCAAATCAAGTCGAGAGCAAGGGAGATATCGAGTCGGCGGCGGAGGAGAGTTCGAGATGATGACCGAGGAGCGAGGTCGAGTCAGTGGCGAGGAAGGAGGGGAGTAACACGATTTAGGGATTTTTTTTTTAATCTGCAGATGTTGAATGGAGGAGAGATCGAGCAGATTCAGTGAGATGATTTTTAATTGGCCAAGGTTTGCAGTGAGATGTTTAATTTTGATTTTATGTTAACTTGTTAAGTTATTATTGTAGATCTAAGATAAAGATACAGTATAAGATATCAATGACCTTGATGAGAATATAAGTTTTAAATCCGATGGCCAAGATCAATTTATAAAATGTTATGTTATTTTAATATTTTATACATATAATATATGTTATATTAAAATAATATTATTTTACTCGGATATCTGTATCCAAAAAATTATTTCTCTATCCGTATCTGTTTCCGAGAGAATTTTCAAAAAGATATCTGAATCTGTATTCGGCTGATATCTGAATATGGATCCGGATGTCCATATCCGGATGCAACCGTAAATGAAAGTCATTCAGAATCTTTCATCTTTTTATTTAGATCTAGTGAATACGGAACTTTTGTATAATAAATATGTTGATTTAATGTGACATACATATTCCCACCTCTGTCTTTGGTAGAAAGAAGAATAAGCTTTCTGCAGTGGAAAATATTATGCTTTTTCTTAAACCCCATATACATTTTTAAATAGAAGGATAAAGGAAAAAAAAATTAGATACATGCATATTAGGGAATATGGTCCAAATAAATGCAAGGAAAATCAAGTTATTTTTTTAAGGAAACGTTTTTCCTACCCATATGTGTCCCATCATTCTTATCTCTTGAATACATAGGGTTGGAGATTAATAGCATGTAGGTAAAGTATTTATCATTTCTTAAGAATAATTTCAATATATGGGTGTTTGTTGCATTTTGGAATGGCTAAAATTGATTAATAATATCCTAGTTTGATTGTGATAACGAGGAGGAAGGAATAAAGCTTGTGCCACCTCACTCTTATAAAAAAAACAAGGTAGGTTATTAGCGGAAGACAATGATGCTTATATAGTTGAGGCCAAATCAAGCGATAAAGATGTTTATAGCTGAGACCAATTGACATTTGACATTTGACATTTCATGAATCAAATTATAGTGTAATGTTCTACTGCCGCTTCTTTTTTATGATAGACACTTCTTTTTTATGATAGACACTTATGGTTTAATTAAAGATTTTAATGGAGCTGCGATCGACAACACACTCAATGGGCCTGGGTCCCGGACATCCCATGCTACCCACGAGACCCATGCCCTCTAGTTTCACCCTACTTTGCTATATTCTATAGAGCTGCTATCGACAACATCATCTTCGAATACCTCAGAGAGAATGTTCACAATTACTATATTCTATGGCCCAAGCTGAATCTTCTACGAAAGCGGTTGCTTGCAACTCGCTACAAACATAACCATCCTATAACGGAAAACTCAACCAACAAAACTACCAAACAAATTTTCCATTGCCGACTTTGTAAACATCAAACATGGAACCCATATTTGAATATATTGGTACAAAAAATAAAAATAAAAATTCTCTTCTAAAAGGTGGATATCAACGAGTAGAAATGAATAATATGAAAACACATTTTACCCTGGAAAATTGATCCTCAAGCATCTTGTTGATCTCAAGAAGCTTGATGATGAGATGAATCAAAAATAGCAAACAAACTGAAAAACTTAGGAATGCTTTGCATCAAGAGCTTCTTTGAGCTTCCTCCCTAGAGCATATGCAAGTGGAGGTGGTACAGCGTGCGCAATCTGCCTGTGCTTGTCATGAATTGTACCGGAAAATAGGTAGCTGTCTTGAAATCCCTGCACAATGGCATCTCAACTGTTATAATGCAAACTTAACGACCTATAGAAAAATGTGAAGCTTGTTTATCGTTTAAGTATATAAAACTCTATAAATTTGCGATGGTACGATTTTTTATAAGATAACGACTTGATTAAGTTATTATGCTTTCTATATTTCCTTATAAACTATAGAATTACAGTTATAAGATCAAATTAAGCTTCCTAAAAAGAAAGAACTCTTTTAACATTTTTCTGTCACACAAGTAAAGCAGGTGTTAAAGACAAAAAGAAGATGCGATCAGAACCCTACGCAGGGGGTCAAGCATTTCATATGGTAGCATCCATTAAGGAAAAATGCCTCAAAATTAATGAAATTTTAATGGTAAGGATTTTTTCCCCTTACAGGATATTGTTTCTATTAGTTTTTAAAGTGCTTAAAATCTATATATCAGTAGAGCAGTAAATAACCCAACGATTTTCTATTACGCACCAAACAACCAGTTGAATGTAGTCAGAATCCTAAGCAACTAAGCAAGGGTCGAGCATTTCATTTTTGGCCAAATAATACATGTATATATTAGCAAGCAAATTAACGACCATTTTCACCATAAGCCATGGTCTATACCTTGTAAAGGAATATTAATGAAAGGGGCTTGCCTGAAATCTCGCACATTCACGGATTGTCAGCATCCTATCTTGCTCTGGGTGAAGCCGCATTGGCTGAGGATTTGTAGTGGAAGTAGCAAAGTTGTCTTCCCAATTCAACCTCCAAGATAATCCTTTACTATGGTTGCGCCCCTTGTCATCTGTGTTTGGACCAACCCTAGGAATGGAGTCCACTATTTGGCCTTTTGACCCGTTTACCTGCATTTTTACTACGTTTTCGTTTATAGCTGAAACAACAAAGACGCGAAATGACACAAACAAGTTGTTTACCTTTTCATCTGGGATATCATGCTTATTGCGCTTTGACATGCCCTGACAATGAAGAAGATTGCTTTCACCTATTTCTTTTGAAATGTGATCATGTAAAATTAGCATGCCCCCTCTAATTTGCTTCTGGAACCATGACACTGGATCGCTTTGATACTAGTCGAGGAAAAAAGACAGAACCATAAATCATTGCCAATCAGGAGGAATGTTTAATTCATTTATTCATATAAAAGGAATACAAGCTCAAAGAAAACATATAGCGAGGAATTTATACGGGACATACACTTCGATGACAAAGCCATAGTGGTACGGGATCAACTGCAATTAATTTGGTTTAAATATCAGTTGTTTTAGGGTTTATTTGGTTATTTTCTGCTTATAGTTTTTGCACCATTTGGTGAAGTTATGGGTTTATTCGTTAAAATGTATTTTGGATTTCTCTATTCAAAAAACTTGCATCCTATGATCCCGCGCTGTGCCACATAACCGTGTAGAACTTATGTCCAGCACCCATACTTTTTCGAAACTCCATAGACACCATGTGAGACATACGTCTATACCATCACTTGTAATTTCGGGCACTTGTACAATTGCATTTCTCAAACACTTTTTTTCCATACTCATTACATGTTTAGAAGCATATTTGCTTTCATGTAAATATCAAAATCAGATTATGTTTGGTAAGGATGTTAATATAGTATTTTATATAAAAATATAACAATTTTGTTTATGTTTCTATATAACATTAACAACCAGCCCTCATCCCAAAATTTTGGAGTCGGCTATATGAATCATTCTTTTTCATTCTGCTCTGTCAAGAGCCATTTCTTCCGTTATATTAACATTTAATATATCGTTCTTAATGGCCAATTTTTTTAGGCCTGCCCCTAGTTGCAACAAGCACTATAATTTTGTCATCTTTTCAAAGTATCGACCGGTCTTTATTGCACATGTTCAAACCATCATAATCGGTTTTCACGTATCTTATCCTTTATAAGAGCAACCTCTACCTTATTACGAATACAATCATTTCTTATCTTATTTTTTAATGTATTATCTCTCATCCATCTTTAACATTCGCATTTCAGCCATATTTATTTTTTGAACATATTTTTTAATTGCCCAATATTCTGATCCATAAAGAAGAACAAGTCCTATTGTCGTCTTATAATTTTCTTTTTAATTTCAAAGATACCGATAATCACATAATATTTCTGAAGCACTTCTTCATTTCAACAACCCCGCTTTAATTGTATGAGTTACATATTCTTCAATCTTCCCATCATAATTAATTATAGATTCTAAATAACAAAAATGGTTCCTAGAAATTTCATGGTCATCAATTTGCCCCAAACGCTTATTCCTTCGCACTATTTTGCTAAAATTGCATTCCAAATATTTAGTTTTTGTTCTGCTAATTCTAAATCCTTTAAATTCTGAGGCCCCTCTCCATTTTTCTACTTTAGTAATTTCCATTCTTTAGATTAATCAAACAGAGTAATATCATCAGCAAACAACATACACTATGTCATGTAATCCTGAATATGTCAAGTAAGTTTATCCATAACTAAAGACTCAATGTCAATTCTTGATGTAAATTAAGATATTCCATTGAAACCTATCCACAAAGGCATGTTTCTTATACAAATGTACTATGCATAGTTTTTAAAATCTTGGTATCAACACCTACATCAGACAATCATTCTTTGGATGAAATTAGCCACCTCAGCTACATCGTCCATCTTTGATTGGAAATCAAACTCTTTTTATTGTTTGACTAAACGAATTGTTAAAAATTAGTAAACTATTAAAATAATAATAATAATAACTATAAACAATTTAACATAGTAATGATGCATATAATGGTTTTTTAAGTATGCTGTAAACATAACTCTATACTTTTCGATATTTTTTATTTAATGATGTCAAATTAGGAAGAACAGACACTTGACATAGCTTTGTCGTGTCCGTGTCCAAAATGTATCGGATAATCGAGCACTCCGCCCACATCGTGTCCACCATGTCCAACACCTTTGAGCCATGTCCTCCCAAATTGGACAATACATCTACATATCATACGGGGTTAAAAAATAAGAATGTGTATATGGACAAGTTTGATATCTTCGGGAATACAAGAGTATTAAATTTTTCAGTCTCTCTTGTTGGACTAGATCTAGAAAAAAATGTTCAAATTGATGCAAATGATGAAATCAGACATATGAATGTTTGCTCTGATAAAAACGGGTTGACACTTTGTTTTAACTTTGATAATTGTGTTCTTATGTGTTTTACTTTTAATTTTATGTGGGTGCGTGTGTGTTTTCTCGTTTATGTTTAAGAAAACTTATAGTTATCAATGAAAGGTATAATCTTAAAGCTATTGTTATTGTGCTTTTAATGTTATAATGGTACATGTGCTTCTTGTAGTTTTTTATATTTTGTTACCCACATAATAAAATATGTAAAATAATATAGCCGTTTCCTTTTGACAATGTGCCTGTGTCTGTGTCCATATTCATAGATGTCAAAAATACCAATAATAAAAGCATTAACCCATTAAATAAGCCACTAACCCATCAATAAACTTAATATGAAGATCCAATAATTAACTAGTGAACCTAGATTCAAGGTTCAAAATTGGTAGCTAAACTCGGATGGTCAACTTTAGGATAGGAGCCAGCCGTCTGGGATAGGGATTGACTGAGATTTAAAACGATAATTGAAGGTTCTCTTTTGGTACCTATCAATAGAACATGAAACTCTATTAAAAAATGTGCATTCATTTGCATGTGCATGTGTTCTATATCAATTTTTTTTGTGCATTTCACTTTATTATTATTGTTATTATTTATATATTCTATAAAGTTAATAATCATGTCTCCATGTTTCTGTCCTGCTTTTTAACAAATTGTAGTTATATATCCGTGTCACATCATTTTTGTCTCATGCCAACGTGCATCTTCGTAATCGTGTGTGACATGTCAGTGTGCTGCATTCATGTGCATGCTTCCTAGCAAGGTATTCTAAATAGACCGATACGAAGAAAAAGAATCTGGTACGAATTTTTTTCTTCGTGTAATGAGAGAAACTTAACCAATATGTTTATTGGTGAAGACTTTAGCTAAGATGATGGAGGTGGTACAACAATTATCTTACACCATCCAACACCATCCCTCAGTTGAAGACAGCACAAATGTTTTACACATGGGAGGCAACACAAATGAAGAAAATAGTCTTTCTTAATTCGATGTTGGCGATGGCAATAGAACAGTTTATCTTTATTACCCTGTTGGCAACCACTTCACTCAAATGCCTATGTGGATGGATGTTGGCCAACAATTATTTTATATCATCCAACAATGTTGACTAATAATGCGCACGACATGAATCTAAAAAAACTTACATCAATGCTATATTTGGATGCACCATTTTTAACTGGTGGCAGATCTCCAATAACGTCTCTTACAGTTATAGATCGTAATGAAGCTCTTGGGGCGGAGCTACGAACAGCATTGCATTGCATATAACCGTGCATAGGTATATTTAGCTCTGGAGATGAGCACACATGCATTGGCTCTGGCCACTCGGGGAGCATCTCATCTGGAGATGCTCCCCATATAGAAAACCATTTCCTTGTTTGAGAAACGCCATAGGCTCCGGCATCTAGAATTCCAAATCTCACCTAAATTGTAATCAAGGGGGAAAGGAAAGAGCATCTTAAGCTTTCAGAATAAGTCTTTAATGCAATCATCTCCAAATAGAAGGTTCAAACCTGATAACCCATTTCTAAAAGTGAAGCAAGAGTCAGCCGCAATGTTTCTTCTTTGCCAAAAGACATAAAATTCCTGGCATTCTCTAGAAGAAAGAACTTGGGACGGAAATAATCAGCAAAAGATAGAAATGCCAAAATCGCCTCACCCTGGACAAAGGTAAATAACATAAAATAAAATAAAATAGAAGTTTCTTTATGAAGAGTTGAAATAAGAGTTGATCAGACATATTTCAATTGTCACAGATTGAAAAAGTATAATTAGAACAAGCCATAACAGAAAATGATTATAATCATTTTGATGATGATATACTATTAAAAAAAGAAGACCTGACATGGAGATGTTCCGGTGATAAAATCCACTTCCCCAGGTGTTGGAAGTTTATCGAGCTTCTCCTTGTCAAGCTCTTCCGCCAATTTAGCAGCCTTGGTAGTTGAGATGCAATCATTTGCATCTCCACACTTGCTCATTATTGCTCTGCACAAACATTTGAAGAACGATTTCACAAGCAAGGCTAAGTGGAGGAAAGAAAGAGACTCTTAAAGTCGAATGATGACCTTAAAATCACATTGCAATCATCCGTATACACTAACGCATCAGGATGATTTTGTCTGAATGCTTCTCCAGCAGGCAGTTCATGTTCAATTGCCCACTTTGTAAATGGCACGCCTACATTTTGAAAGTAATTGTTAGTTAGATATCATTCATATATGAGGAACCAACTGTTTCTGAATCTTTACTATCATAACCTATACTCAAGGGGCTCATGTGTCCTCACGTTTTTGTCAAGAAAAAAAAATCCAAAAAATGAGAAAAATTCTCCAACTTATTCTTTTTTCCCAAGTGTCCACCTCTTATTTTTTTGGTATCCAAAATTTGCAATTAAAATTTATGCAGAACTCTTCGATACATATACACACAGAGAACACATGCAAACATCTATTTTGACTAAATTGCATGCTATCTTCAAGCCCCCTCACTACACCAGACCTCCGGGTTGTGGTAATAGTTGAGATGCATGTCTTTATATTCTAACTCGCCCTTGAAGGTTGAGCACTCTTTTTTATCAGCCAAAGGCCCCGAAGCCCAGGATTTTGCTTAATGGTACTTGATAATACGATTTTTGAATGGGTGCATACTGGGATTTGAGCCTTAAGTGGCTCTGAAAGTCTCTGCCACTACTAAAAGTCCAGAATTGAGATGAGGATTGAAATACAAATATTTTTATATGGTAACAAGAGGCTTTACCAGATTGTTGTAGCCCCTCAGATAAGCCCCCACAACCAGAAAAAAAATCGAGAGTAGCCAAGTGATTTGATTCAGCCATATCCTTTGTTCTTCTTGAGAAATTGTCGGAAGGCATTTGAGATGGGCAGGAGAGCTCAACAGTGGCAGGCAACTGCTTAACGAGCAGAATATTCCCGTCAACCAAAAGCATTATATATGAAACCTCACGCACAAAAAAAAATCTGATCGAGATGCGAATATACCTTCCTAATGTCTCCATGTACAGAATCATAAGAATATTCACAAAAGAAAATGTGATCAACAATCACAGGATATTGTAACTTGAGAAGATCTCTTTTCCTTCTGACTTCACATTTTCCTTCCACCATCTCCACAGGCACAATGTGTATATCTTCACTGTAGTAAACCTAAAGGGATCTCTTAAAACAAACTGCATTAGAGTAAAATCTCATGAAAAACAACACAATAAGAGAAAGAAACTTCAAGATCAAATAACATAAAGTTTGAAGTATGAGCTTTAGAAATATAACTCACTTGTCTAATATCAGAAGTGTAACTCTTGGCTGCTGATATATCTTCTGGTCTATAGAATCTTCTGACTTTAACTTTTGTTGATCCTAGAGTGGGTTGCTTACAGCTCAAAGAAACCTCAATCTCCAATAGTTGGCACACAGCATAAGCTTTAAGCCCCATTACTTGACCAAAAAACTGTGGTCTCACATACAAAAAGTCATTAATACTGTATTCATTCTTTTTGTAGATTAAGCTTGTTTCTGAACAAATTTTAAAATCTTCCTTCTCGATTTCTTTCTGTTTGCAGGAGTAACAAATACCAGTTCCAAGGCCCAAATATTCATAAGGAAGAGCGAAGAAGGCACCTCTCTCAGGACAATATAAGCTTTTACAATAGTACTTCATAGACTTGGCTTTCCTTTTCATATTTTTTGGCTCCGCTTTACCTCTTTTTCCGATATTAGCATACGCCTTTCTACACTCATGCCCCCATGCTAGCAAACGTATATCAATGTCCACACATTCTTTAACATCTCCCAACTCAAGATCCATGCAATCATTAGTCAAAAACAGCTCTCTCTCATTTGCGGTGTCCCCTAGGACAGTTTGAGAGCCTCTTAAAAGCATTCTCCCATGCAACATTTTCAATCTATTAAATTTTTCATACATGAATTCGACAAAGAAGATAGTTGGCTCCTTTGAGTCATCGAAATTTACAGTTACTGCACCACAAACTCCAATTAACTCATCATGAATGGTTGCAAGTCTATAAAGTGATTCTCCTGAGTTCATTTTCCCTATTGGTTCCCCGTTCCATTCAATTTCCTTGTTATCACGCTTGGGCTTAATAACCCTTCTGGTTGAACAAGGATCAAAAGTCTTCTGTTCTAGTTCCTTCTCCTTATCAAGTTTTTTGTAGTTTGAATTTGCTGGAACATGATGCAAGTAATAGTTGCTCCAGATTCTATATATCAGATTTGTCATGGTAGCCCTCGTTAGTTTCTGTTTGTGTAACACTGCAACAGTTGGATTCAAGTTTGCCGTCTTTTGCACTATGACTTCTTTCTTTATGACAAGATTCACATGATTCTTATCCTCCATCTTTTCTGAAAGTCCAGTAACAAATGCACAATTCCTAATAGTCTCATCTTGGCAAGCGGCAAATTGTTGAAGAATAATGTTCCCATGGACAGCCATATATCTCTCTAGCAGGAAATCTGAAGAAAATTGTGCAGGAAGATCCTTATTAAACTCTGGAATTCTCTTAACTACATCGGCAAATGAAAGCCTAGAAACATCTCTCACTTCTTTAAGGAAGGTAATAATATTTACAGATATCTTTGCAGTTCTGAGGACTGGTTCATACCATGGCATATATTGTGTTTTAGGCTTCCCTAACCTATACCTGTATTAGGGGGGAAAAGGTTAAGTATCCAAAAACAGAAACATTCTAGAAACAACAGACAGCAAAACGTTCTTTTGGCTAAATTACAGGAAACCTCTCTCACATTTACCCATTTACCCTCCTTTCAAAAGCTGCACTTTACCACATACTTTAACAAAAACAAACTTCCTGTTTTCTGCAACTTCTTATTCCCAAATACCTTTGATTTTGTGCCTTATTTCCCCTGCTTCACTCCATTGAAAATGCATATATAATTATTTCAGCAAGGGGTATTTGTGGAAAATATTTGTAGAAAATGGTTAAAAAATTAATACCTGTAAATTAGGGGGTAAATTTTGAAAAGAGAGGATCTACATGGGTAAAAAAGTGAAGGCGGTTTCTTGCAATTAATTCTTGTGAAAATGGAGTTTCCAAGCTGTGTGCATTAAAGGATAAAGATAAAGGAAAAATTACCATGCAACATCTGTTCGAATGGATATGAGTGTCGTGGAAGAGCTGAAATCTATTGACCACTCCTTTATGGCACTCAAATAAATTGGAACCCCTTCAATTCCCATAGAGTCAGTTGTAGTCCAAAGAACTTCACCTATATCGTCCTCTGTCACATTTCCCGATCCAAAAACAGTCACATCAAGTTGTGCACACGGTTTCATAGGGAGGATCTCTAGTGAAACTAGTCTCGAATCAGCATCATATATAGCCCAGTTGTGAAGAACTCTTTTAGGAAGTTCGGTATAGCAAATTTCAGTTTCACCCTCAGAGAAAAGGTGCTCGTCGATTTCTTGGATATCAGGCTCATAATATGCAGGAAGAGGGTAATCGTTTGCAATTTCACTCTCACTGATCTTGATGTAGATGTTCTTGTCTGAAGTCACAGGATAATACCTAGCTTCCAAGTTTTTTTCTTGCCTTTTGTTATAACATTCATCTCTCAAGGCCACAAGAGCTGGCAATGTGGCTAAACTCACATTGCCATCTTCTGATGACTCATCCAATCCAATTAGCTGGTTGTATATAAAATCACCGAGTGAGATCACAGCATCTCTACAAATAGTTAGTGCATTGAGCAGCTCTTCAAGACTCAAATTTGGATTTCCACCATCCAACTTTCTATAAACCTCAACACATACGTGTGCCTTCTCATAGAAAGAATCATAGATCGTTTTGTAATTTCCTTTGGGTTTTACACACTCATAATCTGCAATTTCTGTTGAGACCCAAATTACAGGGATGCCATCGTCATAACCTGAAATCGACCAAGACTCGATCCGACCGAAACTTTTGCAGTTAACCCCTTTCAAATCTTCTTCGAAAATATCATTCTCGGGCATAATAAAAGCGGTGATAAAGATATCCTCAAATTCAGACATTTCGAAAGGCTGTGGATTTCCATTGGCATCATGCAATATAAAATCAAAAAGTCTTCTCCTTGGAGGGATACTTTCTGGGCCGAGTTTTGTTAGGTCAATCGCAACCTTCTCTTCTTTTTCTACAAGTTTTCTTTTCGCTCCAACAATGAAAGGATTTTTAGATGATCTAACAGATTGCATCTTCAAATTTGAACCTGCATCAATTGCTCTTGGCCTCTTACAAAAGATAGTCTCTTCACCATTCTCAAAGTGGGTGTCTCTCTTTTGCCCATTTGTGTCACCTTTTCTCGTTGAAGACTTTACAATACCTTTCATTTCGGCACCTAATTTGTACAATAGTTAATTACGATCCATAATTAAATTTACTTTTATTATATGAAAGCCTAAGAGAAGCAGAATAAAATATGCAAGAACAAACTTTACAAGTAGGTATCAGAGGCGAGGGCAAGAAGCTGGATAGAGAAAAGACCATGCACTTATAAGTTAAAAATTTATCCTACCAATTTAAAGCAAAAAATAAAGACGCATATAAAAATCATAGCACTAAGCCTGTAAAAAACAGTACTTAATAGGTAACTTTTCCTGAATATATTATGAAAGATATATTGATGAATATAAAAGATACAGTTCAATATACCAATTATTCAACAAGAAGTAGACTTGGATAAATCAAGTTGTTGGTTGTGTAAGCCCTAACAAAAGGAATTGTCACAATTCTTCAGGATTTCAAAGTGTGTAGGCTCCATATCAGGACCCTTGCCGAACAAATGTGCAGAATATCAAGTTTTCCTTGTAGAATTTTTTTAACAGTAAATCAGTGGGGTCTCCACCCAGATTCATTAGCAATCTAATAATAAAACAATACGGTTCAAAATTAACCAAGGATTTTAAATTTTAAAAAAAAAATACAAAACAAATGGTGTAATCATAACATCTAGAATCTTTCTAGGACTTCTATTGCTTCACATAAGAGATGATTCTCAATCATCGCAAGACTTTCAAATTGCATGATTGTGCAACCAATTTCTTCTCATATCACAAAGCTTAACATGCATATAACTTCTAGAAAACCCATGTCTGTGAAATTCTAATATTGTCAAACTCTAGAACATGAGAAAATATAGCTTTGATGATTAAATGAAGAGGTACAAACTGAAATTTAATGAGCATAATCAAGCTAGAATGGATGGAAACTCATTTAATACTAAACCTGTAGAACCAGCAGAATCAGTGTTACGCACCATCCCTCCTTAATTGCTTGAAAAGTTCAATAAACACCAAGCGGTATACAAATTTTCAGTGTCTAAGAAAAGGGAGAAAAACAGAAATAGATTTAAATATAATAAGCCACCAATTTAAGCATCAATATATGATACCTACATTTGTGATAGTGTCTTGTACTATGTGTTGATCACAACAAACCCGAGAAGATGGTATAAGAATAAAATCAAGCTTTTGAAAGACAGTAATCTAAGACAACATAAATCAGAAAATAAGCTAATTATCCAAAGATATAGAATGGAGCTATGTTATGTTGACGAATGATTATTGTAAAGACGAAAAGGGTCACTCTTAGGCATTGCTTTGGTCATCTACAAGCAAAATAGTCAAATCTAGTGTATCATTACCGTGTATCATATCATATTGTGTATAGTAAGATAAATAATATCACGTGTAAATAGTTATGTAATTAATATACGACTATGTATCATAGAAATGTGTGATAACTTATAGCATACAACTATTGATGGTCCAAATGCTAAAAGGGTGCAATCACGAGCGATAAGCCTATTGGCTATAACCATTAATCAAATCATAAACCTAATATATGGATAGTGTTGATCATAAACATAATGCTAAGAACAGAAGAAAACTATTAAATAGGTTATTATTACTACCATTAGCTTCATTACGACACAAATTCACATTCTAAAGCAATGTTGTGGAAAGCAGAAAGCGTAGCGAAGCAGAAAGGCATGGCTTTAGCTTTAACTGCAAAAAACGCCAAGACGTTTTTAAATGGTAAATAAAAGGGTAAATTGTCACACAAAAAAAACCAGCACTTTTTCCTGCTGGGATGCTAGGCTCACTTAGTAGGGTTTTAAAGCGCAACGGAAGCGGTAGTTTAAAAAATCTAGAGAGAAATCGCAACCCTAACCCTAGAATCAAACCAAAAGACTAAACTTGACACAAACTAGTAAGCTAAAAAAAAGAAGTGTGGTGGACTACAACCTTTGTAGCACGTTAGCCGTCTCTCCTTGTACTCCAGCTAGTCTCCACTAGGTCCAGTACAAACTTGCTCGGTGATCCACTCGCCAAAAATGATCCACCTTGAGATAACTACAACACAAGTTTTAGCTTCAAATGATCATATCATAATGAAGCAACTCACTAATCAAACTTGTTAGGAATGATTAGTAAGGATGTAGGTTAATTTTGATCACTAATTTTCTTCTCTTTTCTTTTTCTTTCCTCACTTAAGAAAACTCAAGAGAACCATAGTGATGAGAATGGCTTGGAATTCTCATGAGATTAAAAAATTATCCATACTTATCTTTTTAGAAAAAACAATAGTGGATCATCTATTCTACACACAACCATAGAAAAATGACTCATTCTTTTTCCAAAAGAATAAATAACTAAATCATTTGATCTCATCTTGTTTCTAATGTAATTCTCATACACACAACAATTTACGTGTATCACATACACACGTTTAATCGAACGCTTGCACGTATCCTTATACGTGCCCTACATCGCTTTGCCTGTGCTGTGAAACCTCTGTATGGAACTCTAAAAACTCGACAATACGCTGGAAGTTGATAGGATCATATCCATAGCCCACAAGCACGTTAACGGTACTAGCTGCACGTACCGGCTACCCGGGTATTGATCGAAAGAAGATCAACGCGCAAATTCATCCGAACCCGGCAAAGTCTATCAGTGACAATCACCGCACAGTCATGTCTCTTCGTCTAAGAGTGGCGCATACCGGGTCTGGGATATGAAAACCTTCAGACTCCTAATAACCCGATAAGTCGTATCGATCATGAACTCATAACCATCCGAGAAACTGCTGACAACACTTATTAATAAATCTCAATTGCCTTGGCCAAGAACTTATAGTTATAGTTGATCTGACACAGCACGAACTCGACTCCCTATACCGGTAGAGACGAAATCCCTTCTATCGCTCACTGCCTCCATGTGCTTCGGAACTGTACCTAACTAAAACCTATTTTCACGACTCTTTAAAGTCGTAGTAGGGTAGTAATCAAAATACTGTGGAAACACACAAGACACTATGGCAATCTTAGGCCTACAGACTACCATGTACTCATGTCACATGAGAACTGTTATCTGATGATAGGTACAATACAATCTAGGAGTTCTCAGGTGAGTCCGTCCAGTGAAACTCATTCATCTAATGGCTATGGGATCTACCATCGCCCCGGTCGGGGTCAAGAAACGTATACACCAGTCTAATCTGGAGTATCGATGCCCAGCCTTGATACTCTCTCTACTAGGGACTTTTAAGGATGTACTTATAGACTACGTAGGCCCCACTAGTATGATCCCTATTATAATCCAGATAGTCAAGCCAAGATCCTACGGGTTTTATCATTATGTATTAGCGATGATAACTAGTGAAACGTATTCATATGAATGATAAAAACAAACCAAATAGCATACTATCATCTCGAGTAAGATTGTTCTCTCGTATAGATCCTCCTTCAATTACAATAATTGCCTTAAGAGTCTCTATATCCAACAATCTCCCATTTGCACTTAAGACCAATTATTGCAGTATTACATACCCAACTTCTCTACTAACAGCTTCACAAACTGTATTCGAGAAACAACCTCAGTGAGTGGATCCGCTGTAATGAATCTATTTTCATTCTCTATATCTCAATTTTGCGAAGATCAACTATCTCCCAAATTGAACGATATATGTCCTAGAATTTGCCTGGATAGACGATGGGACAAAGTTCATAAATGAACAATTTTATCCCGCTACTTCTTAGGCTACTTCTTAGGATGTATCCTTAGCTGATTCTACACCCAGTGCCATAACTATCCAGTATTCTGCTTGGAACTCTTTCCAATACACTGCTCCCACTAAAAAGAGTAAACTTATAACTCGTGATAGACACTGTCTTTCATGTCACTTAGAAACCAAAATCGGTAACTACCTTCTAATGGAGGCTTCGATTACCATACACCAAGAGTATCCACATATGTTCTTCACTGGTTTCCTTTGTTTCTCTATGATGGGACTAATATATGCTTACTACATCAAGTGTAAAAGCAACATCTGATCTGGTACATCGCATCTCCCTAGAAAGTGACTTTTCTATATGCGGGTACACTACCGCGCTATGAGTCATTCATTCTAAATCTTTTTAGAATGGTGTCATCTTACTTGAGTTGGGATAATCCCAAAAACTCCTACTAAATCTATCTATATAGACCTAGTTACCTGAATCAGTTGATATATTATCCAAATCCTATATGGAGAGACATTTGTGACTACCATGGTTTAACCGAACTGTAGTATATGAATTTCTCTTCCTATCAGGAGTTTGTTATCCACATACAAGATGAGGAACATACCAGTACTCTCTACAGCCATCTTACAAATACCAGGTTCATCTATCATTTTGATGAAGTCAAACACTTTGACCGTGACATCAAAACAAATGATCTATCTTCGCTATACCTGTTTTAGTTTATAAATAGACATTACTTACTTGCACACCTTCCGCTACTCACACTGATTACGATAATCCTCTGGTAGAGTCATATATACGTACACTTCTAAATCCCTATTTAGAAAGACGTCATATTCATCCACCTGCCAGATATCATAGTCATGAAGAACAGCAATGACAAGTTATATCTATATGGACTTCGGCACAAGCCATTAAGTAAAAGTTTCATCACAATTCACATCAGTATTTGATGAAAACCTTTTACTATAAGTCTATCCTTATTAAACTACTACCTTTACATTTGCACTGATCTCGAAAAATCTACTTGCTCCTTATTTGTTTTACCATTTTCAAGAGCACGCAACAAAGTACATAGTTTGTTGCAGTGCATAGAGTCCAACTTGGATAGCTCGGCATCCAGCCATCAGTCGGAAGTCATCACTTCCTATAGCCTACTGATATAGTAGGGTCATCATCACATGATGCAAGCCTTCCTGTCACCGTCTACGAGAGAACCGAAGTATCTCTCAGATGGATGAAGTCACCTACTAAATCTAAGGAGTGGCTACGATTTGTCATGGTCAATTGAATCTCCAGGTTCTACTAAATTTTCAGTAACCGTTTGTGGTTCTGGAATCACTTCCAGTTCTACCATACTCCCACAAATTTCTTTTGCCAGAAATTCCTTTTATAAAAAGATAGCGTGTCGAGAACAAAACAACTTTTAATCCTGAAAATGGCAGAAATTAAACATTTGCTAAAGTTTGGGATAACTCACAAACTGCCTATTACTGAAACATGTCTTGAGTTTGTTCGGATTGTATTTTTAAGGATAAACCGAATAACTCCATATCTTAACTAGCTTAAGATATGCTCTATATCACATATAGAATCACATGCACTAATTTAGATGGAACCATATTCAATTGATATGCATCTGTTTCCACTGCAAATCCCTAAATGAAAAAGACAACTCAACATTATTCAGCAAGGAGCGAACTCTCGAATGAGTAATCTGAGAGAGAATCAAATTCTCGATTATACAACTACGGAATACCTAGCATAAGTATCCACATCTTCGAACAGTTCGAAAAATCTTGATATTTCCAACGTTTGGTTCTCAAAATATTTAGACTTTGCATTTCAATAAGAATACGTGTCTAAAAATATAGAACTCATAGGAAAACAGAACGAAATATAAATATCAACCCCTTGTCCATATGGACACCGGACAACATATATCATTGTGTATAAGTCTCATAAATTCACTAACTCATACCCTATGTGTTGTAATTTGAAAACTGTATTTTCGTTAAGAATTTATATCCGGTTATTCAATGCATCTTACCCAGTTATCAAATGATAAAAGCAAATGTTCATAACAGATTTTTCAAAATTTATATCCCACTTTATCAAACAAAGAGACGGATATATCGGTTTTTAGAAACTGGTGCATTATAACGGTTATTCAAAACCAAAAGTTTGCTAATAGGCATACCAGATGATTTCCCCAATAGTAACAATTACTCTAATTTCCAACATTGAGAATCAAATCACATTTCCCAATACTCTATCTTTCTCAGCATCTGTAACCACTTACAGATGTGGGATATTAATCCGGTATCAATATACCCAGAATTAGAGTTAATTGTGTAAAATTAGAGTTAATTGTAAAAATAGTTTTCGATTAAAATCACATAAAAAACATGAAATATCAAAATGTTTCGAAGGATGGCCGGATATTCCTAGCAATGACTCTTTCACTGATCAGGGTCATAACAGTAGTTGCATTTTTCTTTCCGCTCACTTCGGCCCTTTTTGATATCTCTCCATCTTACCTTCTGTATACCGAACTTAGGCTCGTTGGTTTTTTCATTACCTACCTTTCAGCACCAGCTTAAGGTTTGAAAGAAGACTATCTAATAAGTATAACCGGTATATTCTCCTTATTTAAGAAGCTCTCGAACTTGAGATAAGGTAAAATAGAGAGACAAATGAACAGTTCATTTGTTCTAAAACCAGTGATCATTATATGACTGAAACAATTTCTTCGAGTTTGTATCTAACTATACGATGGCCTTCCAAGCAATATGGATCTCCGTACCGGATACAGAGGGTTCTGAAGCAACAAAGTGGAAGTAGGAGTGGCAAGGACATATGCGACTTGGTTGTGAGTTAGGGCAATCATGGCATTCCAAAGCCGTAAATTGTAAAAATATTCGGTTAACTTGGTTTACGAGTTTTAATTTAAGGTCGGTAATGGGTCGCTGCCAGAGAGAGAAAAGAAACACTCGGCATGCACTATATCTTAGATTAGATTAGTTAATTAATTTATCTAATCTGGTCTTCCACTGTTTTGTCAAATTCTACTTCAAACCCTAAAAAGAGAACTAGTCGGGATCATATATAGAAAATCTCTCATGAGTAATTATTACTCGCAGTGAGAATCGGGATCCAAACTTTCATGGCGTGGTAACCTTGACGAATGCCAACAAGTCACCCCACTCTATAGAAGGTATGCAATCACATTGCAAGTTTCAACGCTTGAAACTCCCGATATCGGTTTTTACCCCTAACGACCTATGACCTTGACGGATGCGAACAAATCAGAGCGGTAGTCAAGTTATCGTTATTTCGTGATTAACTCGAACCCATCCGCACAAGCCCTTGATGGATGCCAACAAAGCCGTGCGACTGTTCCGGATAACCGCATCGTATACATGCAAGAAGACATCACTTAGCTACCGTACACTACATCTTGACAAGGTCAACAAACGCAGTACGAATACTGAGTACTCTACTTCCTGAAATGGCAGAGGGTAACGACTGGATTTGAAGAAAACTTTTAACGCAATGAACGTGATATCATTAAAGGAACTGAATGGTTTTGCAAATTTATAGTAACATAAACTTTTGCTTAAGGGCGAACTCCCGGTGAAGGGACCAAGGCTTTCTCCATCGAATGAGATGCAGGATATTCCTAACCGAATATCACTATACAAAACAAAAGAATACGGCTATAATTTCATTTAGAAAATATTGGTTCCATCAACGTATTTTAGGTTTGTTTTCTTTGCATTAATCCATATTAATGCAATCCCATCAATTAGATGATCTCATATTATCTAGCATCTCCTCACACCATTACAGAAAAAGCATGATATAAAAAGAAAAATAGAATGCACATATACACCATCCGCATTCGCCACGAGACCCTGGGTCTTCACCGTAAGGTTACTTTGTAAGATGTTTTTCGTCACCTCATTGAAATAGGAATACGCGTCGCTTGTCAGGCGTATACAAATTCCCCCTGTCTAGGGTAAGCCGGGGTTTATTAATTGTGGGGATCCGAATCTCCGGCAGCCCGGACTAAGCTGACATTAATTACCTCTCGTTTTTGGAGCGAGAGAACCTCCGATTGACGGGTCAAACTGGTCATGCGAACTCAATGTGTCGTGCACGTGTGTTGTGTTTTGAAAGGTTTTGGATATATCGGGGGTTTCGCAGAATTTACGGGGGTCCCGCTACCCGGATAGCGGGCTGGGGGTCAAGAGAGCTAACATCCCCTTGCAGGGTGCGGGACAGCGTCCCATTAGAAATTTTTCTAATGGGGGAAGTGTTTTTAGTGTGAAATGCATGGGAAAAGAGGGGCGAGGAGCACCCTAAGGACGCGTGCGTGGCTCGTGGGCACTAGGCACGTGCGTGACGTGTGGACGCTGGACGCCTGTGCCTCACGCGCCCGGCGCCTCAAGTGCCCGGCAAGTGGGCGCTGGGCGCCCGCAGGAAAAAAAATGAGGGGGACAGCCCCGGGACTAGGAGTTAAACTCCGAGGGACTTTGAAAACTCCCAGAAAAAGAGAAGATTTTTATCTTTATGGAGTTAAACTCCCTAACGATTTTGAGTGGCGTTAAACTCCAAAAGATTTGGATTTGGAGTTAAACTCCTAAAATATCTGGATTAGGAGTTAAACTCCTTTAAGAATTTGGGTCTTGGAGTTGAACTCCCAAAGATCTTCAGAGGTGATCAAAGGGGACATCTTTCTTCTCTCTTGAACCCTGAATCTTCTCTTGAGCGTTAAATTTTTCCCAAAATGGGATTTTTGGAGATGAATCTCCTACTTCCTCCTCTCTGTTGGCTGGATCTTAGAGGAAAGAGGTAAGACTTAAAATCTCCCTTTTTAGAGATTTGATGGAAGATCTGAGTTCCCCTTCAAGGGTTTTATGGTGAAAAACTATTTCTTTTGGGGAAATGAAGTGTTAAACTCTTGATTTAATTCAGAAAAGAAAATAAGCTTTAAAACCTTGAGGAAGGAGAAGGGGGCACAGAAACCCTAATTTTTTAGGGGAATCAATTATTGTTTTATTATCATATTGCCTTATATAGACTTACAAATTTACGCATAGCCTCTTGGGCTTGGCATTTGCCCATCTCATGCCTCATGTGCTCATTTCTTTTGCACATGAGCCATGAGCTTTACAAAAATTTGGCTTTACGCCCATTTTTCTTACATTTATTCATAAAAATTACATCAAAATTATTTATTACATAATTTTCATTTTGGCATAGAAAAGGCCGGCCGCGGGGGTCAACTTAGGCATGGGCCCACTTACTTGGGGTTGATTTTGACTTTGACTTGGTCAACCGGGATGAAATTTTTGACCCCAACATACTCGACTTACGGAAGAACGGAGGCAGGGCTAGCACGGGTGCAAAACGTATATAGAATTTATTTATATATCATATATATCACCATATATATACATACATATATATATGTATGTATATCATCACACGCATGCAGTAAATATCACCACAAGCAAGTAATCACATTACAGACATACAATGAACATCACAGAATATGAAAATGCGGATATACTAGGAATAACGCGTTTCAATTGAGCCGATCATAAAACACGAAATTCCACGGTCGTGTGAATAGCCCGTACATCGTCGATCCCCGACCTCTACAAACGCTGCAAGCCACCCTCTAATCCTAGTAGTGAGGCAACCGGCACTCAATATCATGAGTGGGTCACCCATTGTTATCTAGAACCCGGTAAGTTGGGCACTCCTCCGTAGGTCATACCTAACCCTCTACAAGCGCGGCGAACCATCCGCCAATTCTAAAATAGGGTAACCCGGATCTCAACTCCTTGAGTTGCCACCCACTGTATTCTAGAATCAGGTGATCCATGCACTTTTCCGCGGGGTATCTTAGTACATGCATCGAAAAAATATATATCAAATGGCGACAACAACCTCAACCCGGGAGTGTCCCAATGAAAAAATATACAACAATTGGTAACGACGGCCAAAATCCTGCCGCTCGTCCCAAAATAAATGAAATACATATATAACCATTATACAAGCATCCCACACGAAGGGTTATGCATAACGACGATCCGATAAATAATATCACAACATTAAGATATCATAATATCCCAAATAACTAGTGTGCAACCCCGTCAAATTGATCACATTAATTCGACGACGTTTAGCAACACAAAACTTTATCCGCGAATCAAAAACAAAGATACGGTTTCTATGACAAAACTTTCATAACACTAAATCCATCAAATCAAAATCTGGAACAAAACAAAATATCCCAAAAATCCTATTTCCAAACAATTAACCCACTGTATGAACACAAGCCCAAAATTCACAATTTGGACCGCCAGAAAACCGCTATCGACGGTTTTACTATTGAATTGTGGGAGCGGGTTCGTATCACATCATTTTCAAAACATTTTCAATTCAATGGTATTGTTTAAAAAAATTTCGGATCGCGTTTTAAAAAACGAACAATGGCTTAATCTTCGGAAATAAAATACGGAAAATTTTCGTGCTCGAAACTATAGCTTTGTCTAAACAAGTTGTAGTCTTTTGGTATGGCTCTTATACCACTGCTGGGATGCTAGGCTCACCTAGTAGGGTTTTAAAGCGCGGCGGACGCGGTAATTTTAAAACTCTAGAGAACAATAGCAATCCTAACCCTAGAATCAAACCAAAAGACTAAACTTGAACAAACTAATAAGCTAAAAGAATAAGTATGGCAGACTATAACCTTTGTAGCGCATTAGCCACCTCTTCTTGTACTCCGGCTAGTCTCCATTAGGTCCAAAACAACTTGCTCGGTAATATACTCGCCAAAGATGATCCACCTTGAGATAACTCCAACACAAGTTTTAGCTTCAAATGATCATGTCATAATGAAGCAACTCACTAATCAAACTTGCTAGGAATGATTAGTAAAAATGTAGGTTAATTTTGATCACTAATTTTCTTCACTTTTATTTTCCTCTCCTCACTTAAGAAAACTCAAGAGAGAGCCATGGTAATCAGACTGGCTTGGAATTCTCAAGAGATTAAAAGATTATCCATACTTATCTTTTTAGGAAAAACAAAAGTGAGTCATCATTCTACACACAACCATAGAAAAATAACTCATTCTTTTTCCAAAAAAATAAATAACTAAATCCTTTAATCTCATCTTGTTTCTAATGTAATTCTCATACACACGACAATCATGTATTAGCTAAACTTGTGTGTGCATCTCATACACACAACTCACATGTATTAGCTAACATGATACATATATTTATATCATATATAAATATATTTAAAGAGAAGAAATAATAAAGTGAACATGATATTAGTTTAATATATATCTATATCATATATAAATATATATCTAACTACCAAATCAACACTTAATTTAATAATCCGGTTATATCGTATATATACCGGCTAATATCATTAAACACCCGATTAAATTACGTATATCACATACACGTGTTTAATCGGACTCTTGCACGTATACTCATACGTGCCCTACATCGTTTCGCCTGTGCTGGAAAATCTGTGTGGGACTCTAAAGACTCGACAATATGCTGGCAGTAGGTTAGGATCATGTCGATGGCCCACAAGCACGTTAGCGGTACTAGCTGCACGTAACGACTACCCTAGTATTGATCGAAAGAAGGTCAACAAACAAGCTCATCCGAACAAAATCTACCAGTGGCAATCGACGTAGAGTTCGGTCTTTTCATCTAAGAGTGTCGCATACCGGGTCTGGAAGGTGGAAACCGTCAGAGTTCTAATAACTTGATAAGTCGTGTCGATGATGAACTCATAACCATCCGAGAAACTAGTGATAACACTTATCAGTAAATCCCAATTGCCTTGGCTAAGGACTTATGGTTATAGTTGATATGGCACAGCACGACCTCAACTCCCTATACCAGGAAAGCCGAAATCCTTTCGATCGCTCACTGCCTCCATGTGCTTCAGGACTGTACCCAACTAAAAGTTGTTTGCACGACACTTTAAAGCCGTGGTAGGGTAGTAATCAAAGTACAGTGGGAATACACACAAGACATTATGACGATCTTCGATCTACAAACTATCATGTACTTATGTCACATGAGAACTACTATCTGACGATAGGTACAATACCATTTAAGAGTTCTCGAGTGCGTCCGTCCAGTGAAACTCATTCATCTAATGAGTACCTGTATACAATCTTTGGTGTTAAACACCAATGGCTATGGGATCTACCATCTTCCCGGTCGAGGTTAAGAAACGTATACACTAGTCTAATCTGGAGTATCGATGCCCAGTCTCGATACTCCCTCGACTAGGGACTTTTAAAAACGTGCTTATAGACTATCCATGCCCCACTAGTATGATCCTTATCATAATCCTAGTAGTCAAGCAAAGATCCTACAAGCTTTATCATTATGTATTAGCGATACGTGATAACTAGTAAAACATATATAATCCTGGTAGTCAAGCAAAGATCTTACAAGCTTTATCATTATGTATTAGCGATATTTAATAACTGGTAAAACGTATTCACATGAACGATAAAGACAAACCAGATAGCATACTATCATCTCGAGTAAAATTGTTCTCTTGTATATATCCTCATTCAATTACAACAATTGCCTTGAGGGCACCTATACCCAACATTTATGTTGTCAAAAAACCCCAGCCTCGAATCAGTAGTCAAAAACCTTAAACAAATTTTTAGTTGTCAAAAAAACCCTTACATATGATATTTAGTAGTTTTCTGCGATATTTAACCAGTAACCAGCGATATTTAAACAATTTCCTATGATATCTAAACCGCTTCCTATGATTTCTAAATAGTTTGTATGAATTGATTAGATATATCAGGCCACTGTGCAGATACTGCAGGAAAAATTTCTAAAGGGTTTTTGACAGCGGAAAAAAATGCTTATGTTTTTTTGACAATTTACCCCGAATAAAATGATGATGGAAAATTATATTAATATAAACTCTTAGAAAAAGAATAATATAAACATAACAAAGATATTATATTGTCATAAAGTTTGTATGCAATAATTAAAATATACTGAACAATTATAAGAAATTGTCATCCATATAAGGTACGAAAGAGATAATGTTGCTGATTAGAGACCATGATGAGATTTAATTATTCGATCATTTGAAATAATAATCTAGAATTGTTAAGAAAATATCGACTATTTTCCATTTGAATACTTAAAGACAGATTTAGGCGGGATTTTCAAGCCAAAGCGACCCAAAGCGGGAGTTTCAAGCCATTGATGCAACATAAAGGTGTTTTATGCAAATGCGAAGCGCGTTATGACCGCTTTCCGCTAAAACAGAGCTATAGCAGAGCTTTTTAAGGCTTTTTACAAAAGTGTTCTAAAGTTTATTGATTTAGATAAAATGGATAGTAACTTGATGCAGCTAAAATGGAACTCATATAAAGATTGAGGATGCATGCTAACTTCTTTTTAAAATTATGAATACAAGAGATCAATATGCTATTATCGCTTATAAGTTAAATATAAGATAAGAAATGAGAGACTAGATTTAGATTGCACGTGTTGGAAAGCTGAACCATGTTATCTAAAAGCATAGCATTTTTCTTTAAATATAAGAGTTGAAGAGAATTGCAGTATGCCTTCTAAGCTTGCCATTCTTTTTCTTTCTCAAACCTTCTCTTTGTATTTTTTTTATTCTTCTTTGTTATGAATATAGTTGCCAGTCATCCCTTATTTATAGTTTTTCCTTGTTGTCCTTGTATAAGGTTAGCTGTCTGCATCTACTGACAAGCATTATCTTGGCAACAAATGTCACCATCCCTCTCCTAACTTTGACAAAAGCATAACAAATGTCAATTATCCAACATCTTTTCAAGTCTTGTAATTTTATCTAACAAGTGATCTTTCATGTGGTTATATACTTATATCTCATATTTTATATTTATGTTGTTATCAAGTAGTATTAAAGTGTTGTCTTTTCATATCCGATATTATATCTAAGAATTGTTGTACACATCTCAATCCCTCATATCTCATGTTTTTCCATAGAAGTTCAAATTATAAATATATTATAGCATTATCTTGGCAACAAGTGTCGGCATCTCTCTTAAATTTGACTAGTGCCTAATAAATATCAACTATCCAACATCTTTCAAGTCTTGTATATTTTTATCTAACTAATAAGCGTTCTTCCACGTAGTTATATCTTGTATTTTATATTTATCTTATTATCAAGTAGTATTCGAGTGTTGTTCTTTCATACCCTATATTATATCTAAGAATTTTTATGCCATCTTAACCCCTTATATCTCATGATTTTCCACATAAAGTGTAGGGTTAGTATAGCATCTTGTGAAGGTTTTGGCAAACATCAATCATGCTACTTTAAAAATTTTGGGGCGCTAAACAAACCCTAACCAAGATATCAACTAGAGACTTAGGGTAAACATTCATGTAAACAATTTTACATCTAAGAGTTAGGGATTACAATCTTTGTAGTCCGTTCTTTCACTTCATAAGCTCCGTGTTGAGATCTCTTCGCTGCGATCATCAAGTACCCAGACTCTAGAGAGGCACCATGAAGAGAAAGATGCAAGCTTGCTTCCAATCTTCAACAACTAAAATGATCTACCTTGAAGAATCTCAAACCCAAACTATTGCTTCACTAATCAAGTATTAGCAAAGCAAACACCCTAATCTAAGTGGCTAGAATAGATGAGGATAATGAAATAGGAATTTAGCTCTCTTTTGTTTTCTTTATCTCACAAAATCCATTACAAACCCAAAAGCTAGAAAGCTTTTTCAAAGAGAAAGAAGAAGAAATTTATTTGTGATGAATAATGAAATCTAGTTGTGGTTACAAATCCAACCAGTGGTTACAAATCCAACCATGGGTTAAGAATGAATGCTTAACCCTTATAGAGAATTAACTAGGGTAAAGGGTTTTGGGTTGGGTTAAAAAATATCTTCACAAAATATCTTAGCTAAAAACAAAAGAAAGCTTCATGAAACTTCATGAAGAAGCTAACCCAAATCAAAACCCTAACTTGTTTAAACTCCACAAAACATGTTGCATTTGTAACCCTAACATGTTACAATATTATATATCACATATATAATATATTATGTAACAAAATAAAATAATACAATTAACATATATCGCATATACATCAATGTATTATCCATGTGAGAAAAAGAATATTTAAGTGAACTTATATTAGTTAATGTAATATAATATATCAAATATATAATTATATATTAAATTATCGAATCAACACTTGATCCGATAATCCGGCTATTTTACAAATAACCGACTAATATGATCTGTATCAGTTCATCAAATCAACACTTGATCCGATGACCCGGCTATATCACATATATCCGGCCGATATCACATATCGCGAGAATCTAATACGGTATCACATACACGTATTATTCTCGGTCCCGCACATATCACATATGTGCTCCTACTCCGTTTTGCCTGAGCCAGGAAACCTCTGTGTAGGACTCTAAAGAATCGTCAATACGCCGGTAGTAGGTGATGATCATATCAAACACCCACAGGCTGCAAGCGGTCAGCTAAACGTAACAGCCACCCAGGTATTGAGCAATCAGAAAATCAACAAGCAAGCATGTACATTCTCCTGCGAATCCAATCAGTAACACTCACGTACAGTCCGGTCTCTTCGTCTGATATGTCGCATATCCAGTCTAGGGGTGGTAAACGTCAAACCCCAGTAACTGATAAATCGTGTCGATATGAGGTCCATAACAGTTCGAGAAACTACTGATAACACTTACCAGTAAATCTCAGTAACCCTGGTCAGGGATTTCCAGTTATAACCAATCGAACACAGCGCAACATCAACTCCCTATACCGGGAGAGACGAAACCCCTTCTATCGCTCATTGCCTCCATATGATTCGGGACTGTACCCAAAAGCCACCGTTTTTCACGCCCTCTTGGACGTGGTATGATGGAAATCAAAGCACAGTGGGAATCACACAAGACTCTATGACGATCTCGGGTCTACAGACTAACGTGTACCAGTGTCACCAGAGAATTGCCATCTGACGTGAGGTATAATACCATCTGGGAGTTCTCGGCGAGTCCGTCCAGTGTACCCAGTCTCCACTGAGCACCCGTATACTATCTCTGATGTTAAACATCAATGGATATGGGATCATCCATCGCCCATCTACATGGGTCAAGAAGCATACGCTAGTCTACTCTGGTATATCGATGCCCTGTCTCGATACACCTGCGACTAGGAACATTTGAAGGATGTACTTAGCGACTATACTGTCCCCACTAGTATGATCTGCATCATAGTCCTGGTAGTCAAGTACTCATCCTAAGGGCTTTATCAACATGTAACATAGAGGCTATCAGAGTACATGTTAAGATAAAAAAGCAACCAGATAGCATACTATCATGTCGAGTAAGAAAGTCCTCCATATATATGTCCAAGTATCCACTACAATATACATTGCATGTACAGTAATGGCCTCTAGGGCATACATATCACTAACAATCTCCCACTTGCACTAGGGCCATCTGTTGTAGTATCTCATACCCAACAATCAGCTATGGTTGAAGTATCTCATACTCAACCATCCCATAAAAGTCTCTACTGGGAAATAGGCCTTTATGAGTGGATTCGTGCTGTTGTCCTCTGTGTCTACTCTCATAACCTCGATCTCCTTGGAGATCAACCATCTTCATGATCAGGTGATACTGCCTTAGAATATGTATGGATCACAGATGGGACGGGGTTTCCTTGGCAAAACCCAAAACTCCATTGTCACACAATGGTAGGAACGAAGTTCATCTTATGAACTAGTGTACATCCAGACTATTTCTTTAGTAGCATCCTTGGTAGTGATTTATCCTGCCTTTATCGTCCAGTATGTCACGGAATCTAGCGTAGAACTCTTTCAACATACCGTCTCTCTACTGAGGGTAAAGACAATGCCTGTGACTGACATTCAGTCGACCTTACCACCCTGGAAGCTATCCAGTGATTCTCATTAGGATCGATTGATACCATCTCACTACACTTAGTGAGAATCCTAACATCCAATTAGATCTATCTCATAGATCCAAAAACCCAGGATTTAGGAGGTATCACCTTGATCCTTTATAGAGAATCCTTGTGATAAGAGGAGATTGACCGAGCGTAGCATAGAAAACTCCTTCCTTATCAAGAGATGTCATCGACGTACAATACGAGGATTGCCACCATACTCCCTTCTACCTTTTTGTATATACTAGGTTCATCTACCATTTTGATGAAGTCAAACTTTTTGACTATCACATCAAAACAGACGTTCCTACTCCGCGATGCCTGATTTATCTCATAAAACAACTTGCACACGTTTCCGTTGCTCCCACTGTCTACGAAGCCCCCTGGCTGTGTACTTATAGACGCTCTCTTCTAAATCATTATTTAGAAAAACCGTCTTTACACCCAACCGCCAGATATCGTAGTCATGGTATGTAGCAGTGGCAAGTAGAATCTGGATGGACTTAAGCATAGCTTTGAAAGTCTTAACTTTTCCATATACACCAAGTAATATTCTCAAGATATACTTGCTTCTGATGGGGATTTAACCCTTCAGATAAAGCAACCAAAGTCCATACTTTGTTGGTGTATATGGATTCCATCTCAGATCACTAAGCATCCAGCCATTCTTCCAGAGTCCACACTCTTGATGGTCTGCTCGAAACAAGTTGGGTCATCATCTCATGATACAATCTTTGCTCCCACTGTCATAGAGAAACCGAAGTATCTCACAGGTGGATGAGGAACCCTACTAGATCGACGGAGAGGCTGAGGTTCGTTAGAAACTATTGAATCCTTCGGGTTTACCAAATCATCAGCTGCAGTTTGTATAGCTGGAACCTTTTCCAGTTCTACCTCATGACCACTAATTTCTTTACAAGAAATTCCCTTTCCAAAAGGCGGCATGCTGAGAAACAAAACACCTTTTGCTCCCCAGTTTGGTAGAAGATATTCCCTTGCGAATGCTTGGGATATCCAACAAACTTCCACAGAACTGACCTTGCCTCGAGTTTGTCCGGATTTTGCTTTGGACAACCCCAAATCTTAACATCCTTAAGAGATGAGCTCTTTCCATACCATATCACATATGGAGTGATAGGCACCTGATTTGGTTGGAACCCTATTCAATAGGTATGCAGCTTCTCAAGTGCATAACCCCCAAAAGGAAATAGATAACTTAGTAGTACTCATCATAGAGCACACCTTATCACATAGGGTGCGATTGCTCCGCCCCGATATACCAACGTATGGTAGTGTATTCGGAGGAGTAATGCTGAGAGAGAATCTCATTCTCCTTTAGAATAGTCCAGGAATCCCGTGCTCAAGTATTCTCCTCCCTGATCACATCAAAGGACATAATACTTATACCCGTTTTGGTTCTCTACTTCTTAAGTACAAAAAACCAGTTCTGGCATGTGTAGACAGGGGACCTCATACATCATCATGTATCAATCCCAAGAGTTCACTAACTCTTTTTCTGTTTCCAATAAACAAAACTATGATCATCTTATCTTTGTAACATGACTGGCAAGTTTCACAAGATGTAAATTCAAACTAATTTAAATATGCATCTAAATGTAACTTCAGCTGGTCGGGTCACATTGATATGACCTAGTCTACAATACCTCAAGAAGGATTCGTTTATTTCTGAACTCTTCTTCTTGTGTGTTCTGTACATTAAGAACTGTGGTTTGATTTAAAACGTCTATGCTTTTAGATAACGTGTCTGAATTGATCAACTCTTGATATATGAAATGTTCAAAACATTATCCAACAATACAAAATTATATCCTTCTTTACTAATAAAGAGACCGATATGATGTTGTATATCAGGTTCGGTATCTAATAACATCGTTCAGAATCAATGTATTCTGGTAATACAGGGTGATAACTGCCAACAGACTTGGCTGCAACACTTACATCATTTCCAACTCTTGAAACTTATTACCCGTTCTTAGTTCTCTACCTTTCTGTAGCTCCTGTAACAAATTACATTTGCGGGATCCTGATCCGGCATCTCATACTCAGGACGTAAAGGATACTGAAAAACAGTTCTCAGTAATGAACACACCCGAAGAAGATGCATCAGCATGCACTTTCTTCGTTTAGGCGGCACGGGAATTCTGGTAATCCCCTATTTCCTGCTCGGTCTTATAACAATTATAAGTTGGAGCGGGACCAACGTTCCCTAGCGCAGTATAACAAGCTGGTTTGGTCAATACATCCGTATTATTATCTTGCTTAAGGCGTGACATGGTCGCTATCTGGGGAGAGAGAAGAAAACACTCAGCGTAAGCTCTTGCAAGATTAGATTGGTTATTAATATATCTAATCAGGATGTCTCCCACTGTTTTTGTCAAATTTTCCTTCAAACCCTAAAAGAAAAGACTAGCCGAGATTAATTACACGCTACAAGTTCGCCAATCTTTCAGCCATGCTAGTGTCGGTACTTTGAGAGAGGTTCCCCATGCTTTCGCACGGACCTAATTAAAGTAAACCTCGTTTTCCCAGAGGCTTAACCCCGTTGACACCTTTCTAGACACCTACTTGATCGACTAATTGTAATGTGTAAAACTCTCCCAGAAGTAACTCTTACTCGCAGCGGGTATCGGGATCCAACTATCTCACAGGAGGTATGCAATCTCATTGCAAATTTCAACACTTGAAATTCCCAATAATGTTTTACCCCTAGCGTCCTATGACCTTGACGCAGGCCAATAAACCATAGTCCGCTAGTCAAGTTCAACCCGTACATTCCCTGATTGAATTAAACCCACCCGCACGAACCTTGACGCAGGCCAACAAAGTCGCACAACTACCCTAATCCGATCGTATCGTATGCTGCAGATAAGCACTAGTTAGCTACCGCACATTACGCCTTAATACAGGCCAATAAACGTAGCACGAATTCTAAGTAGTACTTCTCTGAAATGACGGAGAGCTACGATAGGTTTTTATGAAAATCCTTTGTGTAATGAACTTGATATCGTCGTAGAATCGAGTGAATTTTAAAAGGAGTGTTTTTGAGGGCTTTACTAGTTTTGCTAAGGAGGTCACTCCCGGTGAAGGGATCTCGGCTCTTTCCTTATCGAATAAGGTGCAGGATATTTCACAAATACTACTATGCAAAGCAAAAATTATAGAAGCAATCAAAAGACAAACCGTGTTTGTAGTATCTGCTAGTTTCGCTAAAGAGGTCACTCCCGGTGAAGAAATCTCGGCTCTTTCTTTATCGAATAAGGTGATGGATATTCTAAAAGGAATACCGCTATGCAAAGCAAGAACTAGAGCTACCAGTTTTTAAACAAGTTTCTACATCTTTAGGTTTCTTTTATTTCATTAATCTCATTAATTAAGTCCCATTTTATTATGCTTCACAAGCATCAGCATTTGAAACGAAATCAACAATATAACATATATCTTATATATATAATATAAACATTCGTCTCAGGCAGTAAAATGATCTCATCACAGAACATTGCAGACATATAAGAAATATTGGATATATTAGGAGGTCCGTATTTTAATACGAGCCTGTATAAAACACGGATTCCACGGTCGCGATGAATAGCCAAACCCACATCCTTAGACCCTTACGAGAGAGGCAAGCAACCCTATCAATTCTAGAGTTAGGAGACCCGGTCTCGACTCCTCGAGATAGTCTCCCACTGGACCTTAGAACCCGGTTACTTGTGCTCCCCGCCTTGGGTCTATCCTAATGCGGAAAAGTAAATAATATACAGTGGTGACATCATCCTCAACCCGGAATTGCCCCAATAAAAGAATATTGCATACAATTGAATTTTACATGAATGAAAAGGAAAAACTCTCATCTCACATAAAACCCCCGGCTATTCAAAACACGACGATCTAATATAACATATCACAGCAACACATAATATCTCATATCTGTTAGTGTATATGCCCTAGGGGCCATTATTGTATCATACTAGCATGTATATTACTTAATGGAAGCTTGGGATATTCACAGTTGTAAACAACATCCTATATAGGTAGTCTATAAGCAACATCCTATATAGGTCCCTGGTCGTTGGGTTATCGAGATAGGACATCGATATTCCGGAGTAGACTAAGTGTATATGCCTCGCATCCCAGTTGGGGAGATGGTCTGTCCCACAGCCATCATTACGTCGTACTAGAGATAGTATACAGGTACTCGTTAGGTTACGGGTACACCGGACAGGACTCGCCGGGGAACTGATTGGTTGGTATTATACCCATCGTCAGTTAACAGTTCCCAGGTGACATGAGTACAGCATAGTCCGCAGACTTGACACTGCTACTTCGCCTCGAGTGTGTCCCACTGTTCTTAGATTGCTACCCTACCACGGCTCAAAGGAGTCGTGCAAACAGGTAGCAGTTGGGTGCAGTCCCGAGCACTTGGAGGCAGTGGCGGTTAGATAGGATTCATCTCTCCCGGTATTGGGAGTTGATATCGCACTGTGTCAGAGAGCCATTACGCAAAGTCCCTGGCCAAGGCAAGCGAGATATACTGGTAGGTTCCAGTAGCTTCTCAGGGCGTAATGGGCTTCGCTCCGACACGACTTATACAGCTATTAGGGGACTGACGCTTGCCGCCTCCTAGGCTTGATATGCGATAGTCTTAGACGAACAGACCGGACTGTACGAAGATTGTCGCATCAGGCTCAGTGGGAGTTCGGATGATTTTCCTCATCGGCCTTCTTATCGACATCTACCTGGGGACCGTTACGTACAGCTAGTGCCGCTTGCGGTCTGTGGTTAAACCCACTGCCAGCGTAGTGTCGAGTCTTTAGAGTCCCACACAGAGAGTTTCCCTGCTCCAGGCGAAACGATATAGAGGTCGTACGGTTTTACGATAAAGGTTCGGACGCGTACGTGTGTTTACGCACGTACGACTTTTCGGACAGTTTTTACGAGCCGGCTTTGGTTTAAACCAGATTCTAGTATCCGGTTATTGGATTTATACAGTCTAAAGTTTTTCCGTGTTTTCACGGATAGGAGGGGCGTTCTCGTAATTGCGCGAGAAGCTTCTAGAAGATGGTGACTAAGGAGGTTAAGGTGGCATATACATTGAATGAGATTAGTGAGTCATAAGGGTGATTCATCCATGTCATTAATGCATCATAAATGCTTAATGACTCATGGAGATGAATCACCATTAGATATTTATGAAGCATGATTATTCATCATTTTCTTTTCTTTTATTGATAAATCTTAATGCTTCATATATATTATGATAACTTATTTTCTCATCTAAATTATCATTCTCACCTTCTCTCTCCTCAAGCTCACTCTCTTTTCAAACCCTAACCCCAACCTCTCATGTGTTGAGATCAAGGATTAGCTAGACTAATACATCCATAACCTCACTCTATATCCCCTAGGTAGCTTAGATTAGCACTTTAAGCAACCTAGTTATCTCAAGTTTGAGATTAAGCTTGGCGTAGGAGCTTTCGGGTGGATCGTCTTTGATTCGAGGAGGCCGTGAAGTTGCCGATATTCCAAGAAGCCTACGAGGAGTGGAGGACAGCGATGAAGACCCGAAGGACACGGTTCTTGAGGTATAATCACTTCACATAGTAGTTTAGAACTTCTATGATAGTTGTTAGTTATCGTTTAGCTTCGATTCATGCGGTTAGTCGATTTTTAAGCAAAGAACAAGATCGTTTTTCATATTTCCGCCTCCCCGCAAGTCGTGGGGTGTTGCACATCGACTTACAGTGGTATCAGAGCCTCGCTAAACAATAAATAACTCACTTGCAAAATTGTATGAATTTCGAACGGAAAAAACAAACCGGAAAAACCCCGATATCATGAGTTTTCTGTCGATTTTTAAATGAGGTCCAAAAATTTTTCAGGGACCTTCAGAAAGCCTTAAATGATAGTATAAGAACACCCAAGAAATTTAGGCTCATGAATCGGCCAAAGCGCCGCGGAACCGCGGCCGATCCCACCGATCCGCCGCGATTCCGCCGCGCTTTGGACGATTCATCAGCCCAATTTTCCTGTGTGGGTCCTCTGTGATATTTGGTATTTTCTGGAATTTTTTAATTTTTGCTCAGGTTTCAGATTTACAGAGAAGTATTGGAGCAAAATTAAATGTGTTTAATCGATCGAAATTATACGGTATTTGCTTGTTGGATTATATCTGTGTTTGTATAATGTGTTCGTAAACCTCCCCTAACTGCTAGTATGTCGGTTGGCAGGAGGTTGCACATTTCTGTAATGGATTTTATCTGTTTGTGTATATGAACTGTGTTGGACTGTTGTGATGTATAGCCGGGGTTATGTGATGGGTTATTATTTAATTTGATGTAAATGTAATTTGTTGTAATATTATTTTGCGGGGCACATCCAGGTTGCGGTTGTAGCCACCGTTGTATTATTTCTTTTTACCGTTTTTGCTCCTAGGATAGACCCAAGGTGGGGTGCACAAACTACCGGGTATTTTGAAGTGTTGAGGCAGACCGCTTCACTTCTGGTACTTGGCGGGTAGTTTGCCGTACCCGTAGGGGTCTAGGATGGGGTAATGGCTATTCATCACAACTGTGTAATCCGTCTTTCCTTGCAGGCTCAAAAGAAACGCGGATTGCTTGCATATCCAATAAAGTTTATCTGTGATCTGGAATGCTTATTATTGCGTCTGACGAATGTACAATATCTATATATAAATAGCTATTAGACGTCACTTATGTTTTACACCCACGCTAGCCCAGCCCCGCTCTGTCATTAGTTAAGTAACCTAACGGGTGATGATGAGACCCCGTGGCGAATGCGGATGGCATAAGAGGACGTGGTATTTTCGTTGTTTTCGACGCATTATAATAATGCAAAGAAAATAAACCAAAGTTTAAATCGTTGGAACAAATTTAAAAGAAACCACTCGGTTATTTTTTAAGAGCGGATTTTTTTTTTAATTGCGGAGCTTTAACCACTCCTTTTAAAAAAGTATCAGGTTCCTTCGATTATATCAAGTTCACTACGTTCACGGTTTTGCCAAAACCATTCGTAGCCCTCCGTCATTTCATTTGGGTATTCAGTAGTATTCAAGCTATATGTATATTTGGCCCTTAGTCAAAACATAGTGCTTGGTAGCTGCTGGGGTATTCATTTGTTGCATAGATAGATGCGTTGTTTTGGAACAGTCGTATTACTTTTCTTGGCCCTTAGTCAAGAGTATGTACGGGTGGGTTCAAATTAACCTGGATAATGATGGGTAGAACTTGACATGTGACTTATGACATATTTGGCCCTTAGTCAAAGTCATAAGAGCATGGGGCAAAAATCCATATCGGGAATTTCTAAAGAAACTGAAATTTGCAGAGAGAAGCATACCATTTTGGAGTTTGATGAATGTTGGTAGGATTCCTTCAACATTATCATACGATGATATTTTGGATCCCGATCCTACTGTGAGTATATACTACTTATCAGGAGATTCGTCACTTAACGATCAATGCTATAAACCAAGTAGGTGCCTAGAAAGGTGTCAGCGGGGTTACGCCCCCAGAGAAAAGAGGTTATTTAATTAAGGAACTTCGCGAAAGCGTTGGAAAACCTCCCTCGAAGTATCGACACTGACCTGGCTGAACGGTTAAGTAAGAATTGTACGGTAAGAATAGTCCTGGCTAATTCTTCTTTTATGGTTTGAGGAGGGATTCAAGAAACAGTGGGAGCCATCCGGTTTAGATAAATTAAACCACTCTAAACTTGCAACAGCATCATGCTAATAGTATTTTCTTCTCTCTCTTAAATTGCAGCGACCTTGTGACCACACATATGTTATATCTAGATAATAATTTGACTGAATCTGACTTATATGACTGGCAGAAGTCTGTCCAGATGTCCATTGCCTATGACAAGCTGGACCACCCTATTACTACTCAAGATCCCGCCGTCCCAGGTCCAGTTTCCACTGTCGCGGATATGGATATCCGTCAGACAAGGGAAAAAGATAAAGCGAAAGCCAAGTGCCTCGTGTTAGCTTCAGTTGATGGTGTATACCAGAAGCAGCACGAGAAGATGGACTTAGTTTCCATCTTTCTCCATAACAAAGATTTATATGGAGAGCAATCTCATATCGCAAGATATGAGACCTCGAACGAATTAATTCAAGCGAGATTGGCTGACGGGTCATCTGTAGGGGATAACGTCCTTACAATGACTAGCTATATTGATGAGCTCCAGGACTTACAGACCACATTGGGAAACAGGTCAGATACTGACTTGATTCTACAGTCTCTACCTTCTATCCTGAAGAAAACCAGGGAAGTAGAAGAAAAGAGAAAGGCAAAAGTTTCGAGACTGGATATAGTAAAAGAGGGACGTTCCTATTGTTATGGGATTGAGCATAGGCAGAAAGATTGCAGGGCTTTTGAAGCCAGTAGCCAGGATACGAAGCATGTTGTGGCTTCAGCCTCAAGTGTATTTGTAATTGAAGACTGTATGTCAATAAACTCTACTTCCTGGGTACTAGATACCGGAGCAGGATCTCATATCTGTAATTCATTACATGCTTTGAGAAACAGTAGTTATAAAGGTAGGTGATTGGTCTCTCAGAGTTGCAAACGGAATGACAGTGAACGCTGAATCCGTGAGAGAATATCGCCTAGGTTTGACAAGTGGGCATATATTGATTTTACATAACTGTTTATATGTACCTAGTATGACTTGTAATATCATATCAGTGTCCTCACTTTCGAGAGAGGGATATGATTTTACATTCGTAAGTGATGTAGTTAACATCCACCTAAATCAAGTTCTGATTGGGTCCGGTACATTAGATAACGGTATATACGTATTAAGTCAAGCTCAGGTTTTCAATGTCCAGAACACTCTTAAAAGAAAGTCTCCAGAAATAAATCAGGCTTTCTTATGGCATTGTAGACTAGGTCACATCAATGAGAGAAGGTTGACTAAGTTACATAAAGAAGGATATTTGAATCCGTTCGAATATCAATCTTATGCTACTTGTGAATCTTGTCTCAAAGGAAAGATGACAAAGACTCCGTTCACTGGACACGGAGTAAGAGCAGGCGAGCTCTTAGGACTCGTACACAGTGACGTGTGCGGTCCAATGTCTACACATGCGCGAGGTGGTTATTCCTACTTCATTACTTTTACGGATGATTTCTCTAGGTATGGATATGTCTTCTTAATGAAGCATAAATCCGAGGCCTTTGAGAAATTCTAAGAATACAAGAATGAAGTGGAAAAACAAACAGGCAAAAGTATAAAGACACTGAGATCTGATCGAGGTGGTGAATACTTAAGTGCCGAGTTCGTGGGTTACTTAAAAGAGAATGGAATTCTCTCTCAGCTTACTCCTCCATACACACCACAACATAACGGTGTATCAGAAAGGAGGAATCGAATCCTATTGGATATGGTTCGTTCCATGATAAGTAACGCTGAGTTACCGCGATCATTCTAGGGATATGCACTAGAATCAGCTGCATATCTTTTGAACCAGGTTCCCATCAAGACTGTGCCTACCACACCATATCAGATGTGGAGTGGGAAGAAACCCTATCTTCGGTATCTAAAGATTTGGGGATGTCCGGCTTATGTTAAAAAGCAGCATGCGGACAAACTCGAGGCACGATCAGTACTATGTAAGTTTGTGGGATATCCAAAGAACTCCAGGGGATATCTATTCTATTACGCAGAGGAACAAAAGGTTTTTGTTTCTCGTAATACCCATTTTCTAGAATATCGGTTTTTAGAAAAGGAAACTAGTGGGAGCGAAATAGAACTGGAAGAAATTCCAGAAACACAAACTACTACTGAAAGTTTGGTAGAACCAGAAGTTCAAGAAAAATAGGACATCCCAACGCCACTCCGCAGGAGTAGTAGGCAATCTCATCCGCCCGAGAGATACTACGGTTTTCTCATATACAGGGATAGAGAGGATTGCACTATTGACTATGATGAGCCTACTAGCTTCCAGCAAGCCATTCAAAACGGTGACTCGGTAAAATGGCTGGATGCAATGCGGATCGAAATGGAGTCCATGTACACTAACAAAGTATGGACTTTGGACGTTACTCCAGATGGGGTAAAACCCGTAGGATGCAAATGGATCTTCAAAAAGAAGATTGGTGTAGATAGACAGGTTGAAACCTATAAGGCTAGACTTGTTGCAAAGGGTTTCCGTCAAAGGCCTGGTTTGGACTATGACGAAACCTTTTCTCCAGTGGCTATGCTTAAATCTATTCGGGTCCTTCTTGCTATTGCTGCCTTCCATGATTATGAAATCTGGCAGATGGACGTAAAGACGGCCTTTCTAAATGGTAATTTGGAAGAAAGCATCTATATGGATCAGCCAGAAGGATTCATTCAGAGTGGGAGCAGCGGTAAAGTATGCAAGCTGCTTAAGTCCATTTATGGACTAAAGCAGGCATCGCGGAGTTGGAACATCTGTTTTGATGATGCTGTCAAAGAATTTGACTTTATCAAAAATCCAGATGAACCTTGCATATACAGTAAGATTGTAGGGAGAGCTGTAGTATTCCTCGTCTTGTACGTGGATGACATTCTCCTAATAGGAAATGATATTCCTATGTTACAGTCAGTCAAAAGATTCTTGTCACATAAATTCTCCATGAAAGACCTGGGTGATGCCACCTACATTCTAGGGATCCGGATCTATCGTGATAGATCAAAAAGGATGTTGGGACTTTCACAGTCCAGGTACATAGACACCATAGTGAAAAGATTCAGTATGGATGATTCTAAGGGCTGTAACCTACCGGCTTGTCACGGAATCACCCTCTCCAAAGAGATGTCTCCCAAGACTGATTTGGAAAGGGATCGCATGTCGATTATACCCTACGCTTCTGCGGTAGGCTCTATAATGTATGCGATGTTATGTACCAGACCGGATGTAGCATACGCATTGAGCGTAGTAAGCCGGTATCAAGCAAACCCAGGGGAGAAGCACTGGATAGCAGTAAAGAACATTCTCAAGTACCTGAGAAGGACTAAGGAAATGTTCTTGGTGTATGGCGGAAAAGACCTCCAGTTAGAGGCTTTTGCCGACTCCGGCTTCCAGAGTGACAAAGATGACTCCAAGTCCATGTCGGGTTATGTCTTTACCCTCAATGGAGGGACGGTCTGTTGGAAGAGTTCCAAACAAGAGACCGTTGCTGACTCAACAATCGAAGCAGAGTACATAGCTGCTTACGATGCCGCAAAAAAAGCAGTCTGGATGAAGAAGTTCCTCACAGAACTTCAGGTGGTTCCTACCAGTGTTGGTCCAATACCTCTGTATTGTGACAACAACGGCGCTATAGCTTTAGCGAAGGAACTCAGGTCCCATCAGATACATCTTAACGCGGTATCACCTGATCAGGGAGATCGTAGATCGCCGGGAGATCGAGGTGAAGAGAGTAGAGACAGAGAATAACATTGCTGATCCATTCACAAAGGCCCTTCCTCAGACGCAGTTCGAGAGGCTATTCGAGATGATAGATCTACGATATGCCAGCTCATGGCCCTAGTGCAAGTGGGAGATTGTTAGTGTATATGCCCTAGGGGCCATTATTGTATCATACTAGCATGTATATTACTTAATGGAAGCTTGGGATATTCACAGTTGTAAATAACAGTCTTGCTAAATATAGTAGTATGCTACTTGGTTTGAGTCTACTTTAATATGTGCATATGTTTCTTGTAACGTATCACTTATACATATTAGTAGAGCCCATAGGATCTTTGCTTGATTACCAGCGTCGTGATGGCAGTCACACTAGTGGGGGCTGGATAGTCTGTAAGCAACATCCTATATAGGTCCCTGGTCGTTGGATTATCGAGATAAGGCATCGATATTCCGGAGTAGACTAAGTGTATACGCCTCTCATCCCAGTTGGGGAGATGGTCTGTCCCACAGCCATCAGTACGTCGTACTAGAGATAGTATACAGGTACTCGTTAGGTTACGGGTACACCGGACAGGACTCGCCGGGGACTGATTGGTTGGTATTATACCCATCGTCAGTTAACAGTTCCCAGGTGACATGAGTACAGCATAGTCCGCAGACTTGACACTGCTACTTCGCCTCGAGTGTGTCCCACTGTTCTTAGATTGCTACCCTACCACGGCTCAAAGGAGTCGTGCAAACAGGTAGCAGTTGGGTGCAGTCCCGAGCACTTGGAGGCAGTGACGGTTAGATAGGATTCGTCTCTCCCGGTATTGAGAGTTGATATCGCACTGTGTCAGAGAGCCATTACGCAAAGTCCCTGGCCAGGGCAAGCGAGATATACTGGTAGGTTCCAGTAGCTTCTCAGGGCGTAATGGGCTTCGCTCCGACACGACTTATACAGCGATTAGGGGACTGACGCTTGCCGCCTCCTAGGCTTGATATGCGATAGTCTTAGACGAACAGACCGGACTGTACGAAGATTGTCACATCAGGCTCAGTGGGAGTTCGGATGATTTTCCTCATCGGCCTTCTTATCGACATCTACCTGAGGACCGTTACGTACAGCTAGTGCCGCTTGCGGTCTGTGGTTAAACCCACTGCCAGCGTAGTGTCGAGTCTTTAGAGTCCCACACAGAGAGTTTCCCTGCTCCAGGCGAAACGATATAGAGGTCGTACGGTTTTACGACAAGGGTTCGAACGCATACGTGTGTTTACGCACGTACGACTTTTCGGACAGTTTTTACTAGCCGGCTTTGGTTTAAACCAGATTCTAGTATCCGGTTATTGGATTTATACAATCTAAAGTTTTTCCGTGTTTTCATGGATAGGAGGGGCGTTCTCGTAATTGCGCGAGAAGCTTCTAGAAGATGGTGACTAAGGAGGTTAAGGTGGCATATACATTGAATGAGATTAGTGAGTCATAAGGGTGATTCATCCATGTCATTAATGCATCATAAATGCTTAATGACTCATGGAGATGAATCACCATTAGATATTTATGAAGCATGATTATTCATCATTTTCTTTTCTTTTATTGATAAATCTTAATGCTTCATATATATTATGATAACTTATTTTCTCATCTAAATTATCATTCTCACCTTCTCTCTCCTCAAGCTCACTCTCTCTTCAAACCCTAACCATAACCTCTCATGTGTTGAGATCAAGGGTTAGCTAGACTAATACATCCATAACCTCACTCTATATTCCCTAGATAGCTTAGATTAGCATTTTAAGCAACCTAGTTATCTCAAGTTTGAGATTAAGCCTGGCGTAGGAGCTTTTGGGTGGATCGTCTTTGATTCGAGGAGGCCGTGAAGTTGCCGATGTTCCAAGGAGCCTACGATGAGTGGAGGACAGCGATGAAGACCCGAAGGACACGGTTCTTGAGGTATAATCACTTCACATAGTAGTTTAGAACTTCTATGATAGTTGTTAGTTATCGTTAAGCTTCGATTCATGCGGTTAGTCGATGTTTAAGCAAAGAACAAGATCGTTTTTCATATTTCCGCCTCCCCGCAAGTCGTAGGGTGTTGCACATCGACTTACAATATCATCAACGTAAGCAAGTATGCGTATCCCGATTGTCGTTGATGTATAGCAACGAAGCCGGCAATATCCCACATACTACGCTTACGATCACAGAAAAGAAAGTGTAAAACTACAACATTTGGAATCCGCAATCACTTTAGACATCTTAAATCCGAAATATCACATACTTCGCATTTCATGCCTAACTACATGAATTCCACATATTGTATCACATTCCAGATAAATAGACAATGTTAAACTTTCCTATCGAATAATCAAACACCAAAGATTTCCCAAATAGCTCAACACTTGAGCGGAGTTCAAAAATCCCAGAACATGTCACAGCCCTAATGAACCAGCTGTAGAAGGGTCAAACCAACGCCTCACATGTGGCAACGCTAAACCACCACAAACCCTAGGGTTCAGTGGCGGTTTTGACGGTCACATAATCGAGTTAAGGTTACGTTCTTCTAGAGGGTCCACAGATACGCTTGCATGATTTCCCGAAAGTTTTGAACTCAGGAATAATCCAACACTTGAAAGTTTTCCGACAGTTGAAAAAGTGAGTTATTGATATCCGTTCGAACCTTTTAACACGTTCTAAATTATCCGAAAAACTAAACGATGTTAAACTTTCCGATCGAATCAACGAATTCTTAAGATCTCCAGAAAACACAACACTTGAGTAGTATTAAAAATTCCCAGAAGCATAATATAATACCTACGAATCACCTCTTGAAGTACGATCGTTGAATCATCATGTTCGGCCACGGAACCGCCGCCAATGACTTGGTTTGGCCACGGTTCCGCGGTGGCTTAATGGATTTAGGGAATCGTACTTCACAAATATCCATAGAATCACCTGCTTATTTTTCTGAGTATTTTTAATAAGAAAAAAACAAATTTTTAAAAAAATTCCAGAGAGGGGGTCCAAAATCATATTTCAGGGTTCGATCGGACTTTTAACTTCGTATAGACAACGCCTAATGCTCTAGCTTGGCTCTGATACCATTGTAGGGTTAGTATAGCACCTTGTGAAAGTTTTGGCAAGCATCAATCATGCTACTTTAAAATTTTTGGGGTGCTAAACAAACCCTAACCAAAATCTTAACTAGAGACTTAGGGTAAACATTCATGTAAACAACTTTACATCTAAGAGTTAGGGATTACAACATTTATAGTCCGTTCCTTCACTTCATAAGCTCCGTGTTGAGGTCCCTTCGCTGCGATCATCAAGTACCCGGACTCTAGAGAGGCTCCATGAAGAGAAAAATGCAATCTTGCTTCCAATCTTCAACAATTAAGATGATCTACCTTGAAGAATCTCAAACCCAAGCTACTGCTTCACTAATCAAGTATTAGCAAAGCAAACACCCTAATCTAAGTGCTTAGAATAGATGGGGATGATGAAATAGGAATTTAGCTCTCTTTTGTTTTCTTTATCTCACAAAATCCATCACAAACCCAAAAGCCAGAAAGCTTTTTCAACGAGGAAAAAGAAGAAGAAATCTATTTGTGATGAATAATGAAATCTAGTTGTGGTTACAAATCCAACCATGGGTTAAGAATGAAGGCTTAACCCTTGTAGAGAATTAACTAGAATAAAGGGTTTTGGGTTGGGTTAAAAAATATCTTCACAAAATATCTTAGCTAAAAACAAAAGAAAGCTTCATAAAGCTTCATGAAAAAGCTAACCCAAAAGCTAACCCAAATCAAAACCCTAACTTGTTTAAACTCCACAAAACATGTTACATTTGTAACCCTAACATGTTACAATATTATATATCATATATATAATATATAATGTAACAAAATAAAATAATACAATTAACATATATCGCATATACATCAATATATTATCCATGTGAGAAAAAGAATATTTAAGTGAGCTTATATTAGTTAATATAATATAATATATCAAATATATAATTATACATTAAATTATCGAATCAACACTTGATCCGATAATCCGGCTATTTTACAAATAACCGACTAATATAATCTGTATCGGTTCATCGAATCAACACTTGATCCGATGACCCGGCTATATCACATATACCCGGCCGATATCACATATCGCGAGAATCTAATACGGTATCACATACACGTATTATTCTCGGTCCCGCACATATCACATATGTGCTCCTACTCCGTTTTGCCTGAGCCAGAAAACCTCTGTGTAGGACTCTTAAGAATCGTCAATACGCCGGCAGTAGGTGATGATCATATCAAACACCTACAGGCTGTAAACGGTCAGCTAAACGTAACAGCCACCCAGGTATTGAGCAATCAGAAGATCAACAAGTAAGCATGTACATTCTCCTGTGAATCTAATCAGTCACACTCCCGTACAGTCCGGTCTCTTCGTCTGATACGTCGCATATCCAGTCTAGGGGTGGTAAACGTCAGACCCCAGTAACCGATAAGTCGTGTCAATATGAGGTCCATAACAGTTCGAAAAATTACTGATAACACTTACCAGTAAATTTCAGCAACCCTGACCAATGATTTCCAGTTATAGCCAATCGAACACAGCGCAACATCAATTCCCTATACCGGGAGAGACGAAACCCCTCCTATCGCTCATTGCCTCCATGTGATTCGGGACTGTACCCAAAAGTCACCGTTTTCCACGCCCTCTTGGATGTGGTATGATGGAAATCAAAACACAGTGGGAATCACACAAGACTCTATGACGATCTCGGATCTACAGACTAACATGTACCAGTGTCACCAGAGAACTGCCATCTGACGCAAGGTATAATACCATCTGGGAGTTCTCGGCGAGTCCGTCCAGTGTACCCAGTCTCCACTGAGCACCCGTATACTATCTCCGATGTCAAACATCAATGGATATGGGATCATCCATCGCCCATCTACATGTGTCAAGAAGCATACGCTAGTGTACTCTGGTATATCGATGCCCTGTCTCGATACACCTGCGACTAGGAACATTTAAAGAATGTACTTAGCGACTACACTGTCCCCACTAGTATGATCTGCATCATAGTCCTGGTAGTCAAGTACTCATCCTAAGGGCTTTATCAACATGTAACATAGATGCTATCAGAGTACATGTTAAGATAAAGAGCAACCAGATAGCATACTATCATGTCGAGCAAGAAAGTCCTCCATATATATATCCAAGCATCCAGTACAATATACATCGCATGTACAGTAATGGCCTCTAAGGCATACATATCACTAACATAAAGTTCAAAACATAAATGTATCATAAAGTTGTATCATAGCATAAACTTATTTTTAGCATAAAAACTAAATTGTTGCTGGTCATCTAATTGAGAAGTTTAGTAAAATGAAGGATTTTACAATTTTATAGCTGGCCGAAAAGAACTTGGTATTTAGGTAACAATGAAACAGAATGCATCTTTTGTGATTGATTCTTCCAATGAGGATTGGATTCATCTTGCTCTAAGATGGATTTAAGGAGTTACTGTCTTCTCAGCATTGACTGGAGAAAAGAAAACGAGGCATGCTGAAAGTTTGTGTTTATATTGCAAGGTTGGCTTTAAACCTGTAAACCGTAACCTAAAATAGTTTCTAAAAGGTTTTCAAACCTAATTAAAATATGATCCGACCAATACATTGCCCCACCGATACATGCATAAGATATATGTCAATTTCCTATATATCGTATCAAATCGTAAGATACACATAATCGTGATATATCGACAACACTATCAATAAGAAAAGATTCTTTATAATTGTCATTTTGCTAAAACCACACATTCCATATGCTTATCATTGTGCCCTACTAATTCTAGATAAAGCTTCTTGTCTCAGCTTACAACTCTCTTTCAAAAATTATAACTCGTTTCATAAAAATGTACATCCAATGTATTTTAACCACAACCCCCTTGATAATTTGACTTTTGGGTTCAAATTTGTCTCACATCCAAATTATTCTTCGAGTGCCATGTAGAAATGTGAATGGACTCATCCATTGCATTTTAATTACATGTACATTCTACAAGTGATCAGAAAATTGATTTTCTTTTTTAATAATCTTCATCTTAATAATTCCCATAAACTGCATTATGCTCATTAATCCTCCTAATTGAAAAAAAAATATCACGGATGTTGTAAAAAGTTAAGATATCATCCAATCCAAATATAATAAATACAAAAACAGCTAAAGTTAGGTTTAGGGTTTTGAAAAAAGTTATTAAAAGGGGGCTATACGATTGAAAGCTGATCGTTGTTGAAAAACCCTAGATGGATCAAATCGCTACAAAAAGAAAGCTGATTAAGAGAAAGAGTACCTTTTAAGAAGACGATTTGTGATCGAGATCCCGTGCGAAAGATAAAAGAGGGAGCTTTTTGGCGGGAGCGAAAAGTTCGAGTTGTTAATAAAGAGAAGATGAGGACCTAGGAGATCCCCTTCGAGGGCAACCACTGATTATTCCTAAAAAAATTTATGGAAAAATTGTTTAAGTAATTTAGTTGGTGACTGCCATTGCAAGACCTGGCCCTGAGATGGGGAAAATTATTTCCATGCATGGATGGGCCCCATCCCAACCAAACCCTAGAGATTTGGTGACTGCCATGTCAGCATTTAGGATGCTGCAGGCCCGCTACAGTGGGTTCACCCATTCATGGGGTTAGACGGGCCTGCAAGGCGCTGGAGCCCGTCGTCAGCCCATAAAAAAAAGAGTTTTTTTTCCTCTAAATGATACTATTTAATTAAATAATTCTCAAAATGTTACTGCTTCCAATATAATTCTCAGAATAGGTGTCCGTACAGCCACGTAGGAATGGCCTTAATACGGCAGTTAGATACCAAAGGAAAAAGCTATTGTCAATAACTTTTTCTTCAAATTCTTTTATTGATATTGATTTTGCCATGTCTTGTAATATATTGATTTTGATTTTGTTAAGATTGTTTTAGATTTTGATTTTGATTTTGTTGAAATTGTAACAAAATGGAAAGTGAGTGGATGAAAAAATCTCATAGCTTTTTGAAAATAGAATAAATTTAGTTAGTATATAGAAATCTATTATGATTTTTTTTATAGGAGCCTATATTTGATTTGGAAAATATATTTAAAAAAAACGCTATTAGCAATAGCATTTTCATCAAAAGGCAAATACTACTGACAATAACGTTTCTCTTTGGCATGTAATTGCCGCGCGAGACCAAATCCTATGGGGGTCTATTCTCGAAAATATTTTGGGGAAAGATTCATTTTGGGAATTAATTATTTTAATAGTATTATTTTGGAGAAAATCTCTTATAGCAATTATATTCCCCAAATGACTTATTAGAGCAAATGCTCATCACTCATCACTCGTTAGACTTTTCAAAATCGTGCATCCTTTAATAATTTTTCTCGAGTCATGTATTAATAAATTGATTGTGTGATTTAAGTCTACAAGTTGTTTTGTGATACTTAGAGAAGAAAATGAGTTTTTTGGTTTGATGAACGTGGGGGTGTTGAGCAGGACTAAATTAGGATTTTTCTGACTTTAACCCAAATAACATGGGAAACAATGGCATTTACTCCTTTCAAATAAAAAAGGGAAAACGCTCAAAAATAATGGTAAGGAATATAATTACGTAGCAAATACAAAATAACAAAATTCTTTTAAAAAAAACTATTTATAGACGTAAATATTGAATGAGGTTCGATAAACTGCAAACCAACCCGCGAATAATCCTATCAGCATGTCCTGTCGAGACCAAGATGTGCAACAAAAATTTCAAGGCAAACACTATCATCCACAACTAAGAATCATTTCTAAACAACTACAACCAGAAAACCAAAAGAGCATTTAATTCAAGGTTAGAAAATACAACCTTTGTAGCATTTTCATATGCTCCTTGGATAAACTTGAACTCTAATTAGGCTCCTAGGTTGTAAGGAACAAGTTTGGTGAAGTCCTTCATTTGATGGATCCACTTGAGAAAACCCAACCCTTGCTCTATCTAGCTCTATCTCCACCTTAAAGTAGCTCCGATGGTGAAAAAACTTGATTAACTAGTTTGCTAGGCTAATTAACCAAGAGATGTAGATTAGCGTCACTTATAATTTTTCTCACCAGGTTTAATTTTCCTTTTCTCATTTTAGAAGTGAGGAAAAAGCTGAGAGCTTGAAGATGAGGAGAGACGAGAGTGGAAAAATAAAACCCTTGTCTTTTACAAATGAGAGTATACTCTCATATACATCCTCCTCTCTCTCTCTCTCCCTCTCTTCCAAGTGTCTACCCCCTCCTCTCTCCGCCACTTGTCAAGCCAAACTAATGTGGATGTGTACCCCCTCCCATCTTGTTAAGTCAAGTCCAAAATAAATAAGAAGGAAAATCAAATCAATATGGAAAATATATAAATAAGTAAACATATACTTTATAATTTCCATTAGCACTAAATGCAAAAGTGAGATAAATATAAAAAATGACATAATACTAGTAAATAATATATCCAATATATGTATTAATATATTAAATCAATACTTGATTTAATATCTGTCTTTCCAAAAGACCGACTAGTATTATCAAACGTTCGATTACCGTTAGTGTATCCAATACACATGTCTTAATCGAACTCCGGTACGCATCCAATATGCATATCTACATCATATCGCTAGAACCGGAAAAACCCTCTGTGTGGGACTCTAAAAACTCGACAATACATTGGCAGTGAGTTACTAGATTCAATCCATAACTACAAGCACGTCAGTGGCACTAGCTGTACGTAACGGCTACCCAAATATTGAACGAAAGGAAAATCGATAAGCAAGCTCGTCTGAACGCCTACAGAGCCTATAAGTTACAATCACCATACAGTTCGGTCTGTTCATCTAAGAGTGTCGCATACCGGGTCTTGGAGGTGAAAACCGTCAGATTCCCAATAACCCGATAAGTCGTGCCGATATGAAACTGCTAACCAACCAAGAAACTACTGATCTCCTATCAGTAAATCTCATCCGCCTTGGCCAAGCTCTTATGGTTATAGCCAATCGCGCGCAGTGTAACATCGACTCCTTATACTAGGAGAGACGAATCCCTCAATCTGCTCACTGCCTCCATGTGGCTCGGGATTGTACCCAACTAAAACCCGTTTACATGACTCAGTAGAGCCGTGGTAGAGCTGTAACACCCTAATACATTTATACTATATATTTTGGGTATTTTAAATCTTGCGGAAAAATTCTTTAATATTGTCGCTATTAGGTTGCGAATGATGCAATTAGTAACCGTGGTCAGTATCTGACCCGACCCGCATGGTTGAAACCCGATATGGCGCGAGATTATATCAAATATTTGCTAGTACGTGTATCCATGTGAATCGTGTGCTAAATAGATATATAGTATATTTTAAGCTCTACATATCTCCTTATAATATAATATAAAAACAAAATAATATTCTTTTCTTATCTAGCCTTACATGGCAAAATACCCCATATCAGGTGGTTGCACCCATATATCATGTTCGTATCTTAAGATCTTTTCTTATCTAGTCTTGCATGGCAAAATACCCCATATCAGGTGGTTGCGCCCATATATCATGTTCGTATCCTAAGAGTTGACAAATATTGGATCGCCACATATATTTACGTAAATTTTTATTTTAGGGTATATGATTTTAATTACAGGATATTGTATTATGTTTTAAATCCTTACGTATATTCTTTATATTTAAAATCTAGATTTTTAGAGAGATATGGGTAATATTTAGAGCAATCTGGTATTATCTGTAAAATTCTACAATATATACATATTATATTTTTATAACCATAATATAAATATATATATATATATTACAGTTTATATATATATATATATATATATATATATATATATATATATTAATTTTATTTATTAAAAACTCTCTAACTCTCTGTCTGTCTCTGTCTCTCTCTCTCCGTCCCCACCTCCCTCTTTCTCTCCCCCCATATATATATAATAATTTTATAAACCCTCTCTCTCTTTCTCTTCCCTCGTCTTCTTCACCCCCTTCTCGCGCCGAACCCTAAACCCACGCCGTTCCCTCTTGTCGTCGTCTGCCTCTCGTCGCCACCCCTATCTCCTCGCCTTCACCTCTTCCTCGCCATCATCTCCTCCTCTTTTCCGAAAACCACCCAAGCCTGACCCTGATACCAGAACCCACCTTCAACCTCCTCTCGTCGACCTCGTCGCCGGAACCCGACCACTACCGTCACCCTTCGTCACCTTCCCTCCTCATTTGCAACCCCAAAGCACCCACACCACACCGCAACTTCCCCTTCTTCTCCTTCTCAATCCCCGACCACCTCCAACCCCCTCACCGACCACGACGCCTTGCCGTCGGCCTCCCCGTCACCTCGTCGCCACCATCTCTTTTGTCCTCACCACTCTAAAAACCCAGAGAACCTCAGAACCTAGCAACCCCATTTCTTCTTCTTCTTCTTTCTTTTCCTTATCTTTTCTTGAATTCCGACCGGTTCGCCGGAGTTGCGCACGTCACCGACGATCCAGACGACCCAGTCACCGTCATCGTCTAACCCAGTTACCACGTCACGCAGATGCTCAGCCAGGTCAAGTCTTGCGTACATGAGTTTTGCATCGTGACGTTATTCGGCGTCAGAACGTGATATCCGGATACTCGACGTGAGATTCGATCAGGCAAGTTTTAAACTTGCAACATACTACTTTATTTATATTTATATGATTAATGATAGTATATGTGTTTTATTATTCAGCAAATATTACCGATTTACAGTTTTATATTATCAGTCTGTATTCGTACCGATAATGATTTATCTAATTGCATGCTAGATCATCACAATATTATTATAATACTGTATCAGTTTAGTATTTGATCTAGATTGCCATATACCTGGTAATAGATGTACAACGGTTATTACAGATAGATACATATACATCTTGACATTAGTTATGTTTACCTTGTTTTGATATTGATTACAGTTTTAAATTTGGTATCTATTTTGGTTAATATACATTGCATGAAATGTTCATGACACATTTCCATACTTGTTACCTGAATCTTTTACTAATGCCGACAATCCTGATTTATTGTCCTGACGGACGTGACTTGTTGTCTACATAGACAAGACCTGTACCTGCCTGATCCTGTGTTGGCATTAAATTTATATCATAAATACCCGACTTGAACACAAAACCTGGGGGAAAAGGGGAAATCAATAATGAAACCTGACTTGTAACGCAACAGTTCAATACTTCCAGATACTGATCAGTCGGTATGGACTTTGGCCGGCCCCGGAATGATGCTGCCGACATCATTCATCTGTACATGTTACCTGTTTTACTGCTTAGCAGCACGTCTCGGATTCAACCCCGAGAGTCTTGACCGTGGTCCCGGGCACGCACGGGATACTATTGAGTTACATCGACGATTCCATTTAATTGATTTCAAAGACTTATAGAATAAATAACCTAGAAGCACAGATTTTAGGATACACATTACATACATATAGCTCACTGTTTTATACATGTGTTTATTATTTACATTCATGTTTAATCATAGCATCCTATCCTGGCTATTACTAATATTTTGATATTTATGACGCACCAACGTCTGGGTTTGCATGGCCCAATCCTTTTGACTTTGTCGTAGGAAGATCAGGAGCATTTTAGCAAGCAAGCCGAGCAATGAGGAGCTGGATACTTAGTTTCTTTTATTTCTGTAGTTTTATTTTTTATTGATGTGATCCCATATGGTACGTGATACAGATATTGTTTTATTTATTGGATTTTGATTCGTTTCGCTATATGTATTTCTTGATTCTTATTTACTATGACAGATGGACATGTGTTAGCTAGATTTTATTTATTGTTCTTGATATCCGATTGACAGCCGTAATGTGACTATGGAGGGATTATTCCTAGTTATAGATAGCATGGTTGGCTCTGTCACATGCCGTATTTACGTATTTTGGGAAGCGGGGCGTGACAGGATTTGTTTGGTATCAGAGCCATAGGATTTAGGGTTAGTCGGGTTTGGTTCTTTTTTAGTTGGGTATTGAACTCAATACACTAACCAGGAAACCCGGAATTAGGAACATGTCCTGCCACATTACTACCTTGCCAGTCTTGAATCCATAGTTATCAATATCTTGTTTATTGAATCATGTTTATCGTTACTAATCCCCTTCAGTATCTTAGCTTTGGAATCATGACGGATAGAGATTTACGGTCATACCAGAAGCGTGTTGATAACGCCACATTACTTGGAGTTATACGTTGTATGCTAGAAAATCAGAAGCGAAAAACTGAACGAAATCAGCAGCAGGCCGAAGCTTTCTAGGAGGGTCTACAGACAGTCCAACGGTCCGTGGTTGCAGCAGCACCCAGGCCAACACACGTGAGGGCACCGTGGCGGACTTTAGGAAGCTTGGTTCATCCATATTTACTAGATTAGAGGAGCCGTTGTCAGCGGAACAGTGGTTAGTTGATATAGAGAACCTGCTTGTTGCCGCACAGATTCCATATGAGAAAAGGGTGGATGCAGTACGCATCTAATTGGTAGATTATGCCCGCGAGTGGTGGCTCGTAGAGGAGACCCGTCTGACCAAGCCGATCAGTTGGGAAACTTTTTCGTGAAGTTTCTTGAAGAAGTTCTTTCCGCAGTCTGCTCGGGAGGAAATGAAAGAGAAGTTCATTAGCTTGAAGTAGAATAGCGGATTCGTTGATACACATGCGGCTGAGTGGACTCGGCTCAGTCGATTTGTGGGGCCTTTGGTTGCCAATGAGATAAATAAGGCAAGGTGGTTTATGCGTAGCTTGGATGTGGAGATTCAAAGACACATCATATCTCTGAGATTGACCACCTTCTCCCATGTTCTCAAGGCATCCAGGGAGTAGCAGAGTTTATCGGTAAAAGCAAAGGGTAATTTACAGCAAGAGGTTGTAGTGAGTAAGACGGCGTTTACGCCAAACAGAGAACCTATGTCTAGAAGCATTCTGGTAAACCAACGAGGCATTGTACCTATGAAGAAGCCTTTTTTATCCGATCAGAAAATGGTTGCGATTTGTGACTTTTGCCGTCTACCCGAACACACGCAGAAGGACAGTCGAAGGAGGCTCGGACTTTGTTTAGTTTGTAGATCAGCTCACCATACCATTAGTGATTGCCTTTCGAAACTACGATGGAGAGACGATATTCAGAAACCACCACAGAAGCAAACCCTTGGGCAGAAGCTGATCACTCAGAGGCCTAATCAAGCATGGGCCTTCACCTTGACGGCCGAGGAGGCCAAGGCGTCGGACAATGCTGTTTCAGGTATCCTACATGTTTATAATTTTTCCGTATTGGTGTTATTCGATTCAGGTGCATCCCAGTGCTTCATGTCGTCCAAGTTTATTAGTGCACACTCTATTCCACACACAGCCCTGTCTAGTTGCTGAGATATGCACACTGGGAATGGGAGAATTGTATCCAGCAGGGAGTGCAAGGGATGCTCGATTGTTATTTGCGAACGGGAGTTATTCGCGGATTTCTTGTATTTTCTACGCTCACATTGATTGTAGGGCAAAGAAGGTGATTTTCCAAATTTCCAGACATCCGGAGTTCATATTTTTGGGAGGTAGCAGATCTGTTGGGCCAGTCGAGTTTTGGGCTACGCAGACAAGTACCGTTATTTCGTCAATAGAAGTAAACAAGGAAGAAGCACCAGCGGTAGTTCGGGATTTTGTGGATGTGTTCGAGGACATCTCAGGTTTACCGCCAAAACAAGATGTGGAGTTCGCGATTGATCTTATTCCTGGAGCAGCGCTGATTTCAAAGGCTTATTATCCAATGGCGCCGGTAGAACTGAAAGAGGTCAAGAAACAAATTGCCGAATTACTAGAGAAAGGTTGGATTCGCAGCAGTGGTTCACCATGTGGAGCTCCAGTTCTTCTAGTCAAGAAGAAGGATGGCACGCGAAGGATGTACATTGACTATCGAGAATTAAATCGGGTGACTATTAAGAATAAGTACCCAACTCCTCGCATCGGCGAATTATTCAATCGACTCAGTGGCGTGAGGGTATTCTCGAAGTTGGATTTGTGATCTGGGTATCATCAAGTTCGGGTGAAATCAGAAGACATTTGCAAGACGGCATTCCGAACTCAATATAGGCATTACGAGTACTTAGTGATGCCATTTGGAGTTACTAACGCACCGGCAATATTCATGGACTTGATGAACCGAATCTTTTCACCATACCTAGACCAGTTCGTAGTAGTGTTTATTGATGATATTATGGTCTATTTGAGGAGCAAAGAAGACCATGCAGAACACTTGAGGATCGCACTGTAAACATTGAGACAAGAAAAGTTATATGCTAAGATAAGCAAGTGCGAGTTTTGGCTCGAAAAAGTGAAATTCTTGGGTCATATTGTATCCGGAGATGGAATTGTCTTTGACCTTGAAAAGATTGCAGCTATTCACGATTGGTCGATTCCAAAGAATGTGGGGGAGATCAGAAGTTTCCTTAGGCTTGCCGGATACTATAGAAGGTTTGTGGAGAACTTCACTCGAATAGCAGAACTATTGACCAGGCTAACACGAAAAGAGGTACCGCTCGTATGGACTGAGAAGTGTACGTCGGCTTTTGAAGCACTGAAGCAAAGATTAACCACCGCTCTTATTCTGACAGTGCCAGATAGTTCCGGAAGGCTAGTTATTCACAGCAACGCATCTAGGAAAGACTTGGGATGTGTTCTAATGCAGTATGGGAAGGTCATAGTATATGCGTCAAGACAATTGAAAACTCATGAGAAGAATTACCCAACTTATGATTTGGAGTTAGCAGCAGTGATTTTTGCTCTGAAGATTTGGAGACACTACTTATTGGATGAAAGGGTAGAAGTATTTACCGATCACAAAAGCCTAAAATATGTGTTCATACAGAAAGAGCTCAACATAAGGCAGCATAGGTGGTTAGAGCTGATGGCTGACTATGATCTTGATCTAAAATACCATCCGGGGAAAGTTAATATAATGCCGGATGCTCTAAGTCGGTTACCAGCAATACGGATGTTGACTGCACAGAAGGAGATTATAGCTGATCTTCAGAGATTCGAATTGAAGATTGTACTACCGGATTCTTCGGGACAGTTGATGCAGTTGCAAGTGTTAGGAATATGTATGCCCTAGAGGCCATTATTGATGATATAGTGGATGCTTGGACATATATATAGAGGACTTTCTTGCTCGACATGATAGTATGCTATCAGGTTACCTTTATCTTAACATGTAGACTGTTATTTATACTGTCTGTCTTTTACATGTTGATAAATCCCTTAGGATATGTACTTGACTACCAGGATTATAATGAGATCATACTTGTGGGGCCAGGATGGTCCAAAAGTACATCCTTTAATCAAGTCCTAGTCGTGGGAATATCGAGACTAGGGCATCGATATTCTAGAGTAGACTAGTGTGTACGTTACTTGTCCCTTAGAGGGCGATGGTTGACCCCACAACCATTGGTGTGGGGTATCAAAGATTGTACACAGGTGCTCATTGGAAATGGGTACACCGAACAGGACTCGCCGAGGACTCCTATATGGTAGTATACCTATCGTCAGATAGCAGTCCTCCGGTGACACTGGTACATGTTGGCATGTACACCTGAGATCGTCATAGAGTCTTGTGTGGCTCCCACTGTGCTTTGATTTCCTCCCTACCACGGTTCAAAGGAGTTGTACAAATAGGTGGATTTTGAGTACAGTCCCAAGTCACATGGAGGCAATGAGCGATAGGAGGGGTTTCGTCTCTCCCGATATTGGGGGTTGATGTTGCTTTATGCTCGATTGGCAATAACTAGAAGTCCCTAGCCAGGGCTGTTGCTGAGATTTACTGATAAGAGTTATCAGTAGTTTCTCAAACCGTTATAGGCCAGACATCGGCATGACTTATTGATTTTTAGAATTTTACGTATGCGTTTTTTTTTTCAAAAGATGAATCAAAAATATTTATAAACCGCAATCAAGAACGGCGTCACTTGGTAGCTAGCCGGTGAGTACGGGTCGGTCCACAGGGATTTTGTGAATTTCCTAATTGTTCTTACGAGTTAATTCCGATTGGTGTCGGATTGATTAAATCTAAAAACTAAGTTTATCTAGATCTAAATCTTGCTAGGGTTAGGTTTAGGTTAAGTTTGGAAATGCAAAGATTTCCTCACCGCTTTCTATACCCAAATTAAGATCTCTTTAAGAGTTATGGTAATTATTAATAAAAAGGATTAGTACCATCGGGAAGAAACGGTGTTTCTTCCTCTAGGTTCTTGTCCTTCCTTTCTTAATCTTTACCCTAACCTCCATGGAAAACATGCTCAACCGGGCCTTTATACTATGGTATCACCGCTACCTCGTGGGATAGGGTGCCGTAGGGAGCGGTGTATGCATGTATACATGGAGTCCTATAAAAACGTGTGATGGGCAAGAAAGGGATGAGAGATCTTCATCTCTCAAGCCTTCCCCAAAGCTAACCCTAACAAGCGAGGAGACTACTCGCTCATTAGGGAATTGAAAAACATTTCTAAACTATCTATCTAGGGCAGAGAATAAAAGATCTAACTAGGACAGATAAGAAATTATACTAGGGCAATGAAATAAAATTAACTAGGGCAAGAATTGAAAACTTACTCTAATTTGATGCTCTCTTCATTCATTGCAGAAAATTACAGATCTGAATTTTAGATATAAAATGAGGCACAAGAAGAGGCATAACCTAATACAAGATTTAGGGTTCCTATTTATAGAGGATAGAAACCCTAGGGTTACAATCGACTCACACATCTGCAATTACAAGTTTACTCCCTAAGAAAAGACTATTCAACGCGCCGCGCACCGTCACAAAGATTTTGCACTAACACGGGCACCACACGGCCGCGGATCCGTGGCCAAAACCCATGTTTGGCCGCTGTTCCGCGGCCAAATAGAAGGGTCTTGGGCTCAGATTTCTAGGTATTCTTCTGTTGCATTTTTCCTTCTATTTTCTTCAGTTGTTTTCTCAGATTGGCTTCTAGATTTCTTCCAGATTTCCACAGTGAATAATGTCGTGGACTTTACCGTTTTCTTCGTGTCGAAGTCTTGAATCTTGCGCTGCCTTTGTACTTGTGAACTTGTTCAATGATCTTCAATGTTCCTCAAAATGTAGGCACGATCAAGATTCCACAATTTATCGGTCGTAGTCTCACTTTGTATCATCTTTTTCATCAATTTCACTATTTTTGTTCCGAGAACATGTAACCTGCAACTAAGTAGCAGACATAGGTCAAAAGCACCTGTTTATTTATAAAATGAATAAGAATGGGGAATATAATAATGCAAAATTATGGTATGAACAAATACCCCCAAACTTATCTTTTGCTCGTCTTCGAGCAAACCTAGTTTTATTCTCAACAAAATCCTAAGCTCACTTTCGCAGGGACTCGCGATTGCACTGAGCTCGTGCAACAAGCCGTTAAACCTCTAGGTGTCCCTAGTAGGAGGAGTATTGTCTCCTGAGGGTTTTCAATGGATACTACCCATAAAATCTTATCAATTCGGCCTATTAACTTTTATTCTCCAATTAGGTTTTCCAATAAGGAGTCTATAATCTTCGACTCATAAATTATCCATCCGTATTTTTCTTGCTTTCTTATTATTTAACTTAAGATTATTTATATTCTTGTGAATTTACTTAGCTTTTGGCATCTCTTAAGTTTTCCTTTTAGGGTTTCATCTCAACTTAGGAATTTTTATCATCTCTATTAAAGATATAAGTCCTATTCTTCATTCCTATCTCTTATCTAAACCCCAATCACATACCCCTACGTGTGTGTGTATATCACCCCTACACTTGGAAATTCAAATCATGCAATCATACTCTTGTCCGTTGTCCAAAGCACTTCTTAATTGGTGAATTTTTAGATGAATTTCGCTCACACATCCTTCATGTGACCGTTAATACTTCTTGAGGCACCAACAACCGATTACAAGATGTGTTTGCACATTAAAGCGTAATTCCTAGTCTTGTAACAGCTAAGGCTTTAGCAGTGACTTCCAAACCAGTTGGTCTAAGGAACTAGGTGATAAAGCACCCTCGCTAAATATTTTTTCATTAATGCAGCCTTAAGTTATTACAAAAACCAGTGTTCATTTTTTTTCTTTATTCACACTTGTATTATTTTTTTCGTACTAAGGACTTTAGACAAGAGCATTTCAAGGTTTCTTCTACTTTCCAAGTTTCAAGGTTCGTGTTTGTGCAATTTGTAGGGTATGCATTTTCAGAATTTAGACTTAAGCTTAGGAATTATTTTTCAGACTTACACTTTAATAAAAACATCAATACTTTTCCCTTGTTTTAATTTAGTCCAAGAAGTGAACTCAAAATTTGTCTATTTCTAAATAAACTACAAAGACATATACTTTCTACCGTTAAATTTTAAGAAAGCTAATTTTTAGGGTTTTTAATTTACTAAGTTAAGGATCTAGTTGTTCATAGCTGGTTAACTTTTTTGTCAAACTCAAGTCAATTATGGCCAAAATTGAATACTTTAATTTTTATAATTTTTAAAATTTTCAATTTTTATGGGTTTTAAAATAAGTATGCAAATGCAAAAATGTACATATGAATGCGAAGGAAGAAGGCTTACCGAGCATACCCCCAAACTTAAACTTGACAGTGTCTTCACTGTCAAGCTATACCAAGAGGGTTAAAAATGTCGGCACCCCCTGTTTATTTATTTATAAATAATTTTTTTTATTGTTAAAAGAAAAAACAAAAAATATATACAACAAGGTTCCCCCCAAATTTAAGTGAAACAGTGTTTCCACCGTTTTAAGCGTTTAAAGTTCAGAGTTAGGGAGGAGAAAAATCAAACTATATAAGGCCTTACACAGACCAAAGGTTAGCACCAACCATTCAAAAATTCTATCGTGATAATGGTAGGGTTGGTGAAAGAATGGAGTGTAGAGAAAGGAGTTGAGAAACACACGAGACCGTATGGGAAGAAGAGTGGAATATGGTCTCGGTGGAGGAGAAGAATAGCGGAAAAGAGAAAGAAGTGTAGTACGAATTTGAAGGTGTAAATTGAGTGAATAAATTAGCACAATTTGTGATGACCGATGTGTTAAAAGCGATTGTTCTAATCTATCAACCCGTCGAGAAATGGGGTCAAATCCCTCAAGATTCGCAAGAAAACATGGGTACGTTGAACTTGGTAAACCATCCATTGAAAATGGACACGCGACGGATTCTTGCTCGGTCGAAACGATAGGAAGGACGAAAGGGAGTGATTTAAGGATAGTCTTAGTCTCACCTAAGTAATCTGTCTCGAACTTGAAGGATTCAATCAATGGTTCGAAATGACTGTAAGCAACCGAGTCTGATGGTTCAACTAACTCATCTGAAAATTCAAAGGACTCAAACTCGGGCGGTGAGTCTTCAAAATCGTCCGAAAAAGTGAAACACTCATAATTGTTATCGGCTGTGAGAACTGTGTCAGATTCAAAGAGGAACGCACTAGTGGCGTCAAAACTGCTGTGATCGAATATAAATTTTCAAGCTCACAGTCCTCAAGCATGATCTTTTGCGTAGTCGGAACGATGGAAAGGAGGGGGTTTGATTTAGGAAGTATAACAGTTAAAGGTTCAGGAGGGTGATGGTTTCACTCGAAAGGGACTCTTCACAATTTTGCAAATCAAGCACTACAAAGTCGCACAACTCATTAAACGATTTATCTTTAACTTGTAAATCATTTGGGACACTTGATAGACATTCAAAATCGGAGTTGTGGGATTCAATTGGTGATGGGTAGGTTTGATTTGGAAGGGTGTATAGCTCACTTTCTCCTCTCAAATTATCGATCTGTCCAACCGCCTCATCATACATTGGAATTTTTGGAGCTAGTTGGAAACTAGCTACCGGATCACTAGGTTGCATAAGGGCGGCCATGGACGCATCCACATTCCTCATCATTTGGTTTGTCGCTACCATATAAGCTTTCAACGACTGTTCCAAACTAGACATGGGTTGTGAAGGGGTTTCGGTAAAAGATTCAAAGTTTTGGAAACTCCCAAATGGCTGTGTAGAAACAATGTTTAGGGAAGGTGCGAAAGTTGGGCAGGACTGGTAGGAATTGGATGGTTGGACAGGAGTAGGATCAACATTTGGATAAAAAGGTGAATGGACTTGTTGATCCCTAGAACTGGATGTGTTGAAAGGAGTGAAAGATCGGCTACGAGATTGTTCAATATGCTCAGCAATAGACATGGGTTTCGGAGTTACAATAGGACTCGAAAAAGGAGTATCAACGTAAGAAGGTGGTGAAGGTTGACACGGTTGATACACAGTGGATTGCGGAGTCCAACTGTTTCTTCTAGACGCTTCTATTCGATCTTTCAAAGAAATTTTCGGTATGGAGGGGTCGTCCGTAATTCGACCAAAACAATTCGCGTAGGAAGCAAAGTTTGGTTCAGGGTACCAAAGTTCGGCAAGAGTTTTAGGAGGTGGGGTATCCATGATGTAAGAAAGGAGAAGAAAAAGAATGTGGGTGGAAGTGAGGTGCACGGATTTCTTAGCGACAAAATTTTGCAAGTTTTTTTTTATGTGGAGCTTTTTGCAAAAAATTTCGATAAAGGGCTTAGACACACTTTCAATCAACCACAAATGCACAATCAGGCCTAGATCTAGGGTCACCTAGGTCAGCTAGACAGCTCCTAACTGTTCCAAAGGGCTAGAAATAGGACCTCAAACCGCCTCTTCACCGCCAATTGCGACCAGGTAAGTGCCAGGTGAGTAGGAGGCTCTCCACTACAAGTAGTGGCCCTAATTAAGTAACCACTCGCCTTAGACACACTTGCCTAGACACCACAAAGTCAGGTTAGGATCAACGGCCGATGCCTACAACTAGTCCTTTGTCCTATTGAGCGTGAAGTCCTTAGGGCCGAGTCTAGTATTTTTTAATTAAATAATGGTTAATGCAATATGCCTTATGTGATTTCTGGGGTCTTGGGAAGGGTGATGAAATCCCTACCCAATCTGGATTGGTTTCAAGCCCCTTAAAGTCCGATTAAAAATATGCAAAGTAGCAACAATCACTTGCAATCGATTTTTATTTTTTAAGCGCGGCGCAAAGAATCCTGCACAAGATCAATTATTGGAAGGGGGAGAGATTTTTTAGCGCAAAGAATCCTGCAGGAGATTTTACAGAAGAGATATGGGGATTTGCAGAGGAGGAGAGAGAAAACAAACCGAGGGATTTTTGTCAACTGATGACGTCAGTAGACCGCGTTTCCGCGGCGGGAAGTAGGATATGGCGGCGGTTCCGCGGTAGGTTGGGCGGCTCGAGTCCCGATAAAAATTCCGCTCCTCTGTTATTGTAAATCTCTGTTGTTCAGATCGCCGTTTTTTGTTTTGATCTCTGAATTTTTCCTGATCTGAATTTGTTCTTCGGTCTTGCAAATATCACACGAAAATACCCTTCACAAAAGATGATAAAATTTTTATAATTTTTTAATTTTTCAGTTTTTATGATTTTTTATGATTTATATTAACCCGAAATTGCAAAAAGAAAATAACATGCCATCCCCGGCAACGGCGCCATTTAATTTTTAGAATTTTACGTATGCGTTTTTTTTCAAAAGATGAATCAAAAATATTTATAAACCGCAATCAAGAACGGCGTCGCTTGGTAGCTAGCCGGTGAGTACGGGTCGGTCCACAGGGATTTTATGAATTTCCTAATTGTTCTTACGAGTTAATTCCGATTGGTGTCGGATTGATTAAATCTAAAAACTAAGTTTATCTAGATCTAAATCTTGCTAGGGTTAGGTTTAGGTTAAGTTTGGAAATGCAAAGATTTCTTCACCGCTTTCTATACCCAAATTAAGATCTCTTTAGGAGTTATGGTAATTATTAATAAAAGGGTTTAGTACCATCGGGAAGAAACGATGTTTCTTCCTCTAGGTTCTTGTCCTTCCTTTCATAATCTTTACCCTAACCTCCATAGAAAACATGCTCAACTGGGCCTTTATACTACGGTATCACTGCTACCTCGTGGGATAGGGTGCCGTAGGGAGCGGTGTGTGCATGTATGCATGGAGTCCTATAAAAACGTGTGATGGGCAAGAAAGGGGTGAGAGATCTTCATCTCTCAAGCCTTCCCCAAAGCTAACCCTAACAAGCGAGGAGACTACTCGCTCATTAGGGAATTGAAAAATATTTCTAAACTATCTATCTAGGGCAGAGAATAAAAGATCTAACTATGGCAGATAAGAAATTATACTAGGGTAATGAAATAAAATTAACTAGGGCAAGAATTGAAAACTTACTCTAATTTGATGCTCTCTTCATTCATTGCAGAAAATTACAGATCTGAATTTTAGATATAAAATGAGGCACAAGAAGAGGCATAACCTAATACAAGATTTAGGGTTCCTATTTATAGAGGATAAAAACCCTAGGGTTACAATCGACTCACACATCTGCAATTACAAGTTTACCCTCTAAGAAAAGACTAGTCAACGCGCCGCGCACCGTCACAAAGATTTTGCACTAACACGGGCACCACACGGCGGCGGATCCACGGCCAAAATCCATGTTTGGCCGCGGTTCCGCGGCCAAATAGAAGGGTCTTGGGCTCAGATTTCTAGGTATTCTTCTGTTGCATTTTTCCTTCTATTTTCTTCAGTTGTTTTCTCAGATTGGCTTCTAGATTTCTTCCAGATTTCCACAGTGAATAATGTCGTGGACTTTACCGTTTGCTTCGTGTCGAAGTCTTGAATCTTGCGCTGCCTTTGTACTTGTGAACTTGTTCAATGATCTTCAATGTTCCTCAAAATGTAGGCACGATCAAGATTCCACCATCTATTAGTCGTATTCTCACTTTGTTTCATCTTTTTCATCAATTTCACTGTTTTTGTTCCTAGAACCTGTAACCTGCAACTAAGTAGTAGACATGGGTCAAAAGCACCTGTTTATTTGTAAAATGAATAAGAATGGGGAATATAATAATGCAAAATTATGATATGAACACTTATCACGTTACTGGGATCTGACATTTACCACCCTAGACATGATATGCGGCATATCAAACGAAGAGACCGGACTGTACGGTAGTGTTACTGATAGGCTTCATGGAGACTATGGACGAGCTTGCTTGTTGATCTTCATATCGCTCAATACCCGGGTAGCCGTTACGTCCAGCTAGTACCGCTGACGGTTTGTGGATGACTGATGTGATCATCACCTACTGCTAGCGTATTGATGAGTCTTTAGAGTCCCACACAGAAGTTCCCTGGTTCAAGCGAAACGAAGTAGGACACATATGTGATATGTGTGTGGGCCTGATTAAATACGTGTATGTGACACCGTATTGTAATCTGGCAGTTATCTGTTGTCGGTTCGGTTATATGTGATATAACCAGATTATCGAATCAAGTGTTGATTTGATAATATAATATAAAGATAAATGATATTAGTCGGTCATATGTGATATAACCGGATTATTAAATAAAGTGTTGATTTAATAATTTGATATATATTACATGTGATATAATTATATATTAACTAATATCATTAGCTCACTAATTATTCTTCATAATATATATATATATATATATATATATATATATATATAATGAAGTATGGCTTGAATTTCTATTTTTGAGAAAAATAGAAATGAGGTGGAAAATGAGAGCATGGTTGCAAGCATGGGATTTATATTTGTTTATTCAGCTTGGCTCACTATTCAAGCATGGTTGCAATTTTATATTGCAAAATTCCATGCTTGAATGAGTGGGGGTCAAGAGTTGCCATTCATTCTTACTTCATTCTCAACACTTAGCCATTTTCTTGAGTTGCTCCCATTTGCTTTCTAGCTTCTTCATCTTCCTCATTTGCCATGGTTCAAGCTTCAACCCTCACATGTGATATGAACCATGAAGTTTGAACACAATCTTGTGAGCTTTAAACATCCCCTACTTCACCATCCTACACTTGACTAGCGATCGAGTGTAGCGTATTTTCTACGCTAAAGAGTTTAGTGTAGAGGTAGCTTGAGTTGGAGGGACTTTGTTAGTGTATATGCCCTAGGGGCCATTATTGTATCATACTAGTTTGTATATTACTTAATGGAAGCTTGGGATATTCACATGTATATAACAGTCTTGCTAAACATGGTAGTATGCTACTTGGTTTTTCTATCTTAATATGTGAGTATACGTATTGATAGAGCTCTTAGGATCTTGCTTGACTACCAGCGTTGTGATGGCAGTCACACTAGTGGGGGCTGGGTAGTCTACAAGCACATCCTTATTCAGGTCCATAGTCGTTGGATTATCGAGACGGGGCATCGATACTCCGGAGTAGACTAGTGTGTACGCTTCGCATCCCAGTTGGGGAGATGGTCTGTCCCACAGCCGTCAGTATGTCGTACTGGAGATAGTATGCAGGTGCTCGTTGGGTTACGGGTACACCGGACAGGACTCACAGGGAACTGTTGGATGGTTTTATACCAGTCGTCAGTGAACAGTTCCCAGGTGACATGAGTACAGCATAGTCCGCAGACTTGACATTGCTACTTCGCCTCGAGTGTGTCCCACTGTTCTTAGATTGCTACCCTACCACGGCTCAAAGGAGTCGTGCAAACAGGTAGCAGTTGGGTGCAGTCCCGAGCACTTGGAGGCAGTGGCGGTTAGACAGGATTCGTCTCTCCCGGTATTGGGGGTTGATATCGCGCTGTGTCAGAGAGCCATTACGCAAAGTCCCTGACCAGGGAAAGCGAGATTTGCTGGTAGGTTCCAGTAGTTTCTCAGGGTGTAATGGGCTTCGCTCCGACACGACTTATACCGCTATTAGGGGACTGACGCTTGCCGCCCCCTTAGGCCCGATATGCGATAGTCTTAGACGAACGGACCGGACTGTACGGAGATTGTCACATCAGACTCAGTAGGAGTTCGGATGGGTTTCCTCATCGGCCTTCTTATCGACATCTACCTGGGGACCGTTACGTACAGCTAGTGCCGCTTGCGGTCTGTGGTTAAACCCACTGCCAGCGTAGTAGTCGAGTCTCTAGAGTCCCACACAGAGAGTTTCCCTACTCCAGGCGAAACGATATAGAGGTCGTATGGTTTTACGACAAGGGTTCGGACGCATACGTGTGTTTACGCACGTACGACTTTCGGACAGTTTTTACCAGTCGGCTTTGGTTTAAGCCAGTTACTGGTATCCGGTTATTGGATTTATACAGTCTAAAGTTTTTCCGTATTTTTGCGGAAAGGAGGGGCGTTCTCGTAATTGCGCGAGAAGCTTCTAGAAGATGGTGACTAAGGGGGTTTAGGTGGCATATACAATGAATGTGATTAGTGAGTCATATGGATGATTCATCCATGTCATTAATGCATCATAAATGCTTAATGACTCATGGAGATGAATCATCACTAGATATTATCAAGCATGGTTGTTAAATTGATTTATTTTCTTTTCTTGATAAAAAGAAATGCTTGATATATATTATCATAACTCATTATTCTCACTTCATTATAATGTTCACCTTCTCTCTCCTCAAGCTCTCCCTCTTCAAACCCTAATCCTCCCCTCTCATGTGTTGAGTACAAGGATTAGTTAGACTTATTAAACCATAACCCTCACTCTATTTCACCTAGCTTCTTTGATTAGCACTTAAAGAAGTTTAGTTGCCTCAAGTTTAGAGGCTAAGCTTGGAGTAAAGCTCTCGGGTGGATCGTCTACTACTTTGAGAAGGCCGAGGAGGAGGTGGAGTTCGCAAAGACGAAGGACACGATTCGATAGATATAATCCCTAAACATAGTAGTATAGAACTTCTATGTTTGTTGTTAGTTATTGTTTAGCTTCGATTCAAGCGGTTAGTCGATGTTTATACTTTAAACAAGTTCGTTTTTAAAATTTCCGCCTCCCCACAAGTACTGGGGTGCTGTACATCGACTTACAGTGGTATTAGAGCCTCGCTAAACAATAAATAACTTACTTGCAAATTTGTATGAATTTCGAACGGAAAAAACGAAACCGGAAAAGCCCGAAATCATATGTTTCTGTCGATTTTTAAATGAAGTCCAAAATTTTTTCAGGGATGTTCAGAAAGCTTGAAAAGACAGTAGAAGAACACCCAAGAAAATTGGGCCCCTGAATCGCCTAAAGCGCCGCGGAACCGCGGTGGATCCCACCGATCCGCCGTGATTCCGCCGCCGAGTTGGCGATTCAGGAACCCAATTTTTCTGTGTTGGTTCTCTGGGATATTTGGTATTTCTGGAATTTTTAATTTTTGCTCAGGTTTCAGATTTACAGAGAAGTATTGGAGCAAAATTAAAAGTGTTTAATCGATCGAAATTATACAGTATTTGCTTGTTGGATTATATCTGTGTTTGTATAATGTGTTCGTAAACCTCCCCTTACTGCTAGTTAGTGGGGGCTGGGTAGTCTACAAGCACATCCTTATTCAGGTCCATAGTCGTTGGATTATCGAGACGGGGCATCGATACTCCGGAGTAGACTAGTGTGTACGCTTCGCATCCCAGTTGGGGAGATGGTCTGTCCCACTGCCGTCAGTATGTCGTACTGGAGATAGTATGCAGGTGCTCGTTGGGTTACGGGTACACCGGACAGGACTCACAGGGAACTGTTGGATGGTTTTATACCAGTCGTCAGTGAACAGTTCCCAGGTGACATGAGTACAGCATAGTCCGCAGACTTGACATTGCTACTTCGCCTCGAGTGTGTCCCACTGTTCTTAGATTGCTACCCTACCACGGCTCAAAGGAGTCGTGCAAACAGGTAGCAGTTGGGTGCAGTCCCGAGCACTTGGAGGCAGTGGCGGTTAGACAGGATTCGTCTCTCCCGGTATTGGGGGTTGATATCGCGCTGTGTCAGAGAGCCATTACGCAAAGTCCCTGACCAGGGAAAGCGAGATTTGCTGGTAGGTTCCAGTAGTTTCTCAGGGTGTAATGGGCTTCGCTCCGACACGACTTATACCGCTATTAGGGGACTGACGCTTGCCGCCCCCTTAGGCCCGATATGCGATAGTCTTAGACGAACGGACCGGACTGTACGGAGATTGTCACATCAGACTCAGTAGGAGTTCGGATGGGTTTCCTCATCGGCCTTCTTATCGACATCTACCTGGGGACCGTTACGTACAGCTAGTGCCGCTTGCGGTCTGTGGTTAAACCCACTGCCAGCGTAGTAGTCGAGTCTCTAGAGTCCCACACAGAGAGTTTCCCTACTCCAGGCGAAACGATATAGAGGTCGTATGGTTTTACGACAAGGGTTCGGACGCATACGTGTGTTTACGCACGTACGACTTTCGGACAGTTTTTACCAGTCGGCTTTGGTTTAAGCCAGTTACTGGTATCCGGTTATTGGATTTATACAGTCTAAAGTTTTTCCGTATTTTTGCGGAAAGGAGGGGCGTTCTCGTAATTGCGCGAGAAGCTTCTAGAAGATGGTGACTAAGGGGGTTTAGGTGGCATATACAATGAATGTGATTAGTGAGTCATATGGATGATTCATCCATGTCATTAATGCATCATAAATGCTTAATGACTCATGGAGATGAATCATCACTAGATATTATCAAGCATGGTTGTTAAATTGATTTATTTTCTTTTCTTGATAAAAAGAAATGCTTGATATATATTATCATAACTCATTATTCTCACTTCATTATAATGTTCACCTTCTCTCTCCTCAAGCTCTCCCTCTTCAAACCCTAATCCTCCCCTCTCATGTGTTGAGTACAAGGATTAGTTAGACTTATTAAACCATAACCCTCACTCTATTTCACCTAGCTTCTTTGATTAGCACTTAAAGAAGTTTAGTTGCCTCAAGTTTAGAGGCTAAGCTTGGAGTAAAGCTCTCGGGTGGATCGTCTACTACTTTGAGAAGGCCGAGGAGGAGGTGGAGTTCGCAAAGACGAAGGACACGATTCGATAGATATAATCCCTAAACATAGTAGTATAGAACTTCTATGTTTGTTGTTAGTTATTGTTTAGCTTCGATTCAAGCGGTTAGTCGATGTTTATACTTTAAACAAGTTCGTTTTTAAAATTTCCGCCTCCCCACAAGTACTGGGGTGCTGTACATCGACTTACAGTGGTATTAGAGCCTCGCTAAACAATAAATAACTTACTTGCAAATTTGTATGAATTTCGAACGGAAAAAACGAAACCGGAAAAGCCCGAAATCATATGTTTCTGTCGATTTTTAAATGAAGTCCAAAATTTTTTCAGGGATGTTCAGAAAGCTTGAAAAGACAGTAGAAGAACACCCAAGAAAATTGGGCCCCTGAATCGCCTAAAGCGCCGCGGAACCGCGGTGGATCCCACCGATCCGCCGTGATTCCGCCGCCGAGTTGGCGATTCAGGAACCCAATTTTTCTGTGTTGGTTCTCTGGGATATTTGGTATTTCTGGAATTTTTAATTTTTGCTCAGGTTTCAGATTTACAGAGAAGTATTGGAGCAAAATTAAAAGTGTTTAATCGATCGAAATTATACAGTATTTGCTTGTTGGATTATATCTGTGTTTGTATAATGTGTTCGTAAACCTCCCCTTACTGCTAGTTAGTGGGGGCTGGGTAGTCTACAAGCACATCCTTATTCAGGTCCATAGTCGTTGGATTATCGAGACGGGGCATCGATACTCCGGAGTAGACTAGTGTGTACGCTTCGCATCCCAGTTGGGGAGATGGTCTGTCCCACTGCCGTCAGTATGTCGTACTGGAGATAGTATGCAGGTGCTCGTTGGGTTACGGGTACACCGGACAGGACTCACAGGGAACTGTTGGATGGTTTTATACCAGTCGTCAGTGAACAGTTCCCAGGTGACATGAGTACAGCATAGTCCGCAGACTTGACATTGCTACTTCGCCTCGAGTGTGTCCCACTGTTCTTAGATTGCTACCCTACCACGGCTCAAAGGAGTCGTGCAAACAGGTAGCAGTTGGGTGCAGTCCCGAGCACTTGGAGGCAGTGGCGGTTAGACAGGATTCGTCTCTCCCGGTATTGGGGGTTGATATCGCGCTGTGTCAGAGAGCCATTACGCAAAGTCCCTGACCAGGGAAAGCGAGATTTGCTGGTAGGTTCCAGTAGTTTCTCAGGGTGTAATGGGCTTCGCTCCGACACGACTTATACCGCTATTAGGGGACTGACGCTTGCCGCCCCCTTAGGCCCGATATGCGATAGTCTTAGACGAACGGACCGGACTGTACGGAGATTGTCACATCAGACTCAGTAGGAGTTCGGATGGGTTTCCTCATCGGCCTTCTTATCGACATCTACCTGGGGACCGTTACGTACAGCTAGTGCCGCTTGCGGTCTGTGGTTAAACCCACTGCCAGCGTAGTAGTCGAGTCTCTAGAGTCCCACACAGAGAGTTTCCCTACTCCAGGCGAAACGATATAGAGGTCGTATGGTTTTACGACAAGGGTTCGGACGCATACGTGTGTTTACGCACGTACGACTTTCGGACAGTTTTTACCAGTCGGCTTTGGTTTAAGCCAGTTACTGGTATCCGGTTATTGGATTTATACAGTCTAAAGTTTTTCCGTATTTTTGCGGAAAGGAGGGGCGTTCTCGTAATTGCGCGAGAAGCTTCTAGAAGATGGTGACTAAGGGGGTTTAGGTGGCATATACAATGAATGTGATTAGTGAGTCATATGGATGATTCATCCATGTCATTAATGCATCATAAATGCTTAATGACTCATGGAGATGAATCATCACTAGATATTATCAAGCATGGTTGTTAAATTGATTTATTTTCTTTTCTTGATAAAAAGAAATGCTTGATATATATTATCATAACTCATTATTCTCACTTCATTATAATGTTCACCTTCTCTCTCCTCAAGCTCTCCCTCTTCAAACCCTAATCCTCCCCTCTCATGTGTTGAGTACAAGGATTAGTTAGACTTATTAAACCATAACCCTCACTCTATTTCACCTAGCTTCTTTGATTAGCACTTAAAGAAGTTTAGTTGCCTCAAGTTTAGAGGCTAAGCTTGGAGTAAAGCTCTCGGGTGGATCGTCTACTACTTTGAGAAGGCCGAGGAGGAGGTGGAGTTCGCAAAGACGAAGGACACGATTCGATAGATATAATCCCTAAACATAGTAGTATAGAACTTCTATGTTTGTTGTTAGTTATTGTTTAGCTTCGATTCAAGCGGTTAGTCGATGTTTATACTTTAAACAAGTTCGTTTTTAAAATTTCCGCCTCCCCACAAGTACTGGGGTGCTGTACATCGACTTACAGTGGTATCAGAGCCTCGCTAAACAATAAATAACTTACTTGCAAATTTGTATGAATTTCGAAAGGAAAAAACGAAACCGGAAAAGCCCGAAATCATATGTTTCTGTCGATTTTTAAATGAAGTCCAAAATTTTTTCAGGGATGTTCAGAAAGCTTGAAAAGACAGTAGAAGAACACCCAAGAAAATTGGGCCCCTGAATCGCCTAAAGCGCCGCGGAACCGCGGCGGATCCCACCGATCCGCCGTGATTCCGCCGCCGAGTTGGCGATTCAGGAACCCAATTTTTCTGTGTTGGTTCTCTGGGATATTTGGTATTTCTGGAATTTTTAATTTTTGCTCAGGTTTCAGATTTACAGAGAAGTATTGGAGCAAAATTAAAAGTGTTTAATCGATCGAAATTATACAGTATTTGCTTGTTGGATTATATCTGTGTTTGTATAATGTGTTCGTAAACCTCCCCTTACTGCTAGTATGTCGGTTGGCAGGGGGTTGCACATTTCTGTAATGGATTTTATCTGTTTGTGTATATGAACTGTGTTGGACTGTTGTGATGTATAGCCGGGGTTATGTGATGGGTTATTATTTAATTCATTTGATGTAAATGTAATTTGTTGTAATATTATTTTGCGGGGCACATCCATGTTGCGGTTGTAGCCACCGTTGTATTATTTCATTTTACTGTTTTTGCTCCTAGGACAGACCCAAGGTGGGGTGCACAAACTGCCGGGCGGGTAGTTTGCCGCACCCGTAGGGGTCTTGGTTGGGGTAATGGCTATTCATCACAACTGTGTAATCCGTCTTTTGTTGCAGGCTCAAAACAAACACGGATTGCTTGCAAATCCAATAAAGTTCATCTGTGATCTGGAATGAATATTATTGCGTCCGACGAATGTAAAATATCTATATATATGATAGCTATTTAGACGTCACTTATGTTTTACACCCGCGCTAGCCCAGCCCCCGCTCTGCCGTTAGTTAAGTAACCTAACGGGTGATGACGGGACCCCGTGGCGAATGCGGATGACATAAGAGAACGTTGTGTTTTCGTTGTTTTCTGCAATGATAGGTTAATGATGGGACGCATTATTTATAATGCAAAGAAAATAAACCAAAAGTTAATCGTTGGAACAATTTAAAAGAAACCACTCGGTTAATTTTAAAAACAGATATTTTTTAAATGCGGAGCTTTAACCACTCCTTTTAAAAGCTATCAGGTTCCTTCGGTTATATCAAGTTCACTACGTTCACGGTTTCGCCAAAACCATTCGTAGCCCTCCGTCATATCATTTGGGTATTCAGTAGTATTCAAGCTATGCATTTTGGCCAAAGTCAAGGCATAGTGTTTGGTAGCTGCTGGGTTTTCATTTGTTGCATAAGATAGATGAGTTAGTTTGGGATAGTCGTATTATCATTTGACCAAAGTCAGGGGTATATACGGATGGGTTCAAATTGACAAGATAATGACGGGTAGAACTTGACATGTGACTTATGACATTTTGACCAAAGCCAAGGTCATAAGAGCATGGGGCAAAAACTTATATCGGGAATTTCTAAAGAAACTGAAATTTGCAAAGTGATGCATACCATTTGGAGTTTGATGAATGTTGGTAGCATTCCTTCAACATTATCATACGATGATATTTGGATCCCGATCCTACTGTGAGTATATGCTACTTATCAGGAGATTCGTCACTTAACGATCAATGCTATAAACCAAGTAGGTGTCAAGAAAGGTGTCAGCGGGGTTACGCCCCCAGAGAAAAGAGGTTATTTAATTAAGGAACTTCGCGAAAGCGTTGGAAAACCTCCCTCGAAGTATCGACACTAGCCTGGCTGAACGGTTAAGCAAGTATTGTACGGTGAGAATAGTCCTGGCTAATTCTTCTTTTATGGTTTGAGGAAGGATTCGAGAAACAGTGGGAGCCATCCAGTTTAGATAAACTAAAAACCACTCTAAACTTGCATGAGCATCATGCTAAAGAGTTTTCTTCTCTCTCTCCTATTTGCAGCGACCCTGAAAATGACTGGACTTAAGTTACTTTTAGAGAAAAATATACTGACAGGGCCAAACTATAAAAATTGGCTGCGGAATGTCAAAATGGCTTTGACCTATGACAAATTGGGGTACGTCCTCACCGCTACGGCACCTGCTGTCCCTGGTCCCAAATCCAGTAATGCGGATAAGGAAATCCGCAAAACCTGGGATTTAGATTGCGCGAAAGCCAAGTGCATCGTGCTTGCCTCGATGAACAATGAACATCAGAGGAGGCACGAGGATATGGACCTAGATGGCATATTTCTCCATACAAAGGAACTTTATGGAGAGCAATCTCGTATAGCAAGATACGAGACCTCTAAGAACTTGTTTCGAGCGAGGTTGGCTGTCGGGTCATCGGTAGGAGAACATGTCCTAAAGATGATCGGCTATATTGAAGAGCTCGCAGACCTTGGGACGACTTTGGATAATGAGCTCTATACAGACCTTATTCTCCAGTCCCTTCCTCACACCTACGCCCAGTTTATCCTGAACTTCAACATTCAAAGAAAAGAAGTTGAACTTCCAGAACTCCTGAACATGTTAAGGAGTGCAGAGGGCACCTTGCAGAAGACAAGGGAAACACCCGCTATGTTTGTTAGCGGTGCATCTTCTTCCGGGTCCAAGGCTAGGGCCAAAGGAAGGAAGAAGAAGGCCGCCACCAAACCTAGAGGAGGTGTTAGTAAGGTGGGAAGGAAGGGAAAGAAAAAGTTTGCGGTACCGGTAGTAGGCCAGGATGAGTGCTTCCATTGTCACAGGAAAGGGCACTGGAAAAAGGATTGCAAGGCGTGGAACGCCAAGAACCAGGAAACGAAGCAAGCTGTGGCTTCGACTTCAGGTGTGTTTGTAATTGAGAATTGTCTGTCAATCAACTCTACTTCCTGGGTATTGGATACCGGATCAGGATCTCATATTTGCAATTCATTGCAGGCACTGAGAAACCGTAGAGTGCTGAAGGAAGGTGATATGACCCTAAGGGTTGCTAACGGAGCTAGCGTGGGAGCTGCGTCCGTCGGGGATTATCACCTAGGATTGCCGAGTGGACACATTTTGGTTTTACATAACTGTTTTTTTGTACCAAGCTTAACGTATAATATCATATCAGTTTCCTTGTTATCAAATAAAGGTTATGATTTCACGTTTATTAGAGATGTTGTTAACATCCACCTTAATCATGGTTTGATTGGGTCCGGTACACTAAATAACGGTATATATGTTTTAAACCAACTCCAAATTTTCAATGTCCAGAACACACTAAAAAGAAAGTCTCCAGATTTAAATAAAGCTTTCTTATGGCATTGTAGACTGGGTCACATCAATGAGAGAAGGTTGACTAAGTTGCATAGAGAAGGATATTTAGACTCGTTCGAATATCAAACTTATGACACTTGTCAATCTTGTCTCAAAGGAAAGATGACAAAGACTCCATTTACTGGACAAGGAGTAAGAGCGAGCGAGCTCTTAGGACTCATACACAGCGATGTATGTGGTCCATTGTCTACACATGAAAGAGGTGGTTTTTCCTATTTCATTACTTTCACGGATGATTACTCAAGATACGGATTCATTTATCTGATGAAACATAAATCCGAGGCTTTTGAGAAATTCTAAGAGTATAAGAATGAAGTAGAAAACCAAACCGGCAAAAGTATCAAGACACTTAGATCTGATCGAGTTGGTGAATACTTGAGTGCCGAGTTCCTAGGTTACCTAAAAGAGAAAGGAATTCTCTCTCAGCTTACTCCTCCATACACTCCACAGCATAACGGTGTATCGGAGAGACGGAATCGAACCCTATTGGATATGGTACGATCCATGATGAGTAATGCTGAGTTACCACGATCTTTTTGGGGTTATGCGCTAGAATCAACAGCATATCTTCTGAACAGGTCTCCTACCAAGACTGTGCCTACCACTCCATATCAGATATGGACTGGGAAGAAACCCCATCTTCAGCATATGAAGATTTAGGGATGTCCAGCTTTTGTTAAAAAGCAGCATGTGGACAAGCTCGAGGCACGATCAGTAAAATGTATGTTTGTGGGATATCCAAAGAACTCCAAGGGATATCATTTCTATTATGCAGAGGAACAAAAGGTTTTTGTTTCTCGTAATGCCCATTTTCTAGAACATCAGTTTTTAGAAAAGGAAATAAGTGGGAGCGAAATAGAACTGGAAGAAATTCCAGAACCACAAGCTGCTACTGAAAGTTTGGTAGAACCGGAAGTTCAAGAAGAACAGGACATTCCCGCACCTCTCCACAGGAGTAGTAGGCCGTCTCATCCGCCTGAGAGATACTACGGTTTTCTCATAGATGGGGATAGAGAGGATTGCATCATAGGTGATGATGAACCTACTGACTTCCAGCAGGCCATCCAGAGCGGCGACTCGGTACGATGGCTAGATGCAATGCGGACCGAAATGGAGTCCATGTACACCAACAAAGTATGGACTTTGGACTTTGCTCCAGATGGGGTAAAACCCATAGAATGTAAATGAATCTTCAAGAAAAAGATTGGTGTAGATGGACAGGTGGAAACCTATAAGGCTAGACTTGTTGCAAAGGGTTTTCGTCAAAGACCTGGTTTGGACTATGACGAAACTTTTTCTCCAGTGGCTATGCTCAAATCCATTCGGGTCCTTCTTGCTATTGCTGCCTTCCATGATTATGAAATCGGGCAGATGGACGTAAAGACGGCTTTTCTGAATGGAAATTTAGAAGAGTGCGTCTATATGGATCAGCCAGAGGGTTTCAATCAGAGTGGGAGCAGCGGGAAAGTATGCAAGCTGCTTAAATCCATTTATGGACTAAAACAAGCATCGCGGAGTTGGAATATCTGTTTTGATGAAACAGTCAAAGAATATGACTTTATAAAAAATCCAGATGAACCGTGCATATATAGTAAAGTTGTAGCCAGAAGTGTCGTATTCCTCGTCTTGTACATGGATGACATTCTATTGATAGGAAATGACATTCCTATGCTACAATCTGTCAAAGGATTCTTGTCACACAGGTTCTCCATGAAAGACCTGGGTGATGCCTCTTACATTCTGGGGATCCAGATCTATCGTGATAGATCCAAGAGGATGTTGGGACTTTCGCAGTCCAGGTATATCGACACTGTACTGAAAATATTCAGTATGGAAGATTCTAAGCGCGGTAATCTACCGGCTTGTCACGGAATCACCCTCTCTAAAGAGATGTCTCCCAAGACTGATTTGGAAAGGGAACGCATGTCTATTATACCCTACGCTTCTACGGTAGGCTCTATAATGTATGCGATGTTGTGCACCAGACCAGATGTAGCTTACGCACTGAGCGTGGTAAGCCGGTATCAGTCAGACCCAGGGGAGAAGCACTGGATAGCAGTAAAGAACATTCTCAAGTACCTGAGAAGGACCAAGGAGATGTTCTTGGTTTACGGCGGAAAAGACCTCAGGTTGGAGGCCTTTGCTGATTCCGGCTTCCAGAGTGATAAGGACGATTCCAAGTCCATGTCGGGTTATATCTTTACCCTCAATGGAGGGGCGGTGTGCTGGAAGAGCTCCAAGCAGGACACCGTTGCTGACTCGACGATGGAAGCGGAGTATATAGCTGCTTGCGATGCCGCAAAAGAAGCAGTCTGGATGAAGAAGTTCCTAACAGAACTTCAGGTGGTTCCTACCATAGTTGATCCAATACCTCTGTATTGCGACAACAACGGAGCTATAGCTTTAGCAAAGGAACCATGGTCCCATCAGAAGTCCAGACACATCTTAAGGCGGTATCACCTGATCAGGGAGATCATTGATCGTAGGGAGATCGAGGTTCGGAGAGTTGCTTCTGAAGAGAACATTGCTGATCCATTCATGAAGGCCCTACCTCAGATTCAGTTCGAGAGGCTACTCGAGATCATCGGTCTTCGATATGCCAGTACATGGCCCTAGTGCAAGTGGGAGATTGTTAGTGTATATGCCCTAGGGGCCATTATTGTATCATACTAGTTTGTATATTACTTAATGGAAGCTTGGGATATTCACATGTATATAACAGTCTTGCTAAACATGGTAGTATGCTACTTGATTTTTCTATCTTAATATGTGAGTATACGTATTGATAGAGCTCTTAGGATCTTGCTTGACTACCAGCGTTGTGATGGCAGTCACACTAGTGGGGGCTGGGTAGTCTACAGGCACATCCTTATTCAGGTCCCTAGTCGTTGGATTATCGAGACAGGGCATCGATACTCCGGAGTAGACTAGTGTGTACGCTTCTCATCCCAGTTGGGGAGATGGTCTGTCCCACAGCCGTCAGTACGTCGTACTGGAGATAGTATGCAGGTGCTCGTTGGGTTACGGGTACACCGGACAGGACTCACAGGGAACTGTTGGATGGTTTTATACCAGTCGTCAGTGAACAGTTCCCAGGTGACATGAGTACAGCATAGTCCGCAGACTTGACACTGCTACTTCGCCTTGAGTGTGTCCCACTGTTCTTAGATTGCTACCCTACCACGGCTCAAAGGAGTCGTGCAAACAGGTAGCAGTTGGGTGCAGTCCCGAGCACTTGGAGGCAGTGGCGGTTAGACAGGATTCGTCTCTCCCGGTATTGGGGGTTGATATCGCGCTGTGTCAGAGAGCCATTACGCAAAGTCCCTGGCCAGGGCAAGCGAGATTTGCTGGTAGGTTCCAGTAGTTTCTCAGGGTGTAATGGGCTTCGCTCCGACACGACTTATACCTCTATTAGGGGACTGACGCTTGCCGCCCCCTAGGCCCGATATGCGATAGTCTTAGACGAACGGACCGGACTGTACGGAGATTGTCACATCAGACTCAGTAGGAGTTCGGATGGGTTTCCTCATCGGCCTTCTTATCGACATCTACCTGGGGACCGTTACGTACAGCTAGCGCCGCTTGCGGTCTGTGGTTAAACCCACTGCCAGCGTAGTAGTCGAGTCTCTAGAGTCCCACACAGAGAGTTTTCCTACTCCAGGCGAAACGATATAGAGGTCGTATGGTTTTTCGACAAGGGTTCGGACGCATACGTGTGTTTACGCACGTACGACTTTCGGACAGTTTTTACCAGTCGGCTTTGGTTTAAGCCAGTTACTGGTATCCGGTTATTGGATTTATACAGTCTAAAGTTTTTCCGTATTTTTGCGGAAAGGAGGGGCGTTCTCGTAATTGCGCGAGAAGCTTCTAGAAGATGGTGACTAAGGGGGTTTAGGTGGCATATACAATGAATGTGATTAGTGAGTCATATGGATGATTCATCCACGTCATTAATGCATCATAAATGCTTAATGACTCATGGAGATGAATCATCACTAGATATTATCAAGCATGGTTGTTAAATTGATTTATTTTCTTTTCTTGATAAAAAGAAATGCTTGATATATATTATCATAACTCATTATTCTCACTTCATTATAATGTTCACCTTCTCTCTCCTCAAGCTCTCCCTCTTCAAACCCTAATCCTCCCCTCTCATGTGTTGAGTACAAGGATTAGTTAGACTTATTAAACCATAACCCTCACTCTATTTCACCTAGCTTCTTTGATTAACACTTAAAGAAGTTTAGTTGCCTCAAGTTTAGAGGCTAAGCTTGGAGTAAAGCTCTCGGGTGGATCGTCTACTACTTCGAGAAGGCCGAGGAGGAGGTGGAGTTCACAAAGACGAAGGACACGATTCGATAGGTATAATCCCTAAACATAGTAGTATAGAACTTCTATGTTTGTTGTTAGTTATCGTTTAGCTTCGATTCAAGCGGTTAGTCGATGTTTATACTTTAAACAAGTTCGTTTTTAAAATTTCCGCCTCCCCACAAGTACTCGGGTGTTGTACATCGACTTACAGACTTCGCATGGATCATCTTCGGCACGAAGGTTATCGGTGGAAGCTCGTCCAAAGCCTCAAGTGGAGCCTAGTGGAGTCGCGGGACTACTATACGGAGCATGTGATATGAAGGACTCGATCTACGAGGGTATAGCCATATTTCACTTTCTCTAGTTGTTCACATCATCATAGCAAACCCTAATATTCTAGCAAAGATCTTGTATAGTCTAACTTAGCACTTAATAAAAATTAAAATTTGGCATGCTTGATGCTATTAAAATCTCATGGTGGTGCTAGGGTAGACTTTCATGGTATCAGAGCCAAACTAGAACATTAGGGTAGACTATCATAGCTTGTAGCGACGTTAGAAATCTGTCGTTTTTGTCGCGCAAAAACTGCCGATAAAAACAGTTTCCAAAATGATGTTTTGAGTTGTTTACACACCCCGCGGGCTTACGGTTTGAACCGAGAAGCCACCGGGTGGAGAGTGTGCACCCTGGGGACACCCGGGGGGAGACCAGAGGCCGAACCCACACCCTAAGACCACCACAAGGTGGCCTTGGGGGTGGGTGACCCGAGAGCACCCCAACTGGGTGCTCTCGGGTCTGCCTTCCCTTAGGGGGTACTTCGAGGTGGCCCCTGGGGGTGGGTACCCCCTCGAGGCCCCCCATTTGATACTTAATTTTGGGATCTTCGCTTCTGCGAAGATTCGGGCGGGTTTTGAGTTCGTTTGGACTCCCGGATTGGCTTAAAACGATCGGTTTTAGAACTTTAGCTCACTGGATTTTTCATGTCTTAGAAAAATTGGTTTAGTTTGCTAATTGCGTGCAGAATTCTAATGTCACGGTTACTTTACAAGATTTGTGATCTGTGATACAATTATTAGGATCCAGATTAATTAGTTTTATGAAAACTAGTTAGTAAATTGTAAACTTAGCCGTTTAGTCTCAATTGATCAATTGCCACGAAGTTTTGATTCGGATCAAAACTCCGTCGCAATTGCGTATTGTACGCGATCACTAAGTCGGGAATTTTGTTGAATTATCCGACAACCAATTGAAAAGTGTTTTCAATTTGAGACTAAAATGCAAGTTTTATAAGTTAGGCATGAAATTCGGAATATGAGATATTCCGGGTTTATGATGTCTAAGGGTATTACGGATTCTAATTATTGTAGTTTTTCAATTTCTTTTTTGCGACCGTAAGTGTAATATGTGGGGTATCCCGATCTGGTTGCTATATGTCAACGAGTTTCGGGATACGCGTATTTACTTACGTTGATGACATGAGATGTTATGTGTTGCTGAAGATATGATTTATTAGATAGTCGTGAAAGAATAGCCGGTTTTTTTTTATGTGAGATGAGATTTTTTATTTTCATTCATGTAAAATCTGTATGTAATATTCTTTTATTAGGGCACTTCCGGATTGAGGATGATGTCACCACTGTTGTATATTATTTACTTTTCCGCATTAGGATAGATCCAAGGCGGGGAGCATAAGTAACCGGGTTCTAGAATCCAGTGGGAGACCATCTCAAGGAGTTGAGACCGGGTCTCCTAACTCTAGAATTGGCAGAATTACTTGCCGCTCTCGTAGGGGTCTTGGGATGTGGGTTTGGCTATTCATCACGACTGTGGAATCCGTTTTTTACATTATTGGCTAAATTTAAAACACGGACATCCTAGTATATCCAATATTTCATTTGTTGCTTCTGCTGCTTGGTTCTGTGATGTTGATCATATAATTGCATGAGACGAATGTATATTATATATATGATATATAATAAACGTTGCCTATGTTTTACACCCGCGCTAGTCCAGCCCCCGCTCTGCCGGTAGTTAAGTAACCTAACGGTGCATGACGGGGCCCCATGGCGAATGCGGATGGCATAAGCGTACGTTCTATTTTTTGTTTCATTTTTCTGTGATGTTTAGGAAATATTAAATGATGGGACTTCATTAATGTGATTAATGAAAAGAAAGAAACCTAAAGATATTGTAGAATCAAATTTTCTAAAAGGATAGCTCTAGTTTTTGCTTTGCATAGTGGTATTCCTTGATGAATATCCAGCACATCATTCGATGAGGAAAGAGCCGAGATCTCTTCACCGGGAGTGGCCTCTTTAGCGAAACTAGCAAATGCTACAACCCACTCGGTTTTGTCTTTTGATTGCTTCTCTAGTTCTTGCTTTGCATAGTGGTATTCATGAATATCCTGCACCTAATTCGATGAGGAAAGAGCCGAGATCCCTTCACCGGGAGTGACCTCTTTAGCAAAACTAGCAAAAGCCTCAAAAACACTCCTTTCAAAAACATTAGATTCCACAACGATATTTAGTTCATTACGCTCATGGTTTTCTTAAAAACTTGTGTAGCCCTCCGTCATTTCAGATAAGTACTATTTAATATTCGTGCTACGTTTGTTGACCTTAGCCAAGGCGTAGTGTGCGGTAGCTAATTAGTACTTATCTGCGGCATGTGATGCAATTGGATCAGGGTAGTCGTGCGACTTTGTTGACCTTAGCCAAGGGTCGCACGGGTGGGTTTGATTCAATCAAGAAATGACGGGTTGAACTTGGCTAGCACTTATGATTTGTTGACCATACCCAAGGTTATAAGTTGCTAGGGGTAAAAACCATTATCGGGAATTTCAAGTGTTGAAATTTGCAATGAGATTGGATACCTTCTATATGATAGTTGGATCCCGATACCTACTGTGAGTAAGAGTTACTACTGGTAGAATTTTGCACTTTACAATTAGCTAATTCAGTAGGTGTCTAGAAAGGTGTCAATGGAGTCATGCCTCTAGAAAAACGATGTTTATTTTAATTAGGTCCGTGCGAAAGCACGAGGAACCTCCCTCGGAGTACCGATACCTACCCGGCCGAACGATTGGCGAACCTGTAGGGTGTAATTAATCCCGGCTAATCTTACCTTTTAGGGTTTGAAGGAAGATTTGATAAAAACAGTGGGAGCCATCCTGATTAGATAAAATAACCAATCTAATCTTGCAAAGAGCGCACGCAAAGTGATTATCCTTCTCTCTCTCCTGGTAGCGACCAATGACATGCTTTAATCAAGATAATAATATGGATGTTTTGACCGAACCTACTTATTATACTGGACTAGGTTTCGCTCTATCTTATGATTGTCATAATTCTGAGCAAGGAATAGGGGAATATTCGGATTCCCATGCCACCCAAACGAAGAAAAAGCATGTTGATGCATTGTCTTCGGGAGTGTTCGTAACCAAGAACTGTTTTTCAGTTACCTCTACGTCCTGGGTATTGGATACCGGATTAGGATCCCACACATATAATTTGTTACATGGGCTATAGAAAGGTTAAGAACTGGAAAATGGTGATATATCTTTAGTAGTAGAGATGGTGCAATTGTTGCAGCCAAAGCAGTTGGCAAATATCACCTTGTGTTACCAACTGGTAAGACAATGATTCTGAGCGGCCGTTATTTCGTACCAGTAATATTGTGAATATTTTCCTAAATCAAGTGTTGATTGGGTAAGGTATGTTGTATAACAGTGTACACGTTCTGAATCAAACTACAGTTCCAAAAGTACAGAACACACACAAGAGGAACAGTTCAGAAACTAACGAAGTCTTCTTGTGGCATTGTAGACTGGGTCATATCGATGAAACAAGAGTAGCTAAAGTTCCATAAGGATGCATATTTGAATTCGTTCGAATTTACATCTTATGAAACTTTCCAGTCATGTCTCAAAGGTTAGGTGACCAAATCTTCGTTTACTGGAAACGGAGACAGAGCTACTGAACTCTTGGACAGTTACATGGTGATGTATGCGGTCCTATGTCTACACATGCCAGGGACGGTTCCGCGTACTTTATTACATTCATCAATGTTCTCTCAAGATACGGACATGTGTTCTTGTTGAAATACAAAACTGAATCTTTTGAGAGTTTCAAGGAATAAAAGTACGAAATTGAGAACCAAATAGGTAAAGGTATTCAAATCCTTCGATATGATCGGGGAAAAGAATACCGGAGCATGGAATTCCGAGACTATTTAAAAGAGAATGAGATTCTCTCCCAGCTTACTCCTCCGTATACACCACAGCACAACGGTATATCGGGATGGAGGAATCGTACCCTATGAGATATGGTGTGCTCTATGATGAGTACTGCTGAGTTGCTTATTTCCTTTCAGGGACATGCACTTGAGAAGATGCATACATATTGAATAGAGTTCCGATCAAGTCCATTACCTACCACTCCATATGAGATATAGAATGGGAAGAGACCATCTCTTAAACGAGTTAAGATATGGGGTTGTCCGGTCTATGTTGAAAAGCGAAATCCGGACAAGCTCGAGGTAAGGTCAGTTCTGTGCAAGTTTGTAGGATATCTCAACCATTCGCGAGGGTTTATCTTCTACCACACCGAGGAACAAAAGATGTTTTGTTTCTCGACATGCCACCTTTTTAGAAAATGAATTTCTTGTGAAAGAAATTAGTGGCAAAGAGGTAGAACTGGAAGAAGTTCCAGCAACGCAAACTATAACTGACGATTTGATGGAACTGGAGGATTCAATAGTCCCCGACGAACCGAAACCACTTCGCAGATCTAGTAGGGTTCCTCATCCACATGAGAGATACTACGGTTTTCTTATAGACGGTTGAAGCGAGGAATGCATCATAGAGATGATGACCCAACTAGTTTCGAGCAGGCAATCACAAGTGGAGACCATGTGAAATGGCTGGATGCTATGCGATCTGACATGGAATCCATGTACACCAACAAAGTATTGACTTTGGATGTTGCTCTTGAAGGAGTAAAACCCATCGGGAGCAAGAGAATCTTTGAGAAAGATAATTTGGTGTAGATGGAAAAGTTGAGACTTTCAAAGCTAGACTTGTCGCTAAGCTTAAGTCCATCAGGATCCTACTTGCCATTACTGCATACCATGACTACGATATCTGGAAGACAGCACGTCAAAACCGCTTTTTTAAATGGTGATTTAGAAGTAAGCATGTATATAACACTGCCAGAAGGCTTCGTAGACAGTGGGAGCAGCGGAAGCATGTGCAAGCTGCTTAAATCCATCTACGGGTTAAAGCAGATATCGTGGAGATGGAACATCTATTTTAATAAAGTTGTCAAAGAGTTTGACTTCATCAAAAAAGAAGATGAACCATGTATAAATAAGAAGGTTGTAGAGAGTATGGTTGTCTTCCTAATATTGTACGCGGATGACATACTCTTGATAGGAAACGATGTTCCTATGCTACACTCGGTCAAGCACCTCTTATCACACAGGTTCTCCATGAAAGATCTAACTGATGTCTTCTACATCCCGGGGACATAGATCTATAGAGATAGATCTAAATGGATTTGGGATTGTCTCAATCCAGATACATATACACCATGCTAAAGGGGTTTAGTATGGATGATTCTAAGCGTGGTAATGTACCCGCTTGTTCAGGAATCACTCTCCCCAAAGAGAAGTCTTTCGAGACTGATTTGGAGAAGGCTTGCATACAAGGGATACCCTATGCTTTGAAAGACGGGTCAATCATGTATGCGATGTTATGTACCAGACCAGATGTAGTGCTACCAAAGTGGATGTCTGGATATTTCTTGTTCATGAGATGAACATAGTTCCTACCATTGAGCGTCCAATAACTGTTATTGTGACAACAATGGAGTTGTGGCTTTGGCCTAGGAACCCCGGTCCCATCAGCGATCTAGACATACTCTGAGGCAAGTATCACCTGATTAGGGAGATGGTTGATCTCCAAGGGATCGAGGTAAGGAGAATTGAAATGAAGGTTAACACCGTGGATCCACTCACAGAGGCCTTTCCCTAGAGAGACTTTTATGGGGCGTTGAGTATGGGATACTACAACAAATGGGTTTAGTGCAAGTGGGAGATTGTTAGTTATATGTAAACCCTAGAGGCCATTATTATACATGTGATGTATATTATAGCGGATGCTTGGACATATATAGTGAGGACTTTCTTGCTCGACATGATAGTATGCTATCTGGTTACTCTTTATCGTAATATGTACACTTATTGTTTGTCTATTACATGTTGATAAAACCCTTGGATGAGTACTTGACTACCAGGATTATGATGCAGATATATTAGTCGGGCAGAGGTAGTCGGCAAGTACATCCTTCAAATGTTCCTAGTCGTAGGAGTATCGAGACGGGGCATCGATATTCCAAAGTAGACTAGCGTATATGCTTCTCGACCCATATGATGGGCGATGGATGATCCCATATCCATTGGTGTTTGATATCAGAGATGGTATATGGGTGCTCAGTGGAGACTGGGTACACTGAACGGACTCGTCGAGAACTCCTAAATGGTATTATACCTGTCGTCAGATAGCAGTGATAGTTGTATGTATGCCCTAGAAGCCATTATTGTACATATGATGTATATTATAGTGGATGCTTGGACATATATAGAGAGGACTTTCTTGCTTGACATGATAGTATGCTATCCGGTTGCTCTTTATCTTAACATGTATACTTGTCTCTTAATACTGTCTCATGGTTACATGTTGGTAAAGCCCTTAGGATGTGTACTTGACTACCAGGATTATGATGCAGATCATACTAGTGGGGCCATGACAGTCTATAAGTTCATCCTTTAATGTTCTTAGTCATGGGTGTATCGAGACAGGTCATTGATATACTAGAGTAGACTAGCGTATACGCTTCTCGACCCATGAGATGGGCAATGGATGATCCCATATCCATTGGTGTTTGACATCAGAGATGGTATACGGTTGCTCAGTGGAGACTTGGTACACTGGACGGACTCACCGAGAACTCCTAGATGGTATTATACCTGACGCCAGATAGCAGTTCTCTGGTGACACTGGTACAAGTTAGTCTGTAGACCCGAGATCGTTATAGAGTCTTGTGTGATTCCCACTGTGCTTTGATTTCCACCTTACCATATTCAAGAGGACATGCAAAACGGTGGTTTTTGGGTACAGTCCCGAGTCACATGGAGGCAATGAGTGATAGGAGGGGATTTCGTCACTCCCGGTATTGGGGTTAGATGTCGTGCTGTACTCGATTGGCTATAACTGGAAGTCCCTGGCCAGGGCTGATTTAGAGATTTACTGGTAAGTGTTATCAGTAGTTTCTCGACCCGTTATGAGCCTCGTATCGGCATGACTTATCGAGTTATTGGGGTCTGACGTTTACCACCCCTAAACTTGATATGCGACATCTTAGACGAACAGACAGGACTGTATGGTAGTGTTACTGACAGGCTTTACAGGAGCTAGAGCAGGCTTGCTTGTTGTTCTTCTAATCGCACAATACCCGGGTAGCCGTTACGTCCAGCTATACCGCTGACGGCTTGTGGGTTCTTGATATGATCATCACCTACGACCGGTGTATTGACGATTCTTTAGAGTCTTACACAGAGGTTTTACTGGCTCAGGCAAAACGAAGTAGGAGCATATATATGATATATGCGGGACCGAGATTAATACGAGTATGTGATACCGTATTCTATTCTCGCGATATTTGTATCGGTCGGTTATATGTGATATAGCCGGGTTATCGAATCATGTGTTGATTCGATAAGTTGGTACATATAATATTAGTCGGTTATATGTGATATAACCGGATTATTAAATCAAGTGTTGATTTGATAATTTATTGTATAATTGTATATTTGATATACTAGTTTACATTAACTAATATTAGCTCACTTAAGCATTTATTTTTCTCACATGTGCACACTTAATATATATGTGATATATATTAATTGTGTTTTATTTATGTGTCATGGTTGATGATACATGCAACATGGGTGTATGAGACTCACACCATGATAAAGATAATGTAGGGTTTATTTATTTATTGTAATTCAATTATTAATTGGAAATTTGTCACATGGCATGAAGCTTTGAGAAGCTTGGAGAACCATTGACTTAGTCCACTAGTTTTGTCTTACACTAGATATTTGTTAACCCAACCATTATTTAAACTCATGCTTAAGTCTCTACATGAGTGATATTGTTAGTTATATGTATGCCTTAGAGGCCATTACTGAACATTGGATGTATATTGTAGTGGATGCTGGGACATATATAGGTAGGACTTTCTTGCTCGACATGATAGTACGCTATCTGGTTACTCTTTATTTTAACATGTATACTTTCTGTCTCTCTGTTACATGTTGATAAAGCCCTTAGAATGTGTGCTCGACTTCCAGGACTATGATGTAGATCATATTAGTGGGGCCTGGGTAGTCCATGAGTACATCCTTCAATGTTCCTAGTCGTGAGAATATCGAGACGGGGCATCGATATTCCAGAGTAGACTAGCGTATATCTTCTCGACCCATGTGATGGGCGATGGATGATCCCATATCCATTGGTGTTTGACATCAGAGATGGTATGCGGGTGCTCAGTGGAGACTGGGTACACTGAACGGACTCGCCGAGAACTCTCAGATGGTATTATACCTCACGTCAGATGGCAGTTCTCTGGTGACACTGGTACAACTTAGTCTGTTGACCCGAGATCGTCATAGAGTCTTATGTGTCTCCCACTGTGCTTTGATTTCCACCCTACCACGGCTCTACTGAGTCGTGCAAACAGATGGTTTTTGGGTACAGTCCCGATTCACATGGAGGTAATGAGCGATAGGAGGGGATTCGTCTCTCCCGGTATTGGGAGTTGATGTTGCGCTATGCTCGACTGGCCATAACTGGAAATCCCTGGCCAGGGTTGCAGTGATTTACTGGTAAGAGTTATCAGTAGTTTCACGCTTGTTATGGACCTTACATCGGCATGACTTATCAAGCTACTGGGGTCTGACGTTTACCACCCCTAGGCGAGATATGCGACATATCAGACGAACAGACCGGAGTGTACGGTAAGTGTTACTGGTTGGATTCACAGGAGTGTGAGCGGGCTTGCTCGTTGATCTTCTGATCGCTCAATACCCGGGTGGCCGTTACGTTTAGCAGACCGCTTGCGGCTTGTGGGTGTTTGATATGATCATCACCTGCTGCCGGCGTATTGACGGGTCTTTAGAGTCCTACACAGAGGTTTCAAGAGAAACGAAATAGGAGCGCATATGAGATATGTGCGGGACCGAGAATAATACCAGTATGTGATACTGTATTCTATTCTCGCGATTTGTATCATCGGACGGTTATATAAGATATAGCCGGGTTACCGAATCAAGTATTGATTCGATACATTGATACACTTAATATTAGTCGGTTATATGCAATATGACCGGATCATTAAATCAAGTGTTGATTTAATGATTTAATGTATAATTATATATTTGATATATTACTTTACATTAACTAGTATTTGTTCACTTAAGATTGATTTTCTCACTTGATTTGCACAAGTTGTATATGTGATATATTTTTGTGCACTAGTTTGTATCATGTTTGATGATACATGCAAACTTGGGTGAGTGTATGCTATACACCATGTTTAGTTAATGGTTAGGGTTTCCATTACCTTATTTATTTATTTCATTTATTTATTTTTGGCAAGAAACAAAAACAAAATGGTGGTGGCTTTTCTTACTTTGGCTTGAAGCTTCATGAAGCTTCATAGCATCTTTGACAAAGTCTAAGTCATTTTGTTTTATTCTTAACCTAACCATTTAACTAAACCCTAGTTTATTCTCTACATTAGTTACACTCACCCATGGTTGCTAAATGATAACCATCACTTGATTTTCTTTTTGAGATAATTCATAATTCATTTTCTTTTCTTCTTCTTCATCTTCTTCAAGAGGTGAAGAAAGCTTACTAGAAAATTACAAGTGATGAATCCAAGTGAGAAATCCAAATCCAAAGTGAACCCACTTCCTATTTCTTCATCCTCTACCACTTGCCATGTAGTAGAGTGTGTTATCTTCACAAGTTTCATGACCTAGTGAAGGTGGAGCTTGGGTTTGAGTCGCCTCGACGTAGATCATCTTCGACATCGAAGTCAACGACCTAGCCCGATCATTTCTCTGACGAAACCATTGCTAGAGTCCGGGATCCGATGATCGCAGCGGAGGGACGTCATCACGGAGCTTTGGAAGTGGAGGACCGGATCTACAAAGGTTGTAGTCACTTTCACTTAGTAGCAAAGTAGTTTGCTTGCTTAGTTTCGCCTTACCTCTAGTTACGATCTAGTTTAGGGTTCTTTGGCACATAGAAAATTTTGATTTTGATATGGTTGATCAGTTGTAGAGCCTCATGGGTGTGCCTAAGAACCCTACAGTGGTATCAGAGCCTAGCTAAAGCTTTAGGCGATGAGTAGACGAAGTTAGAAACCCGATCGAACCCCGAAACCCTAGATTTAACCCTTCTCTGTACATTTTTCAAAACAGTAGATTTTCTAAATTAAAAATATCCAAAAAATACAGCAGGGTTTTCTAGGTGTTACTGTGAAGCACGTGCACCTAACTCGACTAAAGCGCCGCGGAACCGCGGCCCCACCCTGGCATGTGCGGCGGTTCCGCGGCCATATAGGAGCATCTTGTCACGTGCTTTGCACAGTAATACCCGTATGCAATTCCTGTGTTTTCTGGGAATTTTTAAAGTTTACTCAAGAGTTGAGTTTTCTGGGTTGTATTGGGAGTTCGTAGATTCTATCGGATTGTCTAATTTTATCTATGTGTTTTTCCGGGTATTTTAGAACATGTTAAAAAGTTCGACCGGATATAAATACCCAATTTTTCCCCTGCCGGGAAATTTCCAACTGTTGGATTTTTCCGTAGTTTGAGAACGTTCTGAGTAGTGCAAGTAACGCGATGGACCCTCTAGAAGACAACAAACCTTAACTCGATTATGTGACCATCTTGAACTGCCCTTTGAACCTTAGGGTTTGGGGCAGTACGACGTGCCACATGTGAGGCGTTGGCTTGACTCTTCTACGGCTGGACCGTTGGTACTGTGGCATGAAGTGAATGTTCTTAAACTTATTTCATGTGTTGAGCTGTTTCGGGAAAACTTGGGTGTTTGAATGTTCGATCGGAAAGTTTAACATTTTCTATTTACCTGGAATGTGATACAATATTTGGAATCCACAAGTAGTTATGAGATAACTGAATGAATGTTATAAACATAGCACTTTAGTCTCACTTGATCGGTTGCCACGGAATTTTGATGTGATCAAAAGTCCGTCGCAATTACGTTACGTACACGGATACTCGCCGTTAAACTTAATAGATAGCCACGCTCCATAGCCCCGACCAAGTGACTGTAGGAGAACCCCGTCGCCGAAAGCATCCGTTCGGGTGCTCGCGATAGCGGTGTTCTGCCTTGGTGCACTTCGTCGACGGTATCGGGGGTGCGGCCGTCTACTAAAGTTTGCGACGAGCATTCGGTCAGGATGCCGGGAATCTTGTTGAATTGCCTGGCTTGATATTGAAAAGAGTTTTCGATAAATGAGACTAAAATGCGGGGTTTATAATTGTTAGGCATATGATGTCTAAGGAATTCATTTAATTAGGCATGCGATGTCTAAAGAGGTTGCGGATTTCAACTGTTGTAGTTTTACACTTTCTTTTCTGTGACCGTAAGTGTAATATGTGATATCGCCGTTTTCGTTGCTATATGTCAACGACAATTGGGATGGGCATATTTACTTACGTTGATGACATGTGATGTTATGTGTTGCTGGATATGTTATATTGGATCGTCGTGTTTGAATAGCCGGGTTTTTTTTATGTGAGACGAGTGTTTTTCATTTTCATTCATGTAAAAAACTTGTATGTAATATTCTTTTATTAGGGCACTTCCAGGTTGCGGAAGATGTCACCGTTGGTGTATATTATTTACTTTTCCGCATTAGGATAGACCCAAGGAGGGGAGCACAAGTAACCAGGTTCTAGGGTCCAGTGGGAGACCAACTCGAGGAGTCGAGTCCGGGTCTCCTAACTCTAGAATTGGTAGGGTTGCTTGCCGCTCTCGTAGGGGTCTAGGGGTGTGGGAATGGCTATTCATCACGACCGTGGAATCCGTGTTTTATTCAGGCTCAAAATAAAACACGGACGTCCTAGTATATCCAATATTTCATATGATATTTTCTGCTGTGTTATCTGTGATGTGATCATGTGATTTGTTCAGATAGATATTGTATATAGTATATATGATATATTATATAGACGTTGCTTATGTTTTACACCCGTGCTAGCCCTGCCTCGCTCTGCCGTTAGTTACCTAACCTAACGGTGCAGACGGGACATCGAGGCGAATACGTATGGCATAAGCGTACGTTATATTTATCTGTGATGTTTAGGTGGACTTAAATGATGGGACATTCATTACTGAGATTAATGAAAGAAAATAAACTTAAAAGATGTTGTGGAATCGAATTTCAAAAATTAAAACAGGTAGCTACAGTTCTTGCTTTGCATCGCGGTGTTCCTTGTAGAACATCCTGCACCTTATTCGATAAGGAAAGGACCGAGATCCTTTCACCGGGAGTGACTCCTTTAGCAATAACTGGCAGATGCTACAACCCTCGGTTTGTCTTTTGATTGCTTCTGTAGTTCTTGCTTTGCACAGCGGTATATATGATATATCCTGCACCTTATTCGATGAGGAAAGGGCAGACGATCCCTTCACCGGGAGTGACCCCTTTAGCAAAACTAGAAAAGCCTAAAAAACATTCCATTTAAAAACCATTTGATTCCGCAACGAGATCAAGTTCAAAGCGTTAAAGGTTTTCTTAAAAACCATCCGCAACCCTCCGTCATTTTAGGAAGTAGAGTACTTAGTATTCGTGCTGTGTTTGTTGACCATAGTCAAGGCACAGTGTACGGTAGCTAAGTGATGTCTTCCTACACCGCATATGATGCGATTAGTTAGGACAGTTGCGTGACTTTGTTGACCTTAGTTAAGGGTCATGTGGGTGGGTCTAATTAATCACGAAATGACGGGTAGAACTTGACTAGTACTTATGATTTGTTGACCATAGTTAAGGTCATAAGTGCTAGGGGTAAAAACCTATATCGGGAGTTTCAAGTGTTGAAATTTGCAATGAGATTGCATACCTTCTATATGATAGTTAGATCCCAATACCCACTGCGAGTAATTGTTACTCCTGGGAGAGTTTTGCACTTTGCAATTAGCCGATCAAGTAGGTGTCTAGAAAGGTGTCAACGGGGTTAAGCCTATGGGAAAACGAGATTTATTTTAATTAGGTCCGTGCGAAAGCACGGGGAACCTCCCTCAAAGTACCGACACTGGCCTGGCCGAAAGATTGGCGAACTTGTAGAGTGTAATTAATCCCGGCTAGTCTTTCCTTTTAAGGTTTGAAGGAAGATTTAATAAAAACAGTGGGAGCCATCCTGATTAGATAAAATATATAACCAATCTAATCTTGCAAGAGCGCACGCAGAGTGTTTTCTTCTCTCTCTCTCCAGGTAGCGACCATATCACGCCTTAATCAAGATAATAATATGGATGTATTGACCGAAACCCGCTTATTATACTGAGCTGGGGAACGTTGGTCCCGCTCCGACTTATAATTGTTATAAGACCGAGCAGGAAATAGGGGAATACCAGGATTCCCATGCCGCCCAAACGAAGAAAGTGCATATGATGCATCTCCTTCGGGTGTGTTCATAATAAAGAACCGTTTCTCAGTATCCTCTACATCCTGGGTATTAGATACCGGATCAGGATCCCGTTAATGTAATCCGTTACATGGGCTACAGAAAGGTGGAGAACTGAGAACGGATGATAAGTTTCATGAGACAGAAAACGGTGCAAGTGTTGCAGCCAAGTCTGTTGGTCACTGTCACCCTGTATTACCAATATATTGATTCTGAACAAATGCTATTAGATACCGAACCTGATATACAAAATCATATCAGTTTCTTTATTAGTAAAGAAAGGATATAATTTTGTATTGTTGGATAATGTTTTGAACATTTCCTACATTTCAAAAGTTGATCGGTTCAGGCACGTTATCTAAAAGCATTGACATTCTAAATCAAACTACAGTTCTTAGTATATAGAACATACACAAGAGGAAGAGTTCAGAAATGAACGGATCCTTCTTGAGGCATTGTAGACTAGGTCTTATCAATGTGACCCGACTAGCTTAAGTTACATTTTAGATGCATATTTAAATAAGTTTGAATTTACATCTTATGAAACTTGCCAGTCATGTCACAAAGATAATATGACCATAGCTCTGTTTACTGGAAACAGAGAAAGAGTTAGTGAACTCTTAGGACAGATACCTGATGATGTATGTAAGATCCCCTGTCTACACATGCCAGGATCGGTTCTTTGTACTTCATTACATTCTCTGACAATCTCTCAAGATTCAACCATATGCTTCTGTTGAAACATAAATCCGAACCTTTTGAGATATTCACAGAATATAAGTTAGAAGTAGAGAACCAAAATACGGGTATAAGTATTATGTCCTATGATGAGATCAAGGAGGAGAATACTTGTGCATAGAATTCCTGGACTATTCTAAAAGAGAATGAGATTCTCTCTCAGTGTTACCCCTCTGTATACACCACAACACAACGGTGTATCAGGGCGGGGCAATAGCACCCTATATGATATGGTGTGCTCTGTGATGAGTATTACTGAGTTACCTATTTCCTTTTGGGGTTGTGCACTTGAGAAGTTGCATACCTATTGAATTGGATTCGAATCAAATCAGTGCCTACCACTCCATATAAGATATGGTATGGGAAGAGCCTATCTCTTAAGTAAGTTAAGATTTGGGATTGTCCGGCCTATGTCAAAAGCAAAATCCGGACAAAATCGAGGCAAGGTCAGTTTTGTAGAACTGGAAAGGTTCCAGCTATACAAATTACAGAAGATGATTTGATAGAACCAAAGGATTCAATAGTCCCCGACGAACCTCAGCCTCTCCGCTGAACTAGAAGGGTTCCTCATCCGCCTGAGAGATACTTCGGTTTCTCGATGACAGTGGGAGCGAGGATTGCATCATGAGATGATGACTCAACTAGTTTCGAGCAGGCCATCGAGAGTAGGGACTCTGTAAGAATGGCTGGATGCTTAGCGATCTGAGATGGAATCCATGTACACCAACAAAGTATGGACTTTGGATGCTGTATCTGAAGGGTTAAATCCCCATCAGGAGCAAGTATATCTTGAGAAGATTACTTGGTGTAGATGGAAAAGTTGAGACTTTTAAAGCTAGACTTGTTAAAGGTTTTCGTCATCGACCAGGCGTGGATAATGATGAAACCTTTTCCAGGGACGATGCTTAAGTCCATCCAGATCCTACTTTCCATTGCTACATACCATGACTACGATATCTGGTGGTTGGGTGCCATGACTACTTTTCTAAATATTGATTTCGAAGAGAGCGTCTATAAGTACACAGCCAGAGGGCTTCGTAGACAGTGGGAGCAGCGAAAAACGTGTGCAAGTTGCTTTATAGATTAAAGCAGGCATCGCGGAGTTGGAAACGTCTGTTTTGATGTGGTAGTCAAAGAGTTTGACTTCATCAAAAATGGTAGACGAACCTTGTATATACAAAAAGGTAGTAGAGAGTAAGGTGGTGATCCTCATAGAGTTACGTGGATAACATACTCTTGATAGGAAAAGAGTTTCCTATACTACGGCGCGGTCAATCTCCTCTTATCACAAGGGATTCTCCAAATAGGATAAAGGTGATACCTCCTAAATCCTGGGTTTTGGATCTATGAGTTAGATCTAAATGGATGTTAGGCTTCTCACTAGGTTTAGTGAGACGGTATCAGTTGATCCTGGGGAGAATCACTGGAAAAGGTTCCAGGGTGATAAGGACGACTGAATGTCAGTCGCAAGGCATTGTCTTTACCCTTCAGTGGGAGGGACGGTATGTTGGAAGAGTTCCAAGCTAGATACCGTGGCAAACTAGACCGAAAAAGGCTGGTAACATCGCTATTATAGATACTACCAAAGGAGGCAGTTTGGGTGTATATTGGTTCATGAGATGAACTAGGTTCCTACCATTGTGTGACAAATGGGAAGTGTGGCTTTAGCCCCAGGAACCCCGGGTCCCATCAGTGACCCAGACATATTCTGAGGCAGCATCACCTGATCATGGAGATAGTTGATCTCCAGGGTGATCGAAGTTAGGAGAGTAGACTCAGAGGACAACACGGCGGATCCACTCACAAAAGGCTTTTTTCCCAGAGAGGGACTTTTATGGGATGGTTGAGTATTAGATATTGCAACCACTGCTATAGATGGCCCTAGTGCAAGTGGGAGATTGTTAGTTATATGTATGCCCTAGAGGCCATTACTGTACATTGGATGTATATTGTAGTGGATGATGGGACATGTATAGGTAGGACTTTTCTTGCTCGACATGATAGTACGCTATCTGGTTACTCTTTAATCTTAACATGTATACTTTCTGTCTCTCTGTTACATGTTGATAAAGCCCTTAGGATGTGTGCTCGACTTCCAGGACTATGATGTAGATCATACTAGTGGGGCCTGGGTAGGTCCATGAGTACATCCTTCAATGTTCCTAGTCGTGGGAATATCGAGAACGGGGCATCGATATTCCAGAGTAGACTAGCGTATATCTTCTCGACCCATGTGATGGGCGATGGATGATCCCATATCCATTTGGTGTTTGACATCAGAGATGGTATGCGGGTGCTCAGTGGAGACTGGGTACACTGAACGGACTCGCCCGAGAACTCCCAGATGGTATTATACCTCACGTCAGATGGCAGTTCTCTGGTGACACTGGTACAGCTTAGTCTGTTGACCCGAGATCGTCATAGAGTCTTATGTGTCTCCCACCGTGCTTTGATTTCCACCCTACCACGGCTCTACTGAGTCGTGCAAACAGGTGGTTTTTGGGTACAGTCCCGATTTCACATGGAGGCAATGAGCGATAGGAGGGGATTCGTCTCTCCCGGTATTGGGGGTTGATGTTGCGCTATGCTCGACTGGCCATAACTGGAAATCCCTGGCCAGGGTTGCAGTGATTTACTGGTAAGAGTTATCAGTAGTTTTCACGCTGGACTTTTACATTGGCATGACTTATCAAGCTACTGGGGTCTGACGTTTACCCACCCTTAGGCGAGATATGCGACATATCAGACGAACAGACCGGAGTGTACGGTAAGTGTTACTGGTTGGATTCACAGGAGTGTGGAGCGGGCTTGCTCGTTGATCTTCTGATCAACTCAATACCCGGGTGGCCGTTACGTTTAGCAGACCGCTTTCGGCTTGTGGGTGTTTGATATGATCATCAACCTGCTGCCGGCGTATTGACGAGTCTTTAGAGGTCCTACACAGAGATTTCCTGGCTCAAGCGAAAACGAAAATAGGAGCGCATATGAGATATGTGCGGGACCCGAGAATAATACCCAGTATGTGATACTGTATTCTATTCTCGCGATTTGTATCATCGGACGGTTATATAAGATATAGCCGGGTTTACCGAATCAAGTGTTGATTCGATACATTGATACACTAATATTAGTCGGTTATATGCAATATGACCGGATCATTAAATCAAGTGTTGATTTAATGATTTAATGTATAATTATATATTTAATATATTACTTTACATTAACTAGTATTTGTTCACTTAAGATTGATTTTTCTCACTTGATTTGCACAAAGTTGTATATGTGATATATTTTTTGTGCACTAGTTTGTATCATGTTTGATGATACATGCAAAACTTGGGTGAGTGTATGCTATACACCATGTTTAGTTAATGGTTAGGGTTTTCCATTACCTTATTTATTTATTTCATTTATTTTATTTTTGGCAAGAAACAAAAACAAAATGGTGGTGGCTTTTCTCACTTTGGCTTGAAAGCTTCATGAAGCTTCATAGCATCTTTGACAAAGTCTAAGCCATTTTGTTTATATTCTTAACCTAACCATTTAAACTAAACACTAGTTTATTCTCTACATTAGTTACAACTCACCCATGGTTGCTAAATGATAACCATCACTTGATTTTCTTTTTGAGATAATTCATATTCATTTTCTTTTCCTTCTTCTTCATCTTCTTCAAGAGGTGAAGAAAGCTTCCTAGAAAATTACAAGTGATGAATCCAAGTGAGAAATCCAAATCTAAAGTGAACCCACTTCCTATTTCTTCATCCTCTACCACTTGCCCTGTAGTAGAGTGTGTTATCTTCACAAGTTTCATGACCTAGTGAAGGTGGAGCTTGGGTTTGAGTCGCCTCGACGTAGATCATCTTCGGCATCGAAGTCAACTGACCTAGCCTGATCATTTTCTCTGACGAAACCATCGCTTAGAGTCCGGGATCCGATGATCGCAGCGGAGGGACGTCATCACGGAGCTTTAGAAGTGGAGGACCGGATCTACAAAGGTTGTAGTCACTTTCACTTAGTAGCAAAGTAGTTTGCTTGCTTAGTTTCGCCTTACCTCTAGTTACGATCTAGTTTAGGGTTCTTTGGCACATAGAAAATTTTGATTTTGGCATGGTTGATCAGTTGTAGAGCCTCATGGGTGTGCCTAGGAACCCTACAGATATTAGATATTTTCTCACCCATGGTTGCCATTCACTCTCACAATATTATCTCTCTTCATCTTCTTCTTCAAGCTCAAGAGCTCTCTAGCTTTTGAGCAAGTGAGAAATTTTTGTGAGAAAAGCAATTCTAAAGTGAGCAAAAATCCTACTTCATCATCCTCTACTAGATTAGCACTTTAGTATAGGGTGTTAGCTTCACTAATCTCTCATTAGTGAAGTAGTAGCTTGGGTTAGTGTCTCCTCGACGTAGATCATCTTCGGCCTCGAAGACTTCAATCAAGTTTGTTCCTTTCTTCTTGTGAAGCCATGCTAGAGTCCGGAAGATCACTACTTGGAGCGAAGGGACTACTACACGGAGCTATTGAAGTGAATGACCGGTCTACAAAGGTTGTATTCCTAGTTCACTTAGTTGTAAAGTAGTTTACAATATGTTTTGTATGATTCTCTAGTTAAAGATTCTAGTTTAGGGTTCTTTAAAATGGCAAAATTTTGAAAATGGCATGGACGATGCCTCCCGAAACCTTACCGTCGTTTATTGGAACCCTACAAGCAGTTCTCTGGTGACACTGGTACAGGTTAGTCTGTCGACCCGAGATCGTCATAGAGTCTTGTGTGATTCCCACTGTGCTTTGATTTCCACCTTACCACGTTCAAGAGATAGTGCAAAACGGTGGTTTTTGGGTAGAGTCCTGACTCACATGCAGGCAATGAGCGATAGGAGGGGATTTCGTCTCTCCCGGTATTAGGGGTTGATATTGTGCTATGCTTGATTGGCCATAACAGGAAATCCCTGGCCAGGGTTGCTGAGATCTACTGGTAAGTGTTATCAGTAGTTTCTCGAACCGTTATGAGCCTCACATCGGCATGACTTATCAGGCTATTAGGGTCTGACGATTACCACCCCCAGGCTGTGATATGCGACATATCAGACGAAGAGACCGGACTGTATGGTAGTGTTACTTATTAGATTCGCAGGAGTATGAGCAGACTTGCTTGTTGATCTTTTGATCGTTCAATACCCGGGTGGCCATTACGTTTAGCAGACCGCTTGCGACTTGTAGGTGACTGATATGATCACCACTTACTGCCGGCGTATTGACGAGTCTTTAGAGTCCTACAAGAGATTTCCTGGCTCAAGCGAAACGAAGTAGGAGCACATATGTGATATGTGCGGGACCGAGATTAGTACGAGTATGTGATACCATATTCTATTCTCGCGATATGTGATATCGGATGGTTATATGTGATATAGCCGGGTTATCGGATCAAGTGTTGATTCGATAAGTTGATATGATTAATATTAGTCAGTTGTATGTGATATAGCCGGATTATTAAATCAAGTGTTGATTTAATAATTTAATATATAATTATATATTTGATATATTAATTTACATTAACTAATATTAGCTCAATTAAGATTTCTTTTTCTCACTTGTGTGCATATAGTATATATGTGATATATATTAATGTACATTTTTGTGTGTCATGCTAGATGATACATGATACATGGGTGTATGAGACTCACACCATGCTTAACATAATCTAGGGTTTTTATTATTTAAAATAATTCAAAATTGAATGGAATTTAGTCATGGTTGAAGCTTAATGGAAGCTTGTAGAATCATTGACTAAGTCCACCAATTTTGTTTTACTTAAGATATTTATTAACCCAACCATTATGATTAGCCATAGTTTAGTCTCTACAAGAGTTAGTATATGATATTACCTCACCCATGGTTCCCATTCTACACTTGATCTTTTTCCATGGTCGCTTCTTCTTCATCTCCTTCTTTAATCTCACTAGCTTTTTGGGAGGTGAAGAAAATGAGTGAGAAAAATATTTTTAAAGTGAGCAAAATTTCTATTTCATCAACCTCTTCTCTACTAGCCATTTAGATTGGGTTGTTTCTTCACTAGTTCATTATATTGGTGAAGAGGTAGCTTGAGTTGGTGTCTCCTCGACGTAGATCATCTTTGGCCTCAAAGACTTCAAGCAAGCTTATTCCGTTCATCTTGTGGAGCCTTTCTAGAGTCCGGGAGTTCACTGCTTGGAGCGAAGGGACTACTACACGGAGCTATTGAAGTGAAGGACCGGTCTACAAAGGTTGTATTCCTTGTTCACTTAGATGTAAAGGTGTTTGCATGCTAGTATCGTCTAAATCTCTAGTTAAGATTTTAGGTTAGGGTTCTTTAGTGCGCCAATTTTTTTTATAAAATTCCATGGTCGATGCCTCCCGAAACCCAGCGGCGACCTAGGGAACCCAGCAGTGAAGACTATTTGAGGATCTTGGATGTGATTGGCGGTAAACTTTGGTCTTAACAACCAAATAATCAACATAGTATTTGACAACTTTATGAATTAAGTCATCAAAGATATTCGTCATCGCTCTTTGGTATGTAGCGCCCGCATTCTTTAGTCTGGACGGCATGACCTTATAGTAGTATATGCCGATTGGAGTTCGAAACGCGGTATGTTTCTCATTCCTGGACGACATTTTGATTTGGTTGTACCCGAATAAGCCATCCATGAAAGTGGACAGCTCATAACTTCAGGTATCGTCGACCATCATTTTCATGATCGGGAGTGGGAAATCTTCATTGGGGCATGCCTTGTTGAGATCTCTGAAGTTGACGCAAACTTGGATCTGCCGGTTAGAGGTGCTAAGACATATTTTCATGGTATCAGAGCCAAATTAGAGTATTAGACGATGTATGTAAATTATGAAACCGAAACAACTCCGAAAACTGGAATCCAAAATCTAACTTTCTGTAAATTTTTAAATGGCTTCTGAATTTTTTTTCAAACAGTTGCAGAATATTACATGTGATGTAACTAGAACACTAGAGAAATTCGAGGCCCAAACTCCAAACTTTGGCCAGCGAAACTCTTCAAATGACCGGCCTGGTCGGCCGCCCTTACTTTTTTTGGTGTTCTGGAAGCTTGGGTTTAGGGTTTCAGGTTATGTTTGTTTTGCCCAGATTGCATGTGATGTTATCTTTTCTGTTAGGGCAATTCGGAGTGTTTCGTATATACAATTTTAATATCGTTTCGGGTTTAATTTTCATATGTGATACAATAGTTGGAATCCACATTAAATTAGTTTTGTGAAAACTAGTTTATAATCGGTAAATCTAGCATTTTAGTCTCGGTTCATCGATTGCCATGGAGTTTCGATTCGGATCAAAACTCTGTCGCAATAGCGTATAGTACGTGAACACTCGCCGGATAACGCTACTGGATAACCATGTCCCATTGTCCCGACCAAGTGACTATATGAGAACGTCGTTGCTAAAAGCATCCATTCGGGTGCTCGCGGCCACGGTGTTCTACATAAGTGCACTTCGTCGACGGCATCGAGGGTGCGGTCATCTACTAAAGTTCCCAACGAGCATTTGATCAGGCAGTCGGGAATCTTGTTGAATTACCCGACTAAGTTATTGAAAAGTGTTTTCGATTTGAGACTAAAATGTAATGTTTATAGGATTAGGCATGAAACTCGGAATATGAGATATTCCGGGTTTATGATGTCTAAGGAGTTTGCAGATTCTAATTATTGCAGTTTTTCATTTCTTTTCTGTGACCGTAAGTGTAATATGTGGGGTATCCCCGATCTCATTGCTATTTCAACGGAATTCGGGATACACATATTTACGTACGTTGATGACATGTGATGTTATGTGTTGCTTGTGATATGTTATATTGGATCGTCGTGATTGAATAGCCGGGTTTTTTTTACGTGTGATGAGAGTTTTTATATTTTCATTCATGTAAATGTTGTATGTAATATTTTTTTATTGAGACACTTCCGGGTTGAGGATGATGTCACCATTGATGTATATTATTTACTTTTCTGCATTAGGATAAACCCAAGGCGGGGAGCACAAGTAACCGTGTTCTAGAGTCCAGTGGGAGACCAACTCGATGAGTCGAGACCGGGTCTCCTAACTCTAGAATTGGCAGGGTTACTTGCCGCTCTCGTAGGGGTCATGATGTAAGTCTACGGTAGTGCCCCGGCCGTCTGTCCGAGGCCAAAATGCGGAAACGAAAACTTTTTCAAAACTTGAAACCGGCGCTATCGTATACTTTAAATCCGGATCGAACCATTAACCTATAACTAGCAACTAGAGAAAGGGTTGGAAAAGCTATACCGATCGATCTGTGTCCTTCAGTCTTTGGCCACCATCCCAAGCTCCTCGCGGCATCTCCGATCTCCTCGTCGGAAAGGGTACCACATCTTCGAGTCTTTTTACGGGCTCCCGCTTTATCCGAAGCAACTCGGGCATGAAGTTCGCTAGCCGATGTGTCCAAGATGAAGTAGAGAATGTGTGTGACGATTTTGTCTCTTACATCCATTGTATGGATGGAGGTTGAAGATGAAGCCATCAATGGAAATGGTGAGCTCAAGAAAGAAGAGGAAGAAGAAGAACTTTTTTCTTCTTTTCCTTTTGTGTTGAGATGATAAGAATGAGAGCAAGAATTAAAAATACAAGAGCTAACCCACCATCATATGGCTGCCTTTCTCTCTCCTCTTATCATTTCATCACATATATCAATCATATAATGTGACATATGCACAATAAAAGAGACCATGAGTCACTAGGTTGCATGTGTCACTATAAATGCACCTCATGATGATTTCTAGCTCATAATTTCCATTTGTAAACATTAACCCAAATGTTTACAACAATAAAAAGATACGGTAACATCTAAAGTAAACTCGTGACGGATCACAAGGATACCCCTTGTTAGTTATATGTATGCCCTAGAGGCCATTACTGTACATTGGATGTATATTGTAGTGGATGCTGGGACATATATAGGTAGGACTTTCTTGCTCGACATGATAGTACGCTATCTGGTTGCTCTTTATCTTAACATGTATACTTTCTGTCTCTCTGATTACATGTTGATAAAGCCCTTAGGATGTGTACTCGACTTCCAGGACTATGATGTAGATCATACTAGCGGGGCCTGGGTAGTCCATGAGTACATCCTTGAAATGTTCCTAGTCGTGGGAATATCGAGACGGGGCATCGATATTCCAGAGTAGACTAGCGCATATCTTCTCGACCCATGCGATGGGCGATGGATGATCCCATATCCATTGGTGTTTGACATCGAAGATGGTATGCGGGTGCTCAGTGGAGACTGGGTACACTGAACGGACTCGCCGAGAACTCCCAGATGGTATTATACCTCACGTCAGATGGCAGTTCTCTGGTGACACTGGTGCAGCTTAGTCTGTAGACCCGAGATCGTCATAGAGTCTTGTGTGTCTACCACTGTGCTTTGATTTCCACCCTACCACGGCTCTACTGAGTTGTGCAAACAGGTGGTTTTTGGGTACAGTCCCGATTCACATGGAGGCAATGAGCGATAGGAGGGGATTCGTCTCTCCCGGTATTGGGGGTTGATGTTGTGCTATGCTCGACTGGCCATAACAGGAAATCCCTGGCCAGGGTTGCAGTGATATACTGGTAAGAGTTATCAGTAGTTTCACGAATGTTATGGACCTCAAGTCGGCATGACTTATCGAGCTATTGGGGTCTGACGTTTACCACCCCTAGGCGAGATATGCGACATATCAGACGAACAGACCGGACTGTACGGTAAGTGTTACTGGTTGGATTCGCAGGAGTGTGAGCGGGCTTGCTCGTCGATCTTTTGATCGCTCAATACCCGGGTGGCCGTTACGTTTAGCAGACCGCTTGCGGCTTGTGGGTGTTTGATATGATCATCATCCGCTGCCGGCGTATTGACGAGTCTTTAGAGTCCTACACAGAGGTTTCCTGGCTCAAGCGAAACGAAATAGGAGCGCATATGAGATATGTGCGGGACCGAGAATAATGCGTGTATGTGATACCGTATTTCATTCTCGCGATGAATGTGTGTCGAATGGTTGTATGCGATATAACCTAGTTATCGAATCAATGATTGATTCGATAAGCCGATACATTGGATACTAGCCGGTTATATGCGATATGACCGGATCATTGGATCAAGTGTTGATTTAATGATTGAATGTATAATTATATATTTGATATATTACTTTGCATTAACTAGTATTGGTTCACTTTAAATGGATTTACTCACTTGGTTTGTGCACATTGTATATGTGATATATTTTGTGCACATGATTGTATCATGTTTGATGATACATGCAAGCTAGGGTTAGTGTAAAGAATTAGACCATGGTTAGGTTTATGATTAGGGTTTTCTTTTTATTTACTTATTCATTTATTTATTCTTTTGTTTATTTTGGAAAAAGAAAAAGGTAAAGAGAAAAAGAATGGTTGCTAGTTTTGTTTGTAGTTGAAGTTTCTTGAAACTTTGACTTAGTCACCATTCTTATCTCATCCTTAACCCTAACCATTCAAGTTAACCATGGTCCATTCTCTACAACTAACCAAGGGTTAGTAAATGATAAGTATTGATTTATTTATCATTTTCATAACACTTATCATATTTTTTTTCATCATCTTCTTCTTCTTCAACAAAAGAAAAAGCTTGCTACATCAATGGTGTTTGATGAAAAAGTGTGAGAAATCCAAATCTAAAGTCTACCCACTTCCTATTTCTTCATCCTCTACCTCTTGCCAAGTTGTATAGGGTGTTTACTTCACAAGTTTTCAAAGCTTGGTGAAGTTGGAGCTTGTTCTTGTGATGCTTCGACGTAGATCATCTTCGGCATCGAACCGACGATCAAGCCCGCCCAATCTTCGATGATGCCGATGCTTGAGTCATGAGTTTGATTTGGACAGCGGAGGGAGATCATCGCGGAACTTAGGAAGTGGTGGAACGGATCTACAAAGGTTGTAGCCCCTTTCCTTTAGCTATATTTCCGTTTACTTGCTTGCTTCGCCTATTTATCAAGTTAACGATCCGTATTAGGGTTAATAGGCACTTGTAAAATTTCAATTGGCCATGTTTGATCACTTGTGAGACTCCATTAAGGTGCCTAGGAACCTTACACCCCTCACCTGTATATACATACCTGCATCCGCATTCTGACTGAATGCGAATGTGATGAGACTAAAGTAATCCAACAAATCTAATACTAGAATCCGGCTTAAACCAAAACCCACTAGTATGATTCGTCCGATCATGATCCGTGCACTACTGCACGTATATGATCGAACCCTGCCATATATCATACGGCCTCTACAACGTTTCGCCCGAAACTTGAGAAACTGTCTGTGGGGGACTCTAAAGACTCGTCAATATTTTGGCTGTGGATTTAATCATTAGCACGTCAGTGGTACTAGCCATACGTAACGGGCTACCAGGTATCGACCAAAAAGGAGGTCGATGAGCGAACTCATCTTGACACCCTACTGAGCCTGTCAGTGACAATATCCGTACAGTCCGGTCCGTTCGTCTATGAGCATCGCATGTCGGGCCTAGAGGGTTGGTAAAAGTCAGACCCCCAAAAGCGGTACAAGTCGTGTCGGAGTGTAGCCCAGAACACCCTGAGATACTACTGGAATACCTATCAGTAAATCTCCTTCCTTGGCCAAGGACTTCGTGTAATGGCTCTCCTAGACACAGCACGATCTCACCCCCAATACCGGGAGAGACGAAACCCCTGCCGATCTGCTCACTGCCTCCATGTGGCTCGGGACTGTACCCAACTAAAATCTGTTTGCACGACTCCTTTGAGCCATGGTAGGGTAGTAATCAAAGCACAGTGGGAACTCACACGAGACAAATGACGATCTCAGGTCGATGAACTAACCTGTACACATGTCACCAGGGAACTGCTATCTGACGTCAGGTATAATACCAACTAGTATGTTCCCGGCGAGTCTTGTCCGGTGTACTCATAACCCAATGAGCACCTGTATACATCTTAGGTGAACCAACTGACACCAATGGTTTATGAGACCGGCCACCGCCCCTTGTCGGGGTCTCGACTGTATACACTAGTCTACTAATGGAGTATCGATGCCCAGTCTCGAAACTCCCACGATTAGGGATCTTTTAAGGATGTGCTTATAGACCCCAGCTCCCACGTATATGATCGCCATCATACTGCTGGCAGTCAAGAAAGAATACTAAGGGCTCTATCAACGTGTAATAGTGACCTGTAAGATCACCTAAAGCAGTACACGATGATAAAGATAAACCCGATAGCATACTATCATCTTGAGTAAGACTATCCTACCGGCATAGGTCCTCCCTCAATCATTGCAATCACGTGCCTGTGATCCAATAATTGACTCTGAGGGCACTATATCCAACAATCTCGCACTTGCACTCAAGGCTAATTATTGCGATGTCGCATGCTCACAGCCCGTGTGATACCGAACACCCAACTCCTCTACTAATCAGTCTCACAAAGCCCGTTTGCGAAACTATTGCGTTCGAGGAATAGCCTCAGTGAGTGGATCCGCTCTGATATTTCTTTCTATGTCTCTCTTTATCTCAAGTTCGCGGAGAAAGCCATCTCCCGAAATGAGCAATACCTGTCTTAGAATATGTTTGGATATCTGATGGGACCTAGTTCATAAATGAACTCCAAATCCAAACTTCTTAGACTGTATCGTTAACTGAACTTAATCAGTATCCTGCGCTATACCTCTCTCAGTATCCGCTTGGACCACCTGTCCAAAATACTGCCCCTCGTCAGAGGGAAAACTATAACTCTGACAGTCACTCTGTCATCCGGTCACCTTGGAAGCCTGGAATGATAACTGTCTCCCGAAGGAGGCCGCCGTTATCATATCCCTAGAACATCTACTTATGTTCTAAAACTGCTTCCGAATGTTTCTCCAGGATAGGATTAATATCAACTTATTGCATTTAGTGCAAAAACAACGTCTGGTGTGGTACTTGACATCTCATGATTGACTCAATTGCCTAAGCAAGTGATTCGCCAATCATGCACATCCCTCTCCTCTTTAATCTGTAAGACACCTTTAGAGAGGGTGACTCCATCACCTGCAGGTATACTACCGTGCCAGGAGTCGTCCATTCTAAAACACCTGTAGAATGCTGTCTAAGTACCCAGATTGGGAAACTACCCAAATCTAGATCTAAAACCATAGATCTAGTAACCAGAATGTCTGATACTTTATCTATATCCTATGTGGAGAAACCACTGTGTGTCAAACAAAGTATAACCGATCGTAGTATAGGAATTTCACTTCCTACTTTGTGTATGTCATTCATATACTAGGACATCACACCTACTACCTTCTTAACGGATCCATCTCCTATTCTGATGAAGTCAAACCTATGACTGTCACATCAGAAATAAATGATCTATCTCCGCTATATCTGCTTTAGTCCATAAATAGACATAAGCTACTTGTCCACTATGCTTCCGCTGCTCCCACTGACTACGACAACCCTCTGGCAGAGTCATACACACGTACACTTCTAAAGCTAGTTTAGAACGAAGCTATACTCATCCTCCTGCCTGGTCTCACAGTCTGGAATAACAAAAATGGCAAGTCTGGGTAAACAAGAACCTCCCTGTCACCGTCCTTGAGGTTACCGGAGTACCTCTCGGGTGCCTGAGGTTACCCATCATATCTGCGGAGTGGCCAATGAAATGTCAAAACAGATTGAATCTTTAGGTCCTATTAAATTTTCAGTAATCGTTTGCGGTTCTGGAATCACTTCCAGTTCTACCATACTCCCACTACTATTTTCTGAAAAAATCCATTTTACTAAAACTGTGGCGAGTCAAGAACAATATCGCTATTGATCTTCCAGATGGTAGAAAGTCAACCCTCGTCATAGCCTGGGTCAACCTACAAATAGCCATTACAGAAACGTGCCTTAAGTTATCCAGAGTCTGGTTTTAAGCATAAGCCGGAAAACTCCCCGTACCTTAACATCGTTAAGATATGAACCGTTCTATATCCAATATAGAAACAGAGACACTGATTTAATTGGAACCAGATTCAAATCATGCAGCTGTCTCCAGTGTATGTCAACTAAATGGAGAGAGGCCGATCAGCATTACTCAACTTAGGAGTGCTTCCAATTATGAGTAACCTGAAAGAGAAGCAAGTTCTCATAATCATTACTATCAACTGAATACCATACACAAGTATCTACATTTTCGATCACCTTGAAGAATCCTGATACTTGTAATACCTGGTTCTCTACTTTATTCATATACCTATAACTTCTCAAAACTTAGACCTTGCATTTCTACGAAACACATGTCTAAGAACTAGAGAAGTCATAAGTAAACAGAATATAGTACGAGTACCAACCCCTCTGTCCTCATGGACATTGGACAACATACAATACTCTGTATAAGTCTCCTGAGTCTAATAACTCATTCCCTGTGTGTCGTAGGTTGAAAACTGTACTTATGGTTAAGAAGAATTACACCGCTGTTTAATACTCCTTACCTAACCATCCACTGATATAGGTAAATGTCATGGACATAATTTCAAAAAGTTATATCTCACTTTATAAAAATAAACGTACAGATATATCAATTTGAAATTGGTGCATAACAACGGATATTCGAAACCAAATGTTTGCCGTCCGGCAAACAACTCAGGCGATTTCCTCAAATATCACCAATTACAACGAATCCCGATATAATGAGGATGATCACCCAATTCCCAATAACTTACTCCCACTCATCACCTGTAAAACCATACAGATATGAGAATCAAACCTGGTAAATACATACCCTGGAGCAAGGGCTAATTGGGAAATCAGTTTTCTTTTAACAATACACAGTGAAACTGAAACATATAAATGTTTCGAAGGAGTATCCGGGTATTCCTAGTAATGCCTCATCCATTATCAGATTCACAGCTGTAACCATATATTTCTTTGCCATCTCTCCAAATCCCTTTATATGTCTTTAGTCATTACCTTCTGTACACCCTTTTAGGCTAAATGGTTTTCTTCCTTCCTTACCGTTCGGCACCAGCCTATGGTTTGGAAGAAGACTATCCAATAAGCATAATGGGTGTACTCTCCTAATCCTAGGAGTACTCGTAAGCTGAGAGAAGGTGAAGATAAAAGACAACTGAATAAAACCTTATTCCTATTTCTCCTGAACCAGAATCCATCCCCGAACTGGAACAAGTTCCTTCGAGTTCGTATATAACCATACGATAGAGTATCCAATAAACTGTGGATCTTCGTAGTGATACAGGGTGTTCCGGAGAAATACAAAGGTGAAGTAGGAGTGGCGATGAAATACTTGGTTTGGTCGTGAATAGCAGTCGCAATTTACTTTGCCCTCTTACTAATCCCTTTATTTGTCTTAACTTATTACCTTCTGCACACCGTTTAGGCTAAATGGTTTTCTTCATTCCCTACCTTTCGGCACCTGCCTATGGTTTGGATGAAAAATATCCAACAAGCGTAATAGGTGTACTGTCCTAATCCAAGGAGCACTCACAACCTGAGAGAAGGTAAAAGGAAAAGACAACTGAATAGTCCTATTCATTTTCTCCAGAACCGGAAACCATCCTCGAATCTGGAAAAAGTTCCTTCGAGTTTGTATATAACCATATGATGGTTTTATCCAATGGAAGTGGATGTTCGTAGTAATACAGGGTGTTCTGGAGAAAAGGGTGAAAGTAGGAGTGGCAATGAGGTATGCAACTCTGACAATCCAAAAGCCAGTGTTTTAAGAAGGTTCGGTTAATCTTGGTTACTGAGTCATAGTCAAGGGTCGGGCCATGGTCGCTGCCAAAGAGAGAGAGAAAAGAAACACTCTGCGTGCACTCTAACCTAGATCAAAATGGTTACCAATTTATCTAATCAGGAAACCTCCCACTGTATCGTCAAATTCTCCTCCAAACCTGAAAGAAGAATTAGTCGGGATCACCCGAGGAGTAAACCAACTCATCAGTGGGAATCGGGATCCAACTATCATCGCATGATAACATGATGGAATCCACTCACGTTATCACACTCCAGAAGGTATGCGCATATCTGGCAAATTTCAGTTTCTATAGAAACTCCCGATGTGATTTTTACCCCATGCTCTTATGACCTTGACTTTGGCCAACAAATCATAAGTCACATGTCAAGTTCTACCCGTCATTATCTAGGTTAATTTGAACCCACCCGTACCCACTCTTGACTTTGGCCAACAAGGCAGTACGACTGTCCCAAACCAACGCATCTATTTATGCAACAGAAAAGTAACAAATAGCTACCATACACTATGCCTTGACTTTGGCCAACAAACATAGCATGAATACTAAGTGCTACCCGTCTGAAATGACGGAGGGCTACGAATGGTTTTTGGCGAAAAATCTTTAACTTAATGAACTTGATACGTTGAAGGAACCAGATAGCTTTTTATAAAAATATAGTGGTGAAAACTTTTGCTAAAGAGGTCACTCCCGGTGAAGGGATCTCGGCTCTTTCCCCGTAGAATGAGGTGCAGGATATTCCAACTAAATACCACGATGCAAAGCAAAAAGTAATCGACTATAGTGAAGTTATTACCCTGACGCAAACTTCTGTCCAAGGGGTCACTCCCGGTGAAGGGATCTCGACCCTTGCCTCGTCGACTGAGGTGCTGGATATTCATAACCGAATACCATTGTGCAAAACAAAAGAGAACGTCCTTGCAATAACAGCTTTTTGAAAAATGTTCCAACAACGTCAAACATGTTTGTTTAGCTTGCATTGATCCGAATTAATGCAGTCCTATCAATTAATCACACGATAAAAGAACGAAAATATGATGTGCGTATATGCCATCTGCATTCGCCACTGGGTCCCGTCATCACCCGTTAGGTTACTTAACTAACGACAGAGCGGGGACTGGACTAGCGCAGGTGTAAAACATATACAACATCTACTAGTATATATATCAATATATAATAATCGCTCAAGGCGTGATAAAAATGCAACACCACAGAAATGTAATAAGCATCACAGAACAATACAGATAATCTGGGATCCCCGGGTTTCATAGAGCCGCTTCTGAAACCCGACGTTCCCCTGGTCGTGTGGATAGCCTGTGCAATGAAATCCTAGACCCCTATGGGCGCGGCAAGTTACCCGCCAAAACCTGAAGCGAGGCAGCCCCTTTCAACAACGTGAATGGACCACCCAGCACTTCACGGAATCCGGTAACTTGAGCACCCTTCCTTGGGTCAACCTGTACCCCCTACGAGTGCGGCGAACAGCCCGCCAATTCTAGAGTGAAGCCCCCTCCGTCTCAAATCCATGAGATGCGGGCCCGTTTCCCTCTAGAACCCGGCCATCCGTGCACCCCACCGCGGGGTAATCCTAGTACAGAAAGTAAAATATACAACGGGTACATCGACCTCAGCTCGGTCATGCCCCAAAAGAATAATATACAAACAGGCAGTGACGGCAGTCCACATGTCGGACGCTCGCCCCGCAATATCAAATATACAAATAATACCAAACTGTACTACCATTGCATCCAGGCTATCCACCACGACAAATCCGCAACATCACAGCACAACACAGAACATCAACGTGAATGTCACGTTCGCAAATCTGTCTAAAAGGGCTATAGCAATTAGACAAGATTTACCGATCAAATGACATTCACGGTCGCAGATATAATGTAAATACTGTGAACTAATATATTTAAAATTTTCGATCGATAAAATTTCCCGAAGTGGGCCCCAAGCACAATTCCCAGTACTCAAAATAATCTGGGCCAAAACAAAAATTACCAGAAACCCCAATTCCAAGCCAGAGACCACTGCAGAAAATTTGGTGCAGTGGTGCTATAGTAGTGCGGCGGAACCGCGGCCAGAACAGGGTTAGTGCCGTGGTTCCGCGGCGTCACTGTAGAGTCATGCAACCAAATTTCTGCGGTGGTCTTAGAATTTCCTGCCTGATTTTTTGCCATACCCAAAAAAAATTTTTGACAACAAAAAAAAATTCGACAGAAACTGCATAAATTGGAATCGCGGTTTTGGAAATTTCGTTCGATCGAAGTTCTAAACACGTTAGAGCAAGCTAGTAAAGGTTAATGGCGTGGCTCTGATACCATGTAAGTCTACGGTAGCGTCCCGGCCGTCTGTCCGAGGCCAAAATGCGGAAACGAAATTTTTTTCAAAACTTGAAACCGGCGCTATCGTATACTTTAAATCCAGATCGAACCATTAACCTATAACTAGCAACTAGAGAAAGGGTTAGAAAAGATATACCGATCGATATGTGTCCTTCGGTCTTTGGCCACCATCCCAAGCTCCTCGCGGCATCTCCGATCTCCGGTCTCCTCATCGGAAAGGGCATCACATCTTCGAGTCTTTTTACGGGCTCCCGCTTCATCCGAAGCAACTCAGGCACGAAGTTCGCTAGCCGACGTGTCCAAGGTGAAGTAGAGAATGTGTGTGACGACTTTGTCTCTTGCATCCATTGTATGGATGGAGGTTGAAGATGAAGCCATCAATGGAAATGATGAGCTCAAGAAAGAAGAAGAAGAAGAAGAATTTTTTTCTTCTTTTCCTTTTGTGTTGAGATGATAAGAATGAGAGCAAGAATTAAAAATACAAGAGCTAACCCACCATCATATGGCTGCCCTTCTCTCTTCTCTTATCATTTCATCACATATATCAATCATATAATGTGACATATGCACAATAAAAGAGACCATGAGTCACTAGGTTGCATGTGTCACAATAAATGCACCTCATGATGATTTCTAGCTCATAATTTCTATTTGTAAATATTAACCCAAATGTTTACAACAATAAAAAGATACGGCAACATCTAAAGTAAACTCATGACGGATCACAAGGATACCCCTCACCTGTATATACATACCTGCATCCGCATTCCGACTGAATGCGAATGCGATGAGACTAAAGTAATCCAACAAATCTAATACTAGGATCCGGCTTAAACCAAAGCCCACTAGTATGATCCGTCCGATCATGATCCGTGCACTACTGCACGTATATGATCGAACCCTGCCATATATCATACGGCCTCTACAACGTTTCGCCCGAAACTTGAGAAACTGTCTGTGGGGGACTCTAAAGACTCGTTAATACTTTGGCTGTGGATTTAACCATTAGCACGTCAGTGGCACTAGCCGTACGTAACGGGCTACCAGGTATCGACCAAAAGAATGAGTGAACTCATCCTGACACCCTACTGAGCCTGTCAGCGACAATATCCGTACAGTCTGGTCTGTTCGTCTATGAGCATCGCATGTTGGGCCTAGGGTTTGGTAAAAGTAAGACCCCCAAAAGTGGTACAAGTCGTGTCGGAGTGTAGCCCAGAACACCCTGAGATACTACTGGAATACCTACCAGTAAATTTCCTGCCTTGGCCAAGGACTTCGTGTAATGGCTTTCCTAGACACAGAGCGATCTCACCCCTAATATCGGGAGAGACGAAACCCCTGCCGATCCGCTCACTGCCTCCATATGGCTCGGGACTGTACCCAACTAAAACCTGTTTGCACGACTCCTTTGAGCCATGGTAGGGTATTAATCAAAGCACAGAGGGAACTCACACGAGACAAATGACGATCTCAGGTTGATGATCTAACATGTACACATGTCACCAGGGAACTGCTATCTGACGTCAGGTATAATACCAACTAGCATGTTCCCGTCGAGTCCTGTCCGGTGTACTCATAACCCAATGAGCACGTGTATACATCTTAGGTGAACCAACTGACACCAATGGCTTGTGAGACCGGCCACTGCCCCTCGTCGGGGTCTCGACTGTATACACTAGTCTACTAATGGAGTATCGATACCCTGTCTCGAAACTCCTACGACTAGGGACCTTTTAAGGATGTGCTTATAGACCCCAGCTCCCACGTATATGATCGCCATCATACTGCTGGCAGTCAAGCAAGAATCCTAAGGGCTCTATCAACGTGTAATAGCGACCTGTAAGGTCACCTAAAACAGTACACGATGATAAAGATAAACCAGATAGCATACTATCATCTTGAGTAAGACTGTCTTACCGGCATAGGTCCTCCCTCAATCATTGCAATCACGTGCCTGTGATCCAATAATTGACTCTGAGGGCACTATATCCAACACTTGGGATGTGAGTTTGGCTATTCATCACGACCGTGGAATCCGTGTTTTTCATTACTGGCTTAATTTAAAACACAGACCTCCTAGTATATCCAATATTTCATATATTTGTTTCTACTCCTTGAGTTCTGTGATGCGATCATATAACCGCATGAGACGAATTCTATATATATATATATGATATATATAATAAACGTTGCTTATGTTTTGCACCCGCGCTAGTCCAGCCCCCACTCTGCCGTTAGTTAAGTAACCTAACGGTGCATGACGGGGCCCCGTGGAAAATGCAGATGGCATAAGCGTACGTTCTATTTTCGTTTCTTCTGTGATGTTTAGGAAACATAAATGATGGGACGTCATTAATGTGATTAATGAAAAGAAAGAAACCTAAAAGATATTGTACAATCAAAATTTTCAAAAAGGTAGCTATAGTTATTGCTTTGCATAGCGGTATTCTATTATGAATATCTAGCACCTCATTCGATGAGGAAAGAGCCTAGATCCCTTCAGTGGAAATGACCTCTTTAGCAAAACTAGCATTTGCTACAACCCACTCGGTTTGTTTTGAAAAACTACTCGATTTTAAAAGCGGAGCTTAAACCACTCCTTTTCAAATCACTAGATTTTACAACGATATCAAGTTCATTATGCTAAAGGTTTTATTCAAAACCAGTCGTAGCCCTCCATCATTTCAGATAAGGATTGTTTAGTATTCGTGCTGCGTTTTTTGACCTTGTCAAGGCGTAGGGTACGGTAGCTGATTAGTGCTTATCTGCCGCATATGATGCGATTGGATTAGGGTAGTTGTACGGCCTTGTTGACCTTGTCAAGGGTCGTGCGGGTGGGTAAATTCAAGCACGCAATGACGGGTTGAATTTGACTTGTGGTTTATGATTTGTTGACCTTGTCAAGGTCATAAACCGCATGAGGTAAAAACAAATATTGGGAATTTCAAGTGTTGAAATTTGCAATGAGATTGCATACTTTCTATATGATAGTTGGATCCCGATACCTACTGCGAGTAAGTGTTACACCTAGGAGAGTTTTCCACTTTATAATTAGCTGATCCAGTAGGTGTCTAAGAAAGGTGTTAACGGGGTTATGCCTCTTCGGAAATAAGGTTATTTAATTAGTTCCATGCGAAAGCATGGGGAGACTCCTTCGGAGTACCAATACCTGCCTGGCTGACCGATTGGTGAACTTGTAGGGTGTAATTAATCCCGGCTAGTCTTACCTTTTAGGGTATGAAGGAAAATTTGATAAAAACAGTGGGAGCCATTCTGATTATATAAGATAATAACCAGTCTAATCTTGCAAGAGCACACGCTAAAGTGTTTTCTTCTCTCTCTCCCTCTCCAGGTAGCGACCATGACACGCCTTAATCAAGATAATAATATGGATGTATTGACCGAACCCGCTTATAATATTGAGCTTGGGAATGTTGGTTCCGCTCTACCTTATGACTGTCATAAGTCTGAGTAAGGAATAGGGGAATATCAGGATTCCCACGAACCCAAAAGAAGAAAGCATGCTGATGCATCTTATTCGGGTGTGTTCGTTATTGAGAACCGTTTCTCAGTTTGCTCTAAGTCCTGGGTATTGGATACCGGATCAGAATTCCATATTTTGTAATCAGTTACAAGGGTTAAGAAGAAGTAGAGAACTGGAAAAAGGTGATATGTCCCTCAGAGTAGGGAACGAAGCAATTGTTGCTGCCGACGCTGTCGACGAATATCACCTTGTATTGCCAAATGGTAATCCATTGGTTTTGAATGACTGTTATTACGTACCATCGATGATGTGCAATATCATATCCATTTCTTTATTAGATAAAGAAGGATATAACTTTGCATTAAAGAAAAATGTTATGAACTTTTTCCTAAATCAAGTGTTGATTGGGTTTGGTACATTGTGTAATGGTATTTACGTTCTAAACCAAAATACAATTATTAATAAACACACACAAGAGGAAAAGTTCAGAAATGAATGAATCCTTCTGTGGCATTGTAGACTTGGTCATATCAATGCGACAAGACTAGCTAAGTTGCATAAAGATGGATATTTGAATCAGTTTGAATTTACATCTTATGAAACTTTCCAGTCGTGTCTCAAAGGCAAGATGACCAAAACTCCGTTTACTGGACACGGAGAAAGAGCTACTGAACTCTTGGGATTGATATATAGTGATGTATGCGGTCCTATGTCTACACATGCCAGTAATAGTTTCTCGTACTTCATTACATTCACCGATGATCTCTCAAGATTCGGACATGTGTTCCTGTTGAAACACAAATCTAAAACTTTTGAGAAATTCAAGGAATATAAGAACGTAGTAGAGAACCAGACGGGTAAAAGTATTAAAGTCCTTCGATTTGATCGAGGAAGAGAATACTTAAACACGGAATTCCGAGACTATCTAAAAGAGAATGTGATTCTCTACCAGCTTGCTCCTCCGTATACACAACGGCACAATGGAGTTTCGGAGTGGAGAAATCGCACCCTATTAGATATGATGCACTCTATGATGAGTGTTGCTGAGTTATCTATTTCCTTTTGGGGTTATGCACTTGAGACAACTATATACCTATTGAATCAAGTTCCATCAACATCAGTGCTTAAAACACTATATGAGATATGGAGTGGAAAGAGACCATATCTTAAACGAGTTAAGATATGGGGTTGTCCGGCCTATGTTAAAAAACAGAATCCGTACAAACTCGAGGCACGATCAGTTCTTTGCAAGTTTGTGAGATATCCAAAGAATTCACATGGATATATATACTACCACAGTGAGGAACAAAAGGTGTTTGTTGCTCAACATGCCACCTTTTTAGAAAAGGAATTTCTTATGAAAGAAATTACTGGTAATGCGGTAGAACTGGAAGAAGTTCCAGCTACACAAACTACAACTGATGATTTGGTAGAACCGGAGGACTCGATAGTCCCCGACGAACCTCAGCCACTCCACAGATCTAGTAGGGTTCCTCATCCACCTGAGAGATACTACAGTTTTCCTATAGACAGTGAGAGTGAGGATTATATCATGGAAGATGATGACCCAACTAGTTTTGAGCACGCCATCACAAGTGGAGACTCTGTGAAATGGCTGAATGCTATATGATCTAAGATGGAATCCATGTACACCAACAAAGTTTGGACTTTGGAAGTTACTCCTGAAGGGGTAAAACTCATTGGGAGCAAATGGATATTTAAGAAGAAAATTGGTGTAGATGGAAAGGTTGAGACCTTCAATGCTAGACTTGTAGCAAAAGGTTTTCGTCAACGACCAGGTGTCGACTATGATGAAACCTTTTCTCTAGTGGCTATGCTTAAGTCCATCAGGATCCTACTTGCCATTGCTGCATACCATGACCACAAAATCTGGAAGATGGACGTCAAGACCGCATTTCTAAATGGTGATTTAGAAGAGAGCGTGTACATAACACAGCCAGAGGGCTTTATAGACAGTAGGAGTAGCCGAAAGGTGTGCAAGCTGCTTAAATCAATTTATGGATTAAAGCAGGCATCACGGAGCTGGACCATCTGTTTTGATGTAGCAGTTAAAGAGTTTGACTTCATTAAAAACATAGATGAACCTTATATATACAAGAAGGTTGTAGAGAGAAAGGTTGTCTTCCTCGTATTGTACGTGGATGACATACTCTTGATAGGAAATGATGTTCCTATGCTACACTCGGTCAAGCTTTTCTTATCACAAAAGTTTTCCATGAAAGATCTGGGTGATGCTGCTAGTAATATGTATGCCCTAGAGGCCATTACTATACATATGATGTATATTGTAGTGGATGCTTGGACATATATAGGGAGGACTTTCTTGCTCGACATGATAGTATGCTATCTGGTTGCACTTTATCTTAACATGTACTCTGATTGTCTCTATGTTACATGTTGATAAAGCCCTTAGGATGAGTACTTGACTACCAGGACTATGATGCAGATCATACTAGCGGGGACAGTGTAGTCGCAAAGTACATCCTTCAAATGTTCCTAGTCGTAGGTGTATCAAGACAGGGCATTGATATACCAGAGTAGACTAGCGTATAGCTTCTCAACCCATGTAGATGGGCGATGAATGATCCCATATCCATTGGTGTATGACATCAGAGACAGTATACGGGTGCTCAGTGGAGACTGGGTACACTGGACGGACTCGCCGAGAACTCCCAGATGGTATTATACCTATCGTCAGATGGCAGTTCTCTGGTGACACTGGTACAGGTTAGTCTGTAGACCCGATATCGTCATAGAGTCTTGTGTGATTCCCACTGTGCTTTGATTTCGATCATACCATGTCCAAGAGGGCGTGCAAAATGGTGGCTTTTGGGTACAGTCCCGAGTCACATGGAGGCAATGAGCGATAGGAGGGGTTTCGTCTCTCCCGGTATAGGGAGTTGATGTTGCGCTGTGCTTGATTGGCTATAATAGGAAGTCCTTGGCAAAGGCTGCTTCAGAGATCTACTGGTAAATGTTATTAGTAGTTTCTCGACCCGTTATGAGACTCATATTGACATGACTTATCGAGTTACTGGGGTCTGACGTTTACAACCCCTAGACGAGATATGCGACATATCAGACGAAGAGACCGGACTGTACGGTAGTGTTACTGATTGGATTCGCAGGAGTGTGAGCAGGCTTGCTTGTTGATCTTCTGATCACTCAATAACCGGGTGGCCGTTATGTTTAGCAGACCGCTTGCGGCTTGTGGGTGTTTGATATGATCATCACCTACTGCCGGCGTATTGACAAGTCTTTAGAGTCCTACACAGGGGTTTCCTGGCTCAAGCGAAATGGAGTAGGAGCACATATGTGATATGTGCGGGACCGAGATTGATACGATATGAGATATCGTATTCTATTCTCGCGATTCGTGACATTGATCGATTGTATGCGATACAGCCGGGTTATCGGATCAAGTGTTGATTCGATAAGTTGTTACACATGATATCAGTCGGTTATAGCCGGATTATTAAATCAAGAGTTGATTTAATAATTTAATGTATAATTATATATTTGATAAATTACATTACTTTAACTAGTATTAGCTCACTTATGATTTGTTTTCTCACTTTGTGTGCATATTGTACATATGTGATATGTATGTTTGTGTACATGCATTGTGTCATGGTTGATGATACATGCAAGATGGGTGTATGAGAATTATACCATGATTAGGGTTAAGATTAGGGTTTTGTTTATATCTTAAGATTTAACAAATGAGAAAGACTTAGTCAAAGTTCTCAAGCTTGGAAGAAGCTTGGAGAAACTTTGACAAAGTCCACTCTTTTGTCATTTCTCTTGATATTCTTTAACCCAATTCTTAACCTCATACCTTGGTCAATTCTCTACATGAGTTAAGCATGATAGCTTAACTCACCCATGGTTACATTATTGAGGGGATATAATTCATATAATGAATTATTCTTTCTTCTTCTTCTTCATCAAGCTCCATGAAAAGCTTGCTAGCTCTAATGGTGGAATGAGAAAAAGTGTGAGAAAATCAATTTTAAAGTGAGCCCACTTCCTACTTCATCATCCTCTACTACTTGCCATGTAGTATAGGGTGTTCTCTTTACAAAGTTCATGACCTAGTGAAGGAATAGTTTGAGTTAGTGTCTCCCCGACGTAGATCATCTTCGGCCTCGAAGTCTTCGAAGCAAGCACGTTCGTTTCTTCAACGGAGCCTCTCTAGAATCTGGAGTTTGCGATCGCAGCAGAGAGGACTTCTACACGGAGCTATTGAAGTGAAGAACTTGTCTACAAAGGTTGTATTCCTTGCTCACTACATATTATAAACTGTTTGCATATATCTTTCCGTATATTTCTACTAGACGATCTATGTTAGGGTTATCTAAATTGGCAAAATTTTAATTTGGCATGGACGATACCTCTCGAAACCTTACTGCCGTCGTAGGTAACCCTTCAGTGGTATCAGAGCCATGCTATAAATAAATATGGATTTTGTTAGAATCACGAAACCGAAACAACTCCGAAACATGCATCGCCAAACCTGCTTGCTGTCGATTTCAAAAAGTTGTCAAAATTTTTTTTAAACAAGTACAGAGTGATGTATATGATATATCATGAACACTGCAAAAATTTCAGGGGGTTTCTTGCAAAAGTGGCCAGCCTCCATAGGTCCCATATCGGCCCAATCCGAGCAGCCTCCTGAATTTTTGCCTGTGTTCCAGTGACTTGGTTTTGATGTTTCAGGTGTTGTTTATTTTTGCTAATTTTGCATGTGATGTAATTTTACACTATAAACAATTCGGAGTGTTTCGTATTCATAATTTTAACATTGTTTAGGGTGTTTCACATGTTGTCTAGACGAAGTTAAAAAGTTCGATCGAATGTTAAAAACCCATTTTTCCAAGTTTAACGTATTCAGAAAAACATGCAAGTGATTCTTTGGACCCTCTAGAAGAACGTAAACCTTAACTCTATTATGTGGTCATCAAAACCATCACTTGAACCCTAGGGTTTGTGATAGTTTAGCGTTTCACATGTGAGGCATTGGTTTGACCCTTCTACGGCTGGTTCATAGGTACTGTGGTATCTTCTGGGTATTATTAAAACTGTGCTCAAGCGTTGAGCTGTCGGGAAATTGTGGGATTTTGATGAATCGATCGAAAAGTTTATCGTCGTCCGGATATTATGTGATGGGATACAATATTTGGAATCCACATGTAGTTATGAGATAACTAAATTGAATGTTATAAATCTAGCGGTTTAGTCTCAGTTGATCGGTTGCCACGGGATTTTGATGTGATCAAAAGTCCGTTGCAATCACGTAGCGTACGCGGATACTCACCGGGTAAACTTAATAGATAGCCACGCCCCATAGCCCCGACCAAGTGACTGTAGGAGAACCCCGTCGCCAAAAGCATCCGTTCGGGTGCTCGCGGCAGCGGTGTTCCGCCTTAGTGCACTTCGTCGACGGCATCGGGGGTGTGACCGTCTACTATAGTTTTCGACAAGCATTCAATCAAGTTGCCGGGAATCTTGTTGAATTGCCCGACTGGATATTGAAAAGTGTTTTCGAGATCGAGACTAAAATGCGGGGTTTATAATTGTTAGGCATGCGATGTCTAAGGAATTCATTTGGTTAGGTATGCGATGTCTAAGGAGGTTGCGGATTCCAATCGTTGTAGTTTTTCACTTTCTTTTCTGCGACCGTAAGTGTAATATGTGGTGTATCGCCGGTTTCGGTACTATATGTCAACGACAATTGGGATACGCATATTTACTTACGTTGATGACATGTGATGCTATGTGTTTCTGGGATATGTTATATTGGATCGTCGCGTTTGAATAGCCGGGTTTTTTATGTGAGATGAGAGTTTTTCATTTTCATTCATGTAAAATTCATTGTATGTAATATTCTTTTATTGGGGCACTTCCGTGTTGAGGATGATGTCACCATTGTATATTATTTATTTTTCCACATTAGGATAGACCCAAGGCAGGGAGCACAAGTAACCGGGTTCTGGAGTCCAGTAGGAGACCATCTCGAGGAGTCGAGACCGGGTCTCCTAACTCTAGAATTGGTAGGGTTGCTTGACGCTCTCGTAGGGGTCTAGGGGTGTGGGATTAGATATCATCACGACCGTGGAATCTGTGTTTTATACAGGCTTAAAAAAAAATCCTAGTATATCCAATATTTCATATGTTGTTCTTCTGCTGCGTTATCTGTGATGTGATCATTTGATATGTTGAGATCGATACAGGATATAGTATATGTGATATATTATATAGACGTTGCTTATGTTTTACACCCGCGCTAGCACTGCCCCGCTCTGCCGTTAGTTACCTAACCTAACGGTGCACGAGGGGACATCGAGGCGAATGCGGATGGCATAAGCGTATGTTGTATTTATCTGTGATGTTTAGATAACTTAAAATGATGGGACTTCATTAATGAGATTAATGAATTAAAAGAAACCTAAAGATGTTGTGGAATCGAATTTTCAAAAACAGGTAGCTCTAGTTGTTGCTTTGCATAGCGATATTCCTTGTAGAATATTCAGCACCTTATTCGATAAGGAAAGAGCCGAGATCGCTTCACCGGTAGTGACCTCTTTAGCGGAACTAGCAGATGCTACAAACTTGGTTTGTCTTTTTATTGCTTTTATAGTTTTTGCTTTGCATAGTGGTATTTGTGAAATATCCTGCATCTTATTCGATAAGGAAAGAGCCAACGATCCTTTCACCGGGAGTGACCTCTTTAGCAAAACTAGTAAAAGCCTAAAAAACACTCCATTTTAAATCATTTGATTCTACAAAGAGATCAAGTTCATTACGCTCATAGTTTTCTTAAAAACCCGCGTAGCCCTCCGTCATTTCAGATAAGTACTTCATACTATTCGTGCTGCGTTTGTTGGCTTTCGTCAAGGCGTAGTTTGCGGTAGCTATTTATACTTATCTGCATAAGCATATGATGCGATTGAGTTAGAGTAGTCGTGCGACTTTGTTGGCCTGTGTCAAGGGTCGTGCGGGTGGGTTTAATTCAATTGGGAAATGACGGGTTGAACTTGACTAGCGGACTATGGTTTATTGTCCTGCATCAAGGTCATAGGACGCTAGGGGTAAAATATTATCGGGAATTTCAAGTGTTGAAATTTGCAATGAGATTGCATACCTTCTATGAGATAGTTGGATCCCGATACCTACTGCGAGTAAGAGTTGCTCCTGGGAGAGTTTTACACATTACAATTAGCCGATCAAGTAGGTGTCTAGAAAGGTGTCAACGGGGTTACGCCCCTGGGAAAACGAGGTTTATTTTAATTAGGTCCGTGCGAAAGCACGGGGAACCTCCCTCAAAGTACCGGCACTGGCCCGGCTGAAAGATTGTCGAACTTGTAGCGTGTAATTAATCCCGGCTAGTCTTTCCTTTTAGGGTTTGAAGGAAGATTTTATTAAAACAGTGGGAGCCGTCCTGATTAGATATATTGATAACCAATCTAATCTTGCAAGAGCATACGCTGAGTGTTTTCTTCTCTCTCTCTCTCCAGGTAGCGACCATGTCACGCCTTAATTAAGATAATAATATGGATGTATTGACCGAACCCGCTTGTTATACTGCATTAGAGAACGTTGGTCCCGCTCCAACTTATAATTGTTATTAGACCGAGCAGGAAATAGGGGATTACCAGAATTCCCATGCCGCACAAACAAAGAAAGTGTATGTTGATACATCATCTTCGGGTGTGTTCATTATAGAGAACTGCTTTCTCAGTATCCTTTACGTCCTGGGTATGAGATACCGGATCAGGATCCCACATATGTAATATGTTACATGGGCTACAGAAAGGTAGAGAACTGAGAAAGGGTGATAAGTTTTAAGAGTTAAAAATGGTGCAAGTGTTGCAGCCAAGTCTGTTGGCAGTTATCATCCTGTATTACCAAATACATTGATTCTGAACGAATGTTATTAGATACCGAACCTGATATACAACGTCATATCGGTCTCTTTATTAGTAAAGAATGATATAATTTTGTATTGTTGGATTATGTTTTGAACATTTCCTATATCAAGAGTTGATCGGTTCAGGCACGTTATCTAAAAGCATATACGTTCTAAATCAAACTGCAGTTCTAAACGTGCGGAACACATACAAGAGGAAGAGTTCAGAAATGAACAAATCCTTCTTGAGGCATTGTAGACTAGGTCATATCAATGCGACCCGACTAGCTAAGTTACATAGAGATGCATATTTAAATCAGTTTGAACTTATATCTTTTGAAACTTGCCAGTCATGTCACAAAGATAAGATGACCATAGCTCCGTTTATTGGAAACGGTGAAAAAGTTAGTGAACTCTTGGGATTGATACATGCTGATGTATGAAGGTCCCCTGTCTACACATATCAGGACAGGTTCTTTGTACTTCATTACATTCACTGATGATCTCTCAGGATTCGGACATATGTTCCTGTTGAAACACAAGTCTGAACCTTTTGAGATATTCAAAGAATATAAGTTAGAAGTAAAGAACCAAAAATGGGTTAAGTATTGTGTTCTTTGATGAGATCAGGGAGGAGAATACTTGAGCACGGAATTCTTGGATTATTCTAAAGGAGAATGAGATTCTCTCTCAGCATTACTCCTCCGTATACACCACAACACGTTGGTATATCGGGACAGAGTAATCACACTTTATGTGATATGGTGTGCTCTATGATGAGTACTACTGAGTTGTCTATTTCCTTTTAGGGGGTTATGCACTTGAGAAGCTGCATACCTATTGAATAGGGTTTCAATCAAATCAGGTGCCTACCACTCCATATGTGATATGGTATGGGAAGAGACCATCTCTTAAGGATGTTAAGATTTGGGGTTGTCCGACCTATGTCTAAAAGCAAAATTCGGACAAGCTCGAGGCAAGGTCAGTTCTGTAGAAGTTTATTGGATATCCCAAGCATTCGTAAGGGAATATCTTCTACCACTCTGAGGAGCAAAAGTTGTTTTGTTTCTCAGCATGCCACCTTTGAGAAAGGGAATTTCTTGTGAAAAAATTAATGGTCATGAGGTAGAACTGGAAGGAGTTCCAGCTATACAAACTGCAGCTGATGATTTGGTAAACCCGGAGGATTCAATAGCTTCCGACGAACCTCAGCCTCTCCGCCGATCTAATAGGGTTCCTCATCCACCTAAGAGATACTTCGGTTTCTCTATGACAGTGGGAGAGAGGATTGCATCATGAGATGATGGCCCAACTAGTTTCGAGCAGGCCATCAGGAGTGGGACTCTGTAAGAATGGCTGGATGCTTAGCGATCTGAGATGGAATCCTTATACACCAACAAAGTATGGACTTTGGTTGCTTTATCTGAAGGGTCAAATCCCTATCAGGAGTAAGTATATCTTGAGAAGATTACCAGGTGTACATGGAAAAGTTGAGACTTTCAAAGTCATGCTTAAGTCCATCCAAATCCTACTTGCTATTGCTACATACCATAACTACGATATCTGGCGGTTAGGTGTCATGACTGCTATTCTAAATGATGATTTAGAAGAGAGCGTCTATAAGTACATAGCTAGAGGGCTTCGTAGACAGTGGGAGCGGCGGAAATGTGTGCAAGTTGCTTTATGGGTTAAAGCAGGCATCGCGGAGTTGGAACATCTGTTTTGATGTGGTAGTCAAAGAGTTTGAATTCATCAAAATAGTAGATGAACCTTGTATATACAAAAAGGGTAGTAGGGAGTATGGTAGTGATCCTCGTATTGTACGTAGATAACATACTCTTGATAGGAAAGGAGTTTCCTATGCTACACTCGGTCAATCTTCTCTTATCACAAGGATTCTCCATATAGGATCAAGGTGATACCTCCTAAATCCTGGATTTTGGATCTATGAGATAGATCTAAGTGGAGTTAGGATTCTCACTAGGAGTAGTGAGATGGTATCAATCGATCCTGGGAAGAATCACTGGATAGGATTCAGGGTGGTAAGGTCGACTGAATGTCAGCCAAAGGCAGTGTCTTTATCCTCAGTGGAGGGACGGTATGTTGGAAAAGTTCCAAGCTAGATACCGTGACAAACTAGACGATAAATGCTGGATACATTACTACCATGGATGCTACCAAAGAGGTAGTCTGGATGTATATAGTTCATGAGATGAACTTCGTTCCTACCATTGTGTGACAATGGAGTTGTGGCTTTGGCCTAGGAACCCCTGTCCCATCAGAGATCCAGATATATTCTTAGGCAGTATCACCTGATCATGGAGATTGTTGATCTCCAGGGAGATCGAGGTTAGGAGAGTAGACACAGAGGACAACATGGCAGATCCACTCACAAAGGCCTATTTCCCAGTAGAGACTATTATGGGATGGTTGAGTATGAGATACTTTAACCACTGCTGATTGTTGGGTATGAGATACTACAACAGATGGCCCTAGTGCAAGTGGGAGATTGTTAGTAATATGTATGCCCTAGAGGCCTTTACTGTACATATGATATATATTGTAGTGGATGCTTGGACATATATAGGGAGGACTTTCTTGCTCGACATGATAGTATGCTATCTGGTTGCACTTTATCATAACATGTACTCTGATTATCTCTATGTTACATGTTGATAAAGCCCTTAGGATGAGTACTTGACTACCAGGACTATGATGCAGATCATACTAGTGGGGACAGTGTAGTCGCAAAGTACATCCTTCAAATGTTTCTAGTCGTAGGTGTATCGAGACAGGGCATCGATATACCAGAGTAGACTAGCGTACAGCTTCTCGACCCATGTAGATGGGCAATGGATAATCCCATATCCATTGGTGTTTGACATCAGAGACAGTATACGGGTCCTCAGTGGAGACTGGGTACACTGGACAGACTCGCCGAGAACTCCCAGATGGTATTATACCTATCGTCAGATGGCAGTTCTCTGGTGACACTGGTACAGGTTAGACTGTAGACCCGAGATCGTCATAGAGTCTTGTGTGATTCCCACTGTGCTTTGATTTCCATCATACCACGTCCAAGAGGGCATGCAAAACGGTGGCTTTTGGGTACAGTCCCGAGTCACATGGAGGCAATGAGCGATAGGAGGGGTTTCGTCTCTCCCGGTATAGGGAGTTGATGTTGCGCTGTGCTCGATTGGGTATAACAGGAAGTCCTTGGCCAAGGCTGCTTCAGAGATCTACTGGTAAGTGTTATCAGTAGTTTCTCGACCTGTTATGAGCCTCATATCGACACGACTTATCGAGTTACTGGGGTCTGACGTTTACCACCCCTAAACGAGATATGCGACATATCAGACGAAGAGACCGGACTGTACGGTAGTGTTACTGATTGGATTCGCAAGAGTGTGAGCAGGCTTGCTTATTGATCTTCTGATCACTCAATACCCGAGAGGCCGTTACGTTTAGCAGACCGCTTTCGGCTTGTGGGTGTTTGATATGATCATCACCTACTGCCGTCGTATTGACAAGTCTTTAGAGTCCTACACAGGGGTTTCCTGGCTCAAGAGAAACGGAGTAGGAGTACATATGTGATATGTGCGGGACCGAGATTGATACGATATGAGATATCGTATTCTATTCTCACGATTCGTGATATTGATCGGTTGTATGCGATATAGCCGGGTTATCGGATCAAGTGTTGATTCGATAAGTTGTTACACATGATATTAGTCGGTTATAGCCGAATTATTAAATCAAGAGTTGATTTAATAATTTAATGTATAATTATATATTTGATATATTATATTACATTAACTAGTATTAGCTCACTTATGATTTGTTTTCTCACTTTGTGTGCACATTGTACATATGTGATATGTATGTTTGTGTACATGCATTGTGTCATGGTTGATGATACATGCAAGATGGGTGTATGAGAATTATACCATGATTAGGGTTAAGATTAGGGTTTTGTTTATATCTTAAGATTTAACAAATGAGAAAGACTTAGTCAAAGTTCTCAAGCTTGGAAGAAGCTTGGAGAAACTTTGACAAAGTCCACTCTTTTGTCATTTCTCTTAATATTCTTTAACCCAACCCTTAACCTCATACCTTGGTCAATTCTCTACATGAGTTAAGCATGATAGCTTAACTCACCCATGGTTACATTATTGAGGGGATATAATTCATATAATGAATTATTCTTTCTTCTTCTTCTTCATCAAGCTCCATGAAAAGCTTAATAGCTCTAATGGTGGAATGAGAAAAAGTGTGAGAAAATCAATTCTAAAATGAGCCCACTTCCAACTTCATCATCCTCTACTACTTACCATGTAGTATAGGGTGTTCTCTTCACAAAGTTCATGACCTAGTGAAGGAATAGCTTGAGTTAGTGTCACCCCGACGTAGATCATCTTCGGCCTCGATGTCACGACCAAAAGTTCGGACCGTGACCGGCACTTAACCACGTAACGTCTACAGGCGTAACGCGGCTAAGTAAGCCGAAACCCAGAAATGAAAACCATTAAAAGTAGTGAGTGTTAAAACATTTGATGAAAACATTTGTTAAAACATTTAGGAAACCTTGAGTAATTTAGTAAAAATCTTTAAGGTTTAAGTTGTTTTATTAAAAATTTTCGGCAGCATCTCCTTTGTAAAAACTAGCCCCGAGTTGGTTATGAGACAAGGTATAAGTGAAACTGACAAATAATAAGAACAAAGCATCCCAAAACGGGAGCAATCACGCCCAACGGCGGAACAATCACCACAAATATAATATACGACGCCATAGCGAAGAAATGAGCAGTAAAAGTGAAAACAAATATCATGAAAGATAAAGTTGCATAAATAAAGCCGGCTCACAACGAGCTCAACACCAGAGTACAAAATAATATACATCGTCCTCACAATTGTCTCTAAGTCAATACATGAAGGTAGATAGAGAATACTAGATACAACAATATACAACTGAAAAGTAAACAGATACCGCACAAAACCCACCTAATAGCAAAATGGCTAGCACGCCAAAGCAGTGGTATCTGTGTCAAAAGATGTGGTAAACAGCCAACCGCGACTACTCCCAAGGGCAACCTGCTAGCACTGTGGCACAACGGGGGTGAGTTGCCAACTCGTGAATAGTAGATAACATATAAAGGTAATCGCGAGCATGCATGTACTGCGCTACTCTATCATATGCCAGCAGGTAAAATCTATATGCGACAAGCAGTAGGTGCAATAATCATGCAAGTGCTCTGTCAGGTAAAATAACTATAGGATGAGATACATGATAATCAATGTTGAGCATGGGGTAAACAACATCTACACGGAACATAAACGTGGAAAAATAATCGGTGCCCAAAACTGCACCCAAATCCCAAATAAACTCAGGCGCCGGCACTCTCCTCGGCCCTCAAATCCTGTAAATTTCTGAGAATCACGAGTGCCCAACATCGGCACTTAAAATATCATAAAATACTCGTGTTCAGCATCGACACGCAAATCCTCATATATCGGGCTCCGTAAGTCTGGATCAGCCCACGGGCTCCGTCTGCGGTATCGGCCCTCGGCCCCGGCAGTACGGATCATCCCGCATCCATCTCTCGACTCTGGTCAGTATCCTCCGGATAACCGCCAGGTCCAACCAATCACCGGTAGGTACTCGCCCACTTCCAGGCTCAATCGGCAAGGTCCATCGATCATCTTACCGAGGGGAACCATACCGGGTCCACCACGAACCCGCAAACGGATCATCCAACTCCTCGAATCGGGTTTCAAGCACACGTCTCAGCACCGAGAAAACGCGTGGTGGACGCACCAAAATATCATATCACGAGTAACCGGGTTTTCAAATAGTGCATCATTTCTTAAATAACCCCACGGTCCTCAAAACCAGAAATCACATGAAATCCAACATCAATGAGTAAATCAAATACGGTGTGCTATGTACATCAAGCCATAATATAGGAAAAAGGGAGGAACCGCTTTTTAAAATAGTTTCAGTTTTTCAAAGACCTCATGCGGCTCCCAATGTCTATGAAAATCATATCGAATCATATGTGAAAGGAACTACAGTATAATGATGATGGCAATTCTACAGTGAGTGTGTCATGGCAATTACTAACGGTGTGTGTGTAACATGCAGATTAGTGCTCGTGCAACATGAACCGTTAGTAATAATACGGTGTTCTATCAATTCTAAGTTTACATACATATAGCAGGGGATGCAGTATGCAACAACAATATCCATGAACAGTCAATGTAGGTAAATGCAATATGTAGCTATAAGGTCCTATCAGCCCTGACGCATAACGCCATGCGGGCGATATCCCCGTAGATGTTAAATCTACTCACCGAAGTCTCGCGCTAAGTGTAGCCGACGACTTGCTTCCCCTTCTTCGCAGCGTCCGTCGCACTCGCCTGCGAACCTAGAATTTACACAATATATCACACATAAGCTCAAATCTACAAAAACGCGATATTATGGTCAAACTAGAAACCCGCGTCGCAAACCAAGCACGCGTGTACACGATACGCTAAAACGTGTGATTACGCGCCTGAAGCTACCCCGATGCGTCGCGATACGCAGAAACCCAAAACTCACACACGTATCACGTGTGTCGCGAAGATTTAAAATACGAGAAACAGGTATTTAGTTCCAGATATTTATACAGCAAAAATTAGATAAATTTTGCATCAAACAGAAATCTGGTGGTATTTTGGTGAAATTGGGCTAAGCTAGGTTAACATGGCCTTAACAACACTTAATTAACTTAGTCTAACCAATATTAACCTCACATAACCAAAATTCACACTACTCACCACATTTAACACTAAAACACACAATTAATCACTAATTGAAGCTATAACACACCAACTAAGCAAATTAGGATGTAGGGTTAAGAAGTATATCCCACTCTCGACCCTAGGGAGGAGGAGGAAGGAGAAGGAGTAGAGGGAAGGAGCTGCTGTGCCGTGCTTCTGCTTCTGTGCCGCGCTGCTGCTGCTGCTGTGCCGCGCTGCTGCTGCTGCGCCGCGCTGCTGTGCTGTGCAGCGCTGCTACTGTGCAGCGCTGCTGCTGTGCCGCGCTGCTGCTGTTGTGCCGCGCTGCTGCTGTGCTGTGCTGCTGCCGTGCTGTTCTGCTGCTGCCGTGCTGCCGTGCTGTGCTGCTGCTGTGCTGTGCTGCTGCTACTGTACTGTGCTGCTGCTGCTATGGCTGGTTGTTGCTGCTGCTGCTTGGAGCTGCTGCTGCTTGTGCTGCTGCTGCTATGGCTGCTTGTTGCTGCTGCTGCTTGGAGCTGCTGCTGCTTGTGCTGCTGCTGCTGCTGCTTGTGCTGCTGCTGCTGCTTATTGCTGCTGCTGCTTGGAGCTGCTGCTGATGCTGAAGCTGCTGCTGCTTGTGCTGCTGCTGATGCTGGAGCTGCTGCTGCTTGTGCTGCTGCGTGTTACTGCTGCTGCTTGGAGCTGCTGCTGCTTGTGCTGCTGCTGCTGCTACTGCTGCTTGTTGCTGCTGCTGCTTGGAGCTGCTGCTGATGCTGGAGCCGCTGAAGCTGCTGGTGTAGCTGCTGTGGCTGCTGCTATAGCTCCTGCTTCTGCAGTTGCTGCTGCTGGTGTGTGTGAGGGAGTGTGAGAGTGAGAGAGAGAAGTGAGAAAGAGTTAGCAAAACACAAGAAATGAGAGAACAAAGGTCAACACCCTCTCTCTCCCATTCAATGCAAGCATGGGCTCATGCCATGATGCCCATCATGCACTCTCTCTCTCTCACCAAGTCAAACCCAAAGCAATAATTCATTTTCCATTTAAAAAAAAATACCCTTAATTAAAATCAATTTAACTTAATAAGAAAGGGTTAGTCTACCATGGTTGCTAAACATGGTTTAACCCTAATTTAACCCTAGTTTACATGCATAAGTGTGTGCAAGTCTAGGAAAATTCTAAAAAAATATTTATAATTCTTGACAAAATATTTGAAAACTAATTTGGTAAACTTTTTATTAAAAAATTATTTACTAACATATAATTAGCCTCTAAACACATTCTAAAGTGTTACAATCTTCCCCCCTTAAAGAAATTCGTCCCCGAATTTAAAATATAAGCTACGCATACCTTCAAAGAGATGAGGGAACTTCTTCCGCATCTCGCTTTTGGCCTCCCAAGTGATCTCTTCACCATTCGGGCTGCGCCAAAGCACCTTCACTGATGGCAAGGCCTTCGATCTAAGTTTCTTCACCTGCCGGTCCAATATCACGACTGGCTGCTCGGTGAACGAAAGGTCGCGCTCAAGCTGAACGGTCTGATGCTGAATCATGTGCGAAGGGTCATATAGGTATCTGCGAAGCATCGACACGTGAAACACGGGGTGAACATCTAGGAAGTCGGGTGGAAGAGCCAAACGATAAGCTACTGCGCCCACACGCTCGAGGATCTCGAAGGGATATATGAATCTGGGGCTAAGCTTCCCCTTCCGTCCAAACCTCATCACTCCTTTCATTGGAGAGACCCTCAGAAAAACGTGATCGCCAACTGCGAACTCTAATCTACGGCGGCGTCTATCAGCATACGATTTCTGCCTGCTCTGAGCTGTCCTCATCCTATCTCGAATCAGCTGTATCTTCTCGGTCGTCTCCTGTACGATCGGGGGCCCCAAAATACTGCTCTCACTGAGCTCTGTCCAGCAGACGGGCGATCTACATCTCCTTCCATACAAAGCCTCGTAAGGTGCCATCTGAATAGTATCCTGGAAACTATTGTTGTAGGAGAATTCTATCAAGGGTAAATGGTGATCCCAGCTACCACCAAAGTCTAAAACGCACGCTCGGAGCATGTCCTCGAGAGTCTGAATAGTCTGCTCTGACTGGCCGTCGGTCTGCGGATGAAATGCTGTGCTGAAACTCAAGCGGGTGCCCAAAGCCTCCTGAAGCCTCTGCCATAGTCGGCTGGTAAACTGGGTGCCTCTGTCGGACACGATACACGTCGGAATTCCATGCAGTCGTACTATCTCGTCGATATAAATCTGGGCATACTGAGCAAATCCGAAAGTCGTCTTCACTGGCAGGAAGTGAGCCGCTTTCGTCAAACGATCCACGATCACCCAAATGGAGTCATACCCCCGCCTAGTCCTGGGTAGACCCACAACGAAATCCATCGAAATCTGCTCCCATTTCCACTCCGGAATGGGTAATGGCTGTAGCTCTCCCGCCGGCCTCTGGTGCTCGGCCTTGACTTGCTGACAAGTCAGGCATCTCGACACGAAATCTGCGATGTCCCTCTTCATCCCGTCCCACCAGTAAACATCTCTCATATCGTGGTACATCTTGGTAGAACCGGGATGGACGCTGTACACCGATCGATGTGCCTCCTCAAGAATCTCACGCCGCAGTCTCTCAGCATCTGGTACGCACAGTCTAGTCCCAAATCGTAGTATCCCCTGATCATCGATCACGAACTCGGAAAATCTGCCCTGTCCAATCTATGCCATGATTTCTGAACATCGGTCATCACTGTGCTGTGCCTCATGTATACGGTCAAGTAACTGTGGGCGTGCACGAACATGCGCAAGCTGTCCCCCGATCGGTGTGAACTCGAACTGCACTCGGCTGTCACATAATATCTGCCAATCTGCCAACGACTGCCTCTGCACTGCGCTCAAACAAGATAAACTGCCCTCGGGCCTCCTGCTCAACACATCTGCTACTACATTAGCCTTGCCCGGGTGATACAAGATCTCGCAATCGTAGTCCTTCACTAGTTCCATCCAACGGCGCTGTCGGAGATTGAGGTCCCGCTGCTGAAATATATACTTTAAGCTCTTGTGATCAGTGAATATCTGGCACGACTCGCCATAGAGGTAATGTCGCCAGATCTTAAGTGCAAAGACCACTGCGGCCATCTCCAAATCGTGAGTAAGGTAGTTCTGTTCATGTCTCTTCAACTGCCGTGAAGCATACGCGATCACCCTGTCATGCTGCATCAATACGCACCCTAGCCCCACTCGTGAAGCGTCACAATAGACTGCAAATCCGCCTGATCCTGAAGGCAATGATAACACTGGCGCCGTAGTCAAACAAGTCCGTAGCTGCTGGAAACTGTGCTCGCACTCCTCCGTCCAAAGGAACTCCCTTCCGGGTCAATCCAGTCAAGGGTGTAGCAATGCGGGAGAAATCCTGCACAAATCGCCTGTAGTAACCGGCCAACCCTAAAAAGCTGCGTATCTCAGTAACGGATGTAGGCCTGGGCCAACTCTGAACGGCCTCGATCTTCCTCGGGTCTACACATATGCCATCCCGTGTAATCACATGACCCAAGAAGTCTACACTGTCCAGCCAGAATGCACACTTGGAGAATTTGGCGAAAAGCCGATGCTCCCTCAAGGTCTGCAGTGTAATCCGCTGGTGCTGCTCGTGCTCCTCTCTGCTCCGGGAATACACCAATATATCGTCAATGAATACGATGATGAACAAGTCAAGGCACGGCCTAAATATACGGTTCATCAAGTCCATGAACACTGCTGGGGCGTTGGTGAGTCCGAACGACATCACCAAAAACTCATAATGGCCGTAACGCGTACGGAAAGCTGTCCTAGGAATGTCCTCCTGTCGAACCCGCAGCTGATGATAGCCCGATCGTAAATCGATCCTCGAAAAATATCCTGCCCCCTGAAGCTGGTCGAACAAGTCGTCGATGCATGGCAAAGGATACCTGTTCCGCACTGTAACCCTGTTCAGCTGGCGGTAGTCGATACACAGATGCAAACTGCCGTCCTTCTTCTTGATGAACAGGACTGGAGCACCCCAAGGAGAGACACTGGATCGAATAAGTCCCTTATCAAGCAAATCTTGCAACTGACCCTTCAATCCTCGAAGTTCCGCCGGGGCCATCCGATAAGGCGGTATGGAAATAGGCCCCGTGCCAGGAACCAAATCAATACAGAAAGAAATGTCGCGCTCGGGCGGTAGCCCAGGAAGCTCGCCAGGGAACACATCAGGAAACTCGCTAATAACCGGAACCTGATCCAACGGAACCTCTGTAGCGCTAGCATCGCAAACATAGGTGAGAAATCCCTGACATCCCTTCCTCAAAAGCTGTCCAGCGCGAAAAGAAGAAATCACACTGTGAGGGGCGGCACCACGGTCCCCCAACACAACAAAAACCGACTCGTCGGGAAAGCAGAATCTAACTGTCTTCTCACGGCAGTCCACAGAAGCATAGCACGTGGCTAACCAATCCATGCCCAAAATAACGTCGAAGTCCAACATCTCAAGAAGGATCAAGTCGACAGGCAACTCTCTCCCGCCAATACAGACGGTACAGGATCGGAACACGTGCCTAGCAACAAACGACTCTCCCACGGGAGTGGTCACAACAAGCGGCTGATCAAGCAGACCGGACTCTCTACCCAAACTCGGCACAAAGTGTGTGGATATGTACGAGTGCGTGGATCCGGGATCGAACAATACGTGTGCATCAACAGAACATACTGATAAGGTACCTGAGACCACCGCATTGGACGCCTGCGCGTCCTGATGCGTCAACGCGAAAACCCATGCCTGTCCTCCACCTGTGACTGGCTGTACTCTGCCGGCAGCCGGCTGTCCTCTGCCTCGGCCACCTCGTCCTCTAGGAACAAACCCTCCGCGACCATGGCCTCTCTGTGTGTGGGTCTGACGCGGAGCAACTATGGGTACAATAGGCAACGCCCTGTGGGGAGGGGAAGGTGGTAAGGTAACATGCGGTGCTGCTGTCTCCCTCTGGTGTATCTCAGGACAATCTCTGACGAGGTGAAGTAGACTGCCGCATCTATAGCAACCCCGTGACGACTGCTGACTCTCCCGTGGATACGAACTAAACATCTGGCCTCGTCCCGAATCTCTTCCACTTCTCGTATCTGAACGATACCTGTCGCGGCGTCTGAATGTCTGTCTCCGTGCTGATATACCAGTACGAACTCTCTTCGGCTCTGGAACTACCGAAGTCTCAGCAAGGCGCTCCTCGACTAATAGGGCTGCGTCTACCGCTGCTGCATATGTCTCGTAATGCTGTGCGCTGATCGCAAGGAACAGTAGTGTAAGCAAGCCTCGAACAAATCTCTTGACTCGCAACTCCTCGGTAGCCACTAAATACGGGGCATAAACTGATAGCTCTGTAAACAGCACGTCATACTCTGCCACTGACATCTCCGGAGTCTGGCGTAAGGACTCGAACTTGCGTGCTCTAGCATCTCTAACACTCAGTGGGAGAAAGCGGGCAAGGAATAGTGCCACGAACTCTGTCCAGGTCATAGGAGGAAGACCTGCTGCTCTACCCTTCTCGACTGATTCGCACCACTTCTGCGCAAGACCTTCCAGGCGAAAGCTCGCGAACTCAACCCATCTCGCATCTGCGCATCTGAAGGAATGGCATATCCGAGCCATCCTATCAATGAAAGACTGTGGGTCCTCGGCTGCATCGGTGCCTGTGAAGACCGGAGGCTTCAGCCTCATAAACTCTGATAGCGATACTGAGATGACCTCTGTAACTGTAGGGGAAACTGGCTGTACAGTAGGTACCATCGCGGTCTCTGTAACGGGTGTAGCTACCTCTGGTCGCTGCGCTCGAAGCGTCCAACTAGCGATCCTATCATCTGGCGCATCTCCTGCATGCTGGATCCCACCGTCTGGCGTATCCCCTGCATACCAGCCCCTAGCGTGGCGATCTGATCTGTCACGGGAGGAACCGCCTGCTCGGGTACAACCGGTGTACTGCTCGGATCAGTCCTCCTCTTAGACGAATCAACTCTAATCTCGGCCCTCGCGGCCGCTCTCTGTGCCCTCGTAGTCTTTGGTGGCATAATGGCTGAAAGGAAATTAGGATTCGATAAGAATACGGAAATCGAATCGCAAAAATATATATATACTCAAGAAGGAATTTAAATCAATAAGTCCTAAGGTCGCTTTGGCGGAGTACCGTGTCGTGAGTATGCCGCGGAACATACACACGCTACGCCACTCTGCTTCAGCTACCTACTCCATCATACCAAGGTCATCCTACACTCCGAAAGGTAAAACCTACGCTCTGATACCAACTTTGTCACGACCAAAAGTTCGGACCGTGACCGGCACTTAACCACGTAACGTCTACAGGCGTAACGCGGCTAAGTAAGCCGAAACCCAGAAATCAAAACCATTAAAAGTAGTGAGTGTTAAAACATTTGATGAAAACATTTAGGACACCTTGAGTAATTTAGTAAAAATCTTTAAGGTTTAAGTTGTTTTATTAAAATTTTTTGGCAGCATCTCCTTTGTAAAAACTAGCCCCGAGTCGGGTACGAGACAAGGTATAAGTGAAACTGACATATAATAAGAACAAAGCATCCCAAAACGGGAGCAATCACGCACAACGGCGGAACAATCACCACAAATATAATATACGACGCCATAGCGAAGAAATGAGCAGTAAAAGTGAAAACAAATATCATGAAAGATAAAGTTGCATAAATAAAGTCGGCTCACAACGAGCTCGACACCAGAGTACAAAATAATATACATCGTCCTCACAACTGTCTCTAAGTCAATAAATGAAGGTAGATGGAGAATACTAGATACAACAATATACAACTGAAAAGTAAACAGATACCGCACAAAACCCACCTAATAGCAAAATGGCTAGCACGCCAAAGCAGTGGTATCTGTGTCAAAAGATGTGGTAAACAGCCAACCGCGACTACTCCCAAGGGCAACCTGCTAGCACTGTGGCACAACGGGGGTGAGTTGCCAACTCGTGAATAGTAGATAACATACAAAAGTAATCACGAGCATGCACGTACTGCGCTACTCTATCATATGCCAGCAGGTAAAATCTATATGCGACAAGCAGTAGGTGCAATAATCATGCAAGTGCTCTGTCAGGTAAAATAACTACAGGATGAGATACATGATAATCAATGTTGAGCATGGGGTAAACAACATCTACACGGAATATCAATGTGGAAAAATAATCGGTGCCCAAAACTGCACCCAAATCCCAAATAAACTCAGGCGCCGGCACTCTCCTCGGCCCTCAAATCCTGTAAATCTCTGAGAATCACGAGTGCCCAACATCGGCACTCAAAATATCATAAAATACTCGTGTCCAGCATCGACACGCAAATCCTCATATATCGGGCTCCGTAAGTCTGGATCAGCCCACGGGCTCCGTCTGCGGTATCGGCCTTCGGCCCCGGCAGTACGGATCATCCCGCATCCATCTCTCGACTCTGGTCAGTATCCTCCGGATAACCGTCAGGTCTAACCAATCACCGGTACGTACTCGCCCACCTCCAGGCTCAATCGGCAAGGTCCATCGATCATCTTGCCGAGGGGAACCATACCAGGTCCACCACGAACCCGCAAACGGATCATCCAACTCCTCGAATTGGGTTTCAAGCACACGTCTCAGCACCGAGAAAACGCGTGGTGGACGTACCAAAATATCATATCATGAGGAACCGGGTTTTCAAATAGTGCATCATTTCTTAAATAACCCTACGGTCCTCAAAACCAGAAATCACATGAAATCCAACATCAATGAGTAAATCAAATGCGGTGTGCTATGTACATCAAGCCATAATATAGGAAAAAGGGAGGAACCGCTTTTTAAAATAGTTTCAGTTTTTCAAAGACCTCATGCGGCTCCCAATGTCTATGAAAATCATATCGAATCATATGTGAAAGGAACTACAGTATAATGATGATGGCAATTCTACAGTGAGTGTGTCATGGCAATTACTAACGGTGTGTGTGTAACATGCAGATTAGTGCTCGTGCAACATGAACCGTTAGTAATAGTGCGGTGTTCTATCAATTCTAAGTTTACATACATATAGCAGGGGATGCAGTATGCAACAACAGTATCCATGAACAGTCAATGTAGGTAAATGCAATATGTAGCTATAAGGTCCTATCAGCTCTGACGCATAACGCCATGCGGGCGATATCCCCGTAGATGTTAAATCTACTCACCGAAGTCTCGCGCTAAGTATAGCCGACGACTTGCTTCTCCTTCTTCGCAGCGTCCGTCGCACTCGCCTGTGAACCTACAATTTACACAATATATCACACATAAGCTCAAATCTACAAAAACGCGATATTAAGGTCAAACTAGAAACCCGCGTCGCAAACCAAGCACGCGTGTACGCGATACGCTAAAACGTGTGATTACGCGCCTGAAGCTACCCCGACGCGTCGCGATACGCAGAAACCCAAAACCCACACACGTATCATGTGTGTCGCGAAGATTTAAAATACGAGAAACAGGTATTTAGCTCCAGATATTTATACAGCAAGAATTAGATAAATTTTGCATCAAACATAAATCTGGTGGTATTTTGGTGAAATTGGGCTAAGCTAGGTTAACATGGCCTTAACAACACTTAATTAACTTATTCTAACCAATATTAACCTCACATAACCAAAATTCACACTACTCACCACATTTAGCACTAAAACACACAATTAATCACTAATCGAAGCTATAACACACCAACTAAGCAAATTAGGATGTAGGGTTAAGAAGTATATCCCACTCTCGACCCTAGGGAGGAGGAGGAAGGAGAAGGAGTAGAGGGAAGGAGCTGTTGTGCCGCGCTGCTGCTGCTACTGTGCCGCGCTGCTGCTGCTATGCCGCGCTGCTGCTGTGCTGTGCTGTGCTGCTGCGGTGCCGTGCTGCTGCTGTGCCGCGCTGCTGCTGCTGTGCTGTGCTGCTGCTGTGCTGTGCTGCTGCTGCTGTGCTGTGCTGCTGCTGTGCTGTGCTGCTGCTGCTGTGCTGTGCTGCTGCTGCTTGTGCTGCTGCTGCTGCTATGGCTGCTTGTTGCTGCTGCTGCTGCTGCTATGGCTGCTTGTTGCTGCTGCTTGTGCTGCTGCTGCTGCTGCTGCTACTGCTGCTACTGCTGCTTGTTGCTGCTGCTGCTTGGAGCTGCTGCTAATGCTGAAGCTGCTGAAGCTGCTGGTGTAGCTGCTGTGGCTGCTGCTATAGCTCCTGCTTCTGCAGTTGCTGCTGCTGGTATGTTTGAGGGAGTGTTAGAGTGAGAGAGAGAAGTGAGAAAGAGTTAGCACAACACAAGAAATGAGAGAACAAAGGTCAACACCCTCTCTCTCCCATTCAATGCAAGCATGGGCTCATGCCATGATGCCCATCATGCACTCTCTCTCTCTCACCAAGTCAAACCCAAAGCAATAATTCATTTTCCATTTAAAAAAAAACCTTTAATTAAAATCAATTTAACTTAATAAGAAAGGGTTAGTCTACCATGGTTGCTAAACATGGTTTAACCCTAATTTAACCCTAGTTTACATGCACAAGTGTGTGCAAGTCTAGGAAAATTCTAAAAAAATATTTATAATTCTTGACAAAATATTTGAAAACTAATTTGGTAAACTTTTTATTAAAAAATTATTTATTAACATATAATTAGCCTTTAAACACATTCTAAAGTGTTACACTCGAAGTCTTCGAAGCAAGCACGTTCGTTTCTTCAACGGAGCCTTTCTAGTGTCCGGAGTTTGCGATCGCAGTGGAGGGGACTTCTACATGGAGCTATTGAAGTGAAGGACCAGTCTACAAAGGTTGTATTCCTCGCTCACTATATATTGAAAAGTGATTGCATATAACTTTCTGTATATTTCTAGTAGACGATCTATGCTAGGGTTATCTAAATCAGCAAAATTTTAATTTGGCATGGACGATGCCTCTCGAAACCTTACGGCCGTCGTAGGTAACCCTTCAGATGCCTCCTACATCCTGGGAATAAAGATCTATAGAGATAGATTTAAACGTATGTTGGGATTGTTCCAATCCAGGTATATTGACACCATACTAAAGAGGTTTAGTAAAGAAGATTCTAAGCGTGGTGATTTACCTGCTTGTTCAGGAATCACTCTCTCTAAAGAGATGTCTCCCAAGACTGATTTGGAGAGGGCTCGCATGCAAGGGATACCCTATGCTTCTGCAGTTGGGTCAATCATATACGCGATGTTATGCACCAGATCAGATGTAGCTTACGCATTTAGTGTGGTAAGCAGGTATCAATCAGATCCCGGGGAGAAGCACTGGACTGCTGTGAAGAGCATTCTTAAGTAATTGAGAAGGACTAAAGAGATGTTCTTGGTATATGGTAACGGAGAACTCCAGGTGGAGTCCTTTACCGATTCAAGCTTCCAGAGTGATAAGGACGACCGTAAGTCGGTTTCGGGTTTTATCTTCACCCTCAATAGAGGGGCGCTATGTTGGAAGAGTTCTAAGCAAGATACCATAGAAGACTCGATGATGGAGGCTGAATACATCGCTGCCAATGATACTGCCAAAGAGGCTGTCTGGATGAAGATGTTCATTGCTAAACTTGGTGTGGTTCCATCCATTGAGCATCCAATACCCTTATATTATGATAATAATGGAGTCGTGGCTTTGGCCTAGGAACCCCGGTCCCATCAGTGATCCTGACATATTCTGAGGCGGTATCACCTGATCCGGAAGATAGTTGATCGCCGAGAGATCGAGGTCAGGAGAGTTGACACGAAGGATAACACAGCGGATCCACTCACGGAGGCCCTCCCCCAGACGTAGTTTGAGAGAATTGTTGGGATTTTGGGTATGAGATATTACAACAACTGGCCTTAGTACAAGTGGGAGATTGTTAGGAATATGTATGTCCTAGAGGCCATTATTGTATGATATAGTGGATGCTTGGACATATATATATAGAGGACTTTCTTGCTCGGCATGATAGTTTGCTATTTGGTTGCTCTTTATCTTAACATGCACATTTGTATTATTATACCGTCTCTCTGATATATGTTGATGAAGCCCTTAGGATGTTAGCTTGACTACCAGGACAATGATGCCGATCATACTAGTGGGGCTTGTATAGTCCACAAGCACATCCTTTAAGCAGTTCCTAGTCGATGGAGTATCGAGATAGGGCATCGATATTCCAGAGTAGACTAGTGTGTACGTTTCTTGACCCTGTATGGGGCGATAGTTGATTCCACATCCATTGGTGTTTGACATCAAAGATTGTACACAGATGCTCATTAGAGAATGGGTATCCCGAACAGGACTCGCCGAGAACTCCTAGATGATACCATACCTATCGTAAGATAGCAGTTTTCTGGTGACATTTTTACAGGTTAGTCTGTAAACCCGAGATCGTCATAGAGTCTTGTGTGGTTCATACCGTGCTTTGATTTCCTCCCTACCACAACTCAAAGGAGTCATGCAAATAGGTGGATTTTGGGTACAATCCCGAGTCATATGGAGGCAATGAGCGATAAGAGGGGTTTCGTCTCTCTCGGTATAGGAAGTTGATGTTGTGCTATTCTCGATTGGCTATAACAGCAAGTCCCTGGCCAGTGATGAGATTTACTGATAAGTGTTATCGGTAGTTTCTCGAACGGTTATAGTCCACACATCGGCATAACTTATCAAGTTACTGGGGTCTCACAATTCCACCCCTAGACTTGATATCCGACATATCAGGCGAAGAGACCGGACTGTACGGTAAGTGTTGCTTATAGGCTTTGCGGGAGTTTGGAAAAGCTTGCTTGTTGATCTTCTATTCACTCAATACCTGGGTAGCCGTTACGTTCAGCTTGTACCGTTGATGGCTTGTGGGTGACTGATGTGATTATTACTTACTGCTGGCGTATTGACGAGTCTTTAGAGTCTCACACAGAGGTTTCCTAGCTCAAGTGAAACGAAATAGGGCACATATGGTGATATGTGCGGGAGCTTGATTAAATACGAGTATGTGATACCGTATTCTAAGCTCGCGATATTTGATATCGGTTAGGTTATATAAGATATAACCGGATTATTGAATCAAGTGTTGATTCAATGGTATTTGTATATGTGGTTAATATATATTTGATATATATTTATATATTTGATATTAGCTGGATTATATTTGATATACCCGGATTATTGAATCAAGTGTTGATTTAATAATTTAATATATATATATATATATTAACTAGTATTGAGTATTATACGGTTATATGTGATATAAACGAATTATTGAATAAAGTGTTGATTTAATAATGTGATATACATATAAATAAGATATTAGTCGATTATATATGATTTGACCGGATTATTGAATCAAGTGTTGATTTAATAATTTGATATATGTTTTTATATTTGATATATTAATATATATTAACTAATATAATGCTCACTAAAGATTTTATTCTCTCCTAATACATTTAATATATATGTGATATATATTAGTATATGTATTTAATTCTATTGTGTCATGGTGGATGATATATAGAACATGGGTGTATGAGACTCACACTAAGGAATAATGAGTTGGAAATGAGCATGGCTTAGATACTTGTAGAAGCATGTAGAAGCCATGACTCATCCCACTTATTTTGTTTTACTCTAGATATTTTTTCACCCAATCATTATTTTTAGCCCATGGTTAATTCTCTTATCGTCACTTGAGATATTTTCTTCACCCAAGTTCATATTCTTCCTCTCTAGTTTTTCTTGAGTTGGATAATAAAATGAGAAATTGATTTCTAAAGTGAGCAAAAATCCTACTTCATCAACCTACACTCATCTAGCCCACTAGTTTAGATTGTTAGATTCACTAATACTTGATTAGTGAAGTAATAACTTGAGTTAGAGAGAATTCAAGGTGGATCATGTTCGGCCTCGAAGACGACGAAGCAAAGATCGTTTCTTTCACCAAGTGGAGCCTAAGAAGAGTTCTACGGGACTGTTACATGGAGCTTAGGGACTACTACTTGGAGTTTTAGAAGTGAAGGACTTGGTCTACAAAGATTGTAACACTCTTCACTTAGTATAGAACTTGTTTACTTGCTTACAAACTGTTCAGTCGAAAATATTGCAATCTTTAACATAACAATTTCCTCACTTTTCTAAACATCTAAGGGTGTTTATTATAAATATACACGGATTACAAGTTCGTCTGGAAAATACCAAATATCATGTGTTATATATTATAATCAATATTCTGGAAGGAAATTGTGTGTTTATTATTTGAAGCAAGATACAATCTCAATAATCTTCAGTGAGATTTTGTGTAGAAAATTATTTCAGGACAGATATCGGAATCGCAAATTCGCCGACAAAAATACAGCAGATCAAAGTGTTAAATTCTGGCAGAAGTTCAGAAGAGATAAGAAGATTCCAGATATCATATATAACCCCAAAGACCAACAACAGAATACATAGAAAAAATGAAGCTCTGTTCTCACCAAATGGCCGCGGATCCGCGGCCGAGTCAGGACGATCCGCCATGGATCCACGACCGAGTTGGGGCGTCGGCGATCAGGAATTCTCCAGAAACTTCTTCTCAATGACCTAGCTTGCTGGGGACACTTCATTGTAACAACCTTCTTCTGGAAACTTCTCTACAACAACCTAGCTTGTTGATCAAGCTTCATAATTACCTAGCGTATTCTAGAAGCCTCCTTATAACAACCTAGCTTATGAGAGAAGCTTGATCTAGGGCTATAAAAAAGGACCTAGGGCTAATGTTGTTAGGTTTTTGAAGAGTGGTTGAATTTTAGTAGACATTTAGCACACAAACCAAAACCAAATCCAATTCAATTCCAAATTAAATCGAGAATCGTTGAGATCAACATCAAGCAACAACATTCAAGATCCTTTATGCGAAGCCGATCATCATCAAGAATACGTGATCTACGATAGATCCAAGTCTCACGAAGATCAAGCGAAGTGAAAGTCAACGGAGAAATTACCTCTTCAAGGGAGCGATCGAGAGCACTTCTTGTAAACTCAAATTGAAGGATCATATAATTTGAAGTTGATTAATAAAGGTGATCAATTGTAATTCTTGCTTTTTTTAAATTCTTGTATTATGAAATTTCTAATTCTTGATTCTTTCATTTCATGATGCATGAGTAAATCTCCACTTGCTAAGGATTCGAAGGAATTCGGTAGATCAAATGGTGATGAAATCCTATATGGAATCTTAAGTCTTATGAGAATTATGAACTTTAGGAAAAAGAGTCGTCAATGATCAAATTTGGAACGAGATCACCATTCTTGATAATCTCGTTGCAATTTGAGATTAAATGATTGATGATTCTCTTGGCTAAAAGCTAGATTTGAATGATGATCAATGAAAAGATAAGGGATGGTGAAGGAGAAACCCCAGTTTCTTCAATAGATCCCTAATCTTCATTCATCACCATCGTTCTAGCTATAATTCATCAATAGATAAGATGAGTCATTATTAGTATCCATCATTGCTACTAATTCCTATCGAATCCTACAAGCTATTCTTCAATTTTTTTGATAACTAAAATTGATATTGGACAATTTCTTGATTACGAAATCTTAAACTCTTTCTTGATTTTTTTTGAAATGACAAACTCAATTAAATCTTGAAATTTCATTTTCTTGAATTTTCTTTACTATTTTCTTTCGGCTCAACTAAAGCAAGAACAAATAAATACACGAATCTCAGTGGACGATCCGTACTCATTAACGAACTACAAACGACACCGTTATTGATTGCGGTTATAAATTCTTTGATTGTGATAACACTTTTCATATGAATCACAGAAAATCGATCAATCAAATGACGCCATTGCCGAGGATGCGTGCGTAATTTGTTCGTTCTTTCTATTTGAGTTGAAATATTATTATTCCATCAAAAATTTGAATCAAAATCGCATCGTGTGCTTAACGATTAGTGTGTGAATTTTGCAAGGAAATCTAGAATCACTGCAGCAGAGAGAAAATTATTTAGATCACTTCATCTAAGACAAAGGAGCAAAAGGGAGAAGCAGTACAAAATTTCATTCAAAGAACTAGACAACAGACCGCGGAACCGCGGCATATTGCGGGTATAGGCGGCGGATCCGCGGCGTTCTTGCTGAATTGGTGCTTGAATTTTCTCTGGTATATTCTATACTTTCTTATCTCTTCTCTGATATGTCCAATAACAACTTTTCTGCAGGATTCTTTGCAAAAATTTGCCGCACAAAAATAAAAATTTGTTGCGTATTTTGATATTGGTTGTTTTGCATATTTTAATACGGAAATTAAGGGGCAAAGACCAAATTCAGATTAGGTATGGATTTCATTACCCTTCCTAAGCCTCAAAAATCACAAAACTAGCATCCGCATCACTCTCATTAACTAAAAAATATCTAGACAAGATTCTAAGGACCGTCGCGCTCAATTAGGACAGAAGAAGGTCGTGGGTAATCTATTGCTTCTCCGCATTTCTTTTGTAGTGTCTAAGACAAGTGTGTCTAAGGAAAGTGGTTACTTAATTAGGCCCGCTACTTACATAGCGGATACCTCCCACTTACCTGGCACTTACCTGGCCACAGGAGGGATAAAAAGGTAGTAGAGGATTTATCCTGCGATTTGTCTTCTGGAAGTTTAGGAGCGGTCTAGTGACTTGACCTAGGTGACCGTAGATCTAGGGTTGATTATGCATTTTTGTTGTGATTTTTCAAAATCCGTCTTTTTCAAAACAAACCAAAAACTAAACAAACTACTTTATGTAATTATCACAAACGCTGCCACTTGTGCTAAACCATTTTGTGCATGCTCGGTTGGACACGAGATTCTAGTGCCCGTCTTGTCCGCGTCTCTTCTATCGACTCCGAATTGGTAATTCTACATCTTCTTTTTCCTCACCACTCACCACATCCACCAAGATGGACGAATCTCCATCAAATTTTAACACCACTTTGCCACCGCCCGGAGGTGTTCAGAATCTACCGAATATGTCTCTCCAAGAGAGATGCAACCCAATACACGGTCCTCTATCTACTTGTCTTTCCATTCCACCAGCCAATAGAGATAATTTCGAAATCAAACCACACTATATCAATCTTTTACCAAAATTTCACGGTCTCGAGTCTGAAGACGCATACGTTTTTATTACCAAATTTGAAAACGTATGTGCTATGATGGGTACTTCACAACTTTCTGTGGATGCTATGAGATTGCGTCTTCTCCTGTTCACTTTGTGTGATTTAGTCGAAAAATGGCTTTATAACACAGCTGCACACTCTATTTCAAACTGGGATGAATTCGTCATAGTATTCCTTAAGAAATTTTATCCCAATCATAAGACCGCCCGTGTCCGTAGCGAAATCAATCAATTTACCCAGCTTCCCAATGAACAATTTTGGAAGTGTTTTGAATAATTCAAGGATCTGCTAGTCCAATGTCCTTATCACGGAATCCATTGATGGGATCTGTGCCGAATCATATATGAGGGCATTAATTCAACAACAAAGCAGATGCTTGAATCCATGTGTCAAGGCAATTTCATGTCTAAAGACGATGGTGAATCTTGGAAATTTTTAGAAGATTTTGCTGAAAAAACTTTGCAATGGGAGAGTGTTAGTCAACCATCATCTAGGAGTGGTATCCATCAACTTGATATTTCCATAGCAGTCAAAGCCGAAATGGCAGCAATGCAAAAGAAACCTGAAGCTATGGAACACAAATTTTTATTAGCCTCCCTAAACCCGGTCACACTCCCTAAAACCATGTGTGGATGCTGTTCCGATCCATTACATTTAACGGAAGAATGTCCTTTGAATTTTCCGTTTTAAGGTCAAAAACACACTAATGCTGCTTTTCAGCAATGACCTAGAAATGATCCTAATTCTTCCACTTATAATCAGGATTGGAGGAATCACCCTAATTTTGCTTGAAACCAACACCAAACTCAAAATACGGTTCCAAACCAAAATAACTTTCAAAGGGTCCCTCCACAACAACAGCAACCACTACAACTGAGTCAGCACCCTTTCCAATCATAAAATTTTCAAAATCTGGCCAACACTTCTGCACCGTATAATAATTCTTTGCAATTGACCGGTACCGATAACTCTTTTTCACTCGAACGAACCTTGGATTTGTTCATGAAACATTCTATCCAAGTGTCGGCTGATATAAGGTCTTCTATTGATGATATAAAGAAGAACTCCGCCTCACACGGTGAGAGTATTAAATCGATAGAAGCACAAATTGCACGATTAAATGCCGAAATGAGTGCTAGAGAGAAAGGAAACTTCCATCTCAATCCCGACCAAATCCTGGGCATTCACAACACTGCAATGTGAGTGCCATTACAACGTTGAGATCCGGAAGAGTGCTGAATAATTAAGTCGGTGAACAGATTGATACTGATAATGATGAATCTATCAATGACACCCCGACTTCCACTTCCACTTCCACTTCCACTTCTCACCCTAGTTCATCTTTTTCCGAGCCTATTCTCCATTTTCCTCAAGGCTCGAACCCTCAGCCTACTTTTTCTAGTCAACCAAAGACGATCCCCACTCCAATTCTGGGATCTGTTCCACCCACCCGACCTTCTCCAATGTTGGACCCAGCTCTTATTGCTAAAGCTCCTTATCCAAATCGGTTAAGGGGAAACAAACCAAGTCCACATATGGAGAAGATTATGGAAATGTTTAAATAGGTTAACATCAATATCCTTCTCCTAGATGCTATACAACAAGTTCCATCATATGCTAAAATCCTTAAGGACTTGTGCACTAGGAAGAGGAAGACTCAAGTGCCCAAAAAGGTATTCATGACGATTAATGTTAGCACAGCTTTTACCTCACAATTACCAAAGAAACGTAAGGACCCTGGCTGTCCTGAAATTTCTATTTCTATTGGGGGTAAAAATGTTAACCGTGCTTTACTCGACCTTGGCGCTAGTGTTATCCTGCTTCCATACTCTGTCTACGAGCAGTTAGGGATTGGAGAGTTGAAACAAGCTCATTGTACTCTCCAAATGGCAGACCGATCCATCACCAAACCTAGGGGTGAGCTTGAGGATATGTTGATAAAAGTCGGGGAATTTATATTCCCTGTAGACTTTATTGTTTTATATACACAACCTGTAGCAAACCCATGGAACCAAATTCCGGTGATTCTCGGTGGACCCTTCCTTGCTACTTCCAATGCTGTCATTAATTTTCGAAATGGTTCCATGATCCTATCCTTTGGGAAAATGACAATTGAGCTTAACATTTACAAGATTGGAAGTCGGCCATCTAAACCCTCTCTGCTCATATTCTTGATATCTGTTCTTTCCACGAGATAGCTCCCGAAAGCTGCAAGGCTGATGAACTTTGCTTTGATGATTTCAACGACGGTAGCACATCATTGTTTGATCTTGCATATTATAGTGAGGACACTTTTGACAAGTCCACCCCTGAGTTTGAACCTTCTGACTCATCACAAAAGTCAGACACACTTTCTGAGTCTGTATCCTTTGCAGGCTATGAACTTCTTCGAGAATACGAATGTCATTCACTTACCCCACCTTCTATTGACTCTCCGCCGACATTAGATCTCAAATTTTTGCCTTCTCACCTTAAATATGCATATTTAGGTGAGAATGAGTCTTTACCTGTGATCATATCCGCTTCTCTAGCTTTAGAGCAAGAGAACGCTCTTTTGATGGTCTTGAGATCTAATCGGCAAGCATTTGGTTGGACAATGGCTGACATCAAAGGGATTAGTCTCTTGATTGTTGAACATCATATACATTTGATGGATGAAGCCAAGCCAACCCGAGAACCACAAAGATGGTTAAATCCCGTCATCAAGGAGGCGGTAAAGAAAGAAATCGTCAAATGCCTTGACAGTGGTATCATTTACCCAATCTCTGATAGCCAATGGGTAAGTCCTATTCATGTAGTCCCTAAGAAATCTGGCATCACGGTAATAACTAATGAGGCTAATGAGTTGATCCAGACACGCACTCAAACTGGGTGGCGTGTATGTATTGATTATAGAAAACACAATGCCGGAACGAGGAAAGACCACTTCTCTCTACCTTTCATTGACCAGATGTTGGAACGATTAGCTAGACATGACTATTATTGTTTCATGGATGGATACTCTGGCTATAACCAGGTCCCTATTGCCGAAAAGGATCAAGAGAAAACCACATTTACTTGTCCTTTCGGTACTTTTGCTTATAGACGCATGCCCTTTGGGTTGTGCAATGCTCCCGCTACATTTCAGCGGTGTATGATGGGGATATTCTCGGACATGGTCGAGAATTTTCTGGAGATTTTCATGGATGATTTCTCGATATTCGGGGACTCTTTTGATGATTGCCTAACTCATCTTGATGCAGTTCTTACTCGTTGTAAAGATAAGAACTTAACTTTGAATTGGGAAAAATGCCATTTCATGGTCCAAGAGGGTATTGTGCTTGGACATGTCATTTCAAGGAAAGGCATTGAGGTCGAAAGAACTAAAATAAATGTCATTCATAACCTTCCTCATCCCAAATGCGTCAAAGATATACGATATTTCCTTGGTCATGCAGGATTTTATAGGAGATTCATTAAGGATTTTAGCAAAATTGCTAGACCCTTAAGTCTTCTCTTGGCCAAGGATACCACATTTCACTTTGATTCGGATTGTGAGGCTGCATTTGACTCACTTAAAAATTCTCTCACTTCAGCCCATGTTCTATCATCTCTCGATTGGAACCACCCGTTTGAGCTAATGTGTGGTGCATCAGATTTTGCTGTTGGTGCAGTCTTAGGACAGCACATTGATAAGATGCCACATGTGATTTATTATGCAAGTAAGACCTTGAATGATGCCTAAATTAATTATACAACAACCAAGAAAGAACTCTTGGTAGTTGTATTTGCATTAGAAAAATTCAGGCCTTACTTGATTGGCTCACCAATTGTGGTTTACACTGATCACTCCGCCCTAAAACATCTTTTATCGAAGAAGAATGCTAAAGGTAGGTTAATACGTTAGATCCTATTATTACAAGAATTTGATCTTGTCATACGAGATAAGAAAGGATGTGAAAACGTAGTAGCCGACTATTTTTCGCGCATCTCTTCACCAACTGTGACCTTGCCAATTAACGACTCTTTCCCGGACGAACAGCTCTTGATCGTATCCGACGAACCTTGGTTTATGGATATTGTGAATTATCTTGCAACGGGACTTATTCCCAGCGATTGGTCTAAACAAGATAATTATCGATTTTTATCCCAAGTAAAGCATTTTTACTGGGATGAACCTTATTTGTTTAAATATTGTCCCAACCAAATCATTCGCAAATGTGTCCCCAATGATGAATTCAAGAGTGTTTTGTCTTTCTGTCACGATCAGGCATGTGGATGTCACTTTGGTCCACGTAAGACAGCGGAGAAGGTTTTGCAATGCGGTTTTTACTAGCCTACTTTATTCAAAGATGCATTTGATCATTACAAAACCTGTCCACAATGTCAAAACACGGGTCGGATTTCTAAAAGAAATGAGATGCCACTTCAACCAATATTAGTTGTTGAAATTTTCGACGTTTGGGGTATTGATTTTATGGTCCTTTTCCCAACTCTTTTAGGAATTTGTACAACTTGTTAGCGGTTGATTACGTCTCAAAATGGGTGGAAGCTATTCCTTGTCGCACTAATGACAACAAGGTTGTCATTAAGTTCCTTAAAGAAAATATCTTTTTGCGATTTGGACACCCTCGCGCTATTATTAGCGACAACGGGATGCATTTCTGTAATCGGTCTTTCGAGACTTTGATGAGGAAATATGCAATCGACCACAAACTTTCGACACCCTATCATCCCCAAACGAGCGGGCAAGCTGAGATTTCAAATAGGCAAATCAAACTAATTATGGAGAAGACAGTTTCTAAAAACCGGAAAGATTGGTCAACCAAATTGACGGATGCTCTTTGAGCATTTCATACCGCTTATAAGACCGATCTTGGTATATCTCTTTACCGTCTAGTGTTTGGAAAGGCTTGCCACCTTCCGGTTGAGATCGAACATAAAGCAATGTGGGCCATTAAAGAACTTAACCTCGATTTGAATCAAGCCTGCAACTTTCGGAAGCTGCAATTAAACGATCTAAGCGAACTCCGCGATGAAGCTTACGATAATGCGGTGATAGTAAAGAATCGGACTAAGGCATTTCACGACAAAAATATTTTGAGAAAATTTTTATCCTAGGTCAACAAGTCCTTCTTTACGATTCCCGTCTCCATCTTCATGCGGGTAAGCTACGATCTCGTTGTAAAGGACCATTTGTTATGCGGTATATCTACCCGCACGGGGCAGTTGAAGTTGAAAACAGAAAAAATGGTACAATTTTCAAAATGAATGGGCATAGATTAAAACCGTATTTTTTCACTGACCCCACGGAGGAGCTCTTGTTTTTACAGGAGTCAATTTATAATGACTAATTTTCCTCCACCCTACATCCACGGCTTGGTAATATTGTCTCATTTTTAGAATGGAGGTGAATCCTTTGTAAATAAAAAAATACAAAATTGTACATAAATAAAATAAAAAAATAAGTTTGGGGGAAGATTTTCATTTTCATTTATTCTTTTCCCCATTAATAACTTTTCCTCCCAAACCTACATGTTTTTGAGATTTAAAAAATGACAACAGTGAGAACACTGCTGTAAACAGGTTTGGGGGAGCTTTGTGCTTATTTACGCATCACTTTGCATTACACTTTGCATAAGCACAAAACACAAAATTTTCAAAAAAAAATTTCATTTATAATAAAAGATTAGAAAGCGAAAAATTACATTTAAAAGATTGGAAGAATTTAAGAAAACCAAAAAAGTTAGATGTTTTCTTAAATGAAACTAGTAATAAGTAGTAATGAGCCGTTGTCCCAAGGATTAGTAAGATGAAGGAAGTCACTAATCTGAGGATAAAAATAAGTCTGAAAAATAGTTTCTATTCTGGAAGCCAAACATCTAAACGTTGATACCCTACTATACGTACTTACATACGTCTTGAAACTCGTGATAGTAGAGGATACGTTGAAATGCTCTTGTCTAAAAGCCAAAGTATGGAGAAAATAAAAAAATGAAGCATAAAAGTATAAAATGGTGAAGAAAATTGAACACTGGTTTTGTAATCACCAAGGCAGCATAAAAAATATAGCGAGGGTGCTTCATTGTAACACCTTAGAATGTGATTAGGGGTTATTATGCTTTAATGTGGGGTTTTTAGTAAAAAGTTTACCAAAACGGTTTTCAAATATTTTATCTGGATTTTTGAATATTTTATTAGAATTTAATTTGGACTGCACACACATGTGCATGTTAACTAGGGTTAAGTTTGGGGTTAAAACCATGTTTAGATAAACATGGTGGACTAACCCATTTAATTAGGTTAATAGGATTTAATTAAGTGTATTAGTTTTTCTAAATATAATTAGTTTGTTTGGGAGTTGACTTGGGTTGGGGAGAGAGAGAGAGAGCATGATGGCTTGAGCATGCTTGATAATTAATGAGGGGAGAGAGGGGGTTGATTCTCACCTCTCATTTCTTTTTTCTTCAAACTCTCTTTCTCACTCATTCTCACATCTCTCTCCCTCTCATTTTCTCTCTCTCTCACACACACACAGCAGCATCAGCAGCAGAAGCAACAGCAGCAGGAGCAAGCAACAACAACAACAGCAAAGCAGTAGCAACAAAAACATCAGCAACAATAGCAGCTCAGTAGCAGCAGCAGCAGCAGAAACCCTTCTTCTCCTTCTTCTTCTTCTCCTTCTTCCTGCATCCTAGGATCAAGTGTGGTATAATTTCTTAAACTTAACTTCTTTCTTTGCTAGAATACGGTTATTTAAGCTAAAATGAGTGTTTAATGTGATTTTAGTGCTAGTTATAGTGATTTAAGTGGAGTTTTGGCCAAGTGATGATTTTTATGGTTAGTGTAGCTTAACTAAGTGTTTATAAGGCCATTTAAAATAAGTTTTGCCCAGATTTCACAAAAATACCTTGGCATTTCAATTTAGTGTAAATTAGCATTTTAATGTAGATTTTTAGCCATTTTAAGATCTGCTGTTGACCCGTGTACTTCAGATAAAATCTGAGTTAACTGGAGCATACTCTTTAGACCTTGATCACACACACAGAACACGAGACCCCCTACCCACCTTATGGCCGCCGTTTTATTCATTCTGGCCGCAATTTACGGCCAGATGATGGTATTTTGTGTTGGGGTTTGGGCTGTGGGAGTCTGCTGTATAATTAGGGTTTTTGGTATGTGCAACTTTTTATATTTTCACTCGAGTCAAAATCTGGGACTTAAAACCCTTTTTCGATACTTTTTAACTCGTACGACATGTGTGTTATGTGTGTTGGGTCTGTGGTGCACTGCGTGACACAACGATTCGGGGTGGTTTCTGATGAGGTTACATACGTTTCGACGTATCGAGTGCACGCGCGTTTAGTTTCCAACGCGAGTTTTTCCTTTGATCGTGATATCGCATTTTTGGCAGAATTTAGCCTTATGTGTATTGCTTGTGTGTTTCTAGGGACGATCGCGGAGACGTCGGACGCGGCGCGGAAGGGAAAAGTGGTGGTTGGACCCGGCTGGCACGAGATCACGGGTGAGTAGATGTAACATCTACGGAGGAAAATCGTTTGGATGGCGCAAGACGCCCGTTAGATTGGATAATTTAAAAGACTTCTAGTGGTAATAGTATTTATGAGTATAGTGCCTACTTGAACATCTTTCTGCATTCATGGTCTTATATATTTACATACATGTGCGACTTATTTCATAGGACACTTGCACCATTGCCAGGGTTTTTATGCAGCACGAGCACTATTCATGCGTACACACACGCCTTGGTAATTGCTATGTCACAACATTAGATAACTTGTAATCTAGAACAATTTCACCATATATGATGCTAAACCTGTGCTAATGCATTTAAATTCCTTAGGATGAACATGTAAGATTTCTAGTCATATGCATGTACCTCATTACATCATTCGTTCATGCCTAGCCTATTAGTCATGCATTGCAGTTCGACTTGTTGATACTATAGGCATTCATTATCATTGACATATGCACTTATGATGATTTTCTTGAGGATTTCAGCACTTGAGATTTATGAGATTTTGGGGAAAAGCCGCAAGGATTTAATAAACCTGATATTATTTTTAAAACATTGAGAGTTGCGGTTTTTCTCGTGATATGATACATGTGTTGTCCAGCATGAGTTTTCTGTTGGTTTTCGAGACCCGTTTCGAGGAGTTGGATGAACCGTTTCGGGTACATGGTGGGCCCTGTAAGGTACCCCGGGGCAAGAAGATCGAGGTGTAGACGATGAGCCTGGCAGGGGCAGACTACCTACCGGTGATTATTGGCGCTGTAGATATCTAGAGGATACCGACCGTGGCCGTGAGATGTTAAGATATTGATACTTTGAGATAAGTCAGCCGGACGGCTGGGGCCTGAGATACTGTGATATAGATACATAAGATTTGAGATAGTTGTTTGAGGTGTCGATGCTGGACACGGATTTCTGTTGATTCTATTGATATCATGCTGATATTTCAAAAGAGTTTTCTAAGAAGAAAATAATGATTTCTTATATCAACATATTCAGATCACGAGTTGATTCATGTTGCATACACACCTGCTAGCACACCATGCCAGATAGTATTGTACATTGATTCATGTTGCATACATACCTGCTAGTATATCATGCCATATCAGTATTGTTGATGTTATGACACTTGTGTGCATGCTTACGATAGCCTCTATAGATATTATTTATTACTCACGAGTTGGCAACTCACCCCCTTTGTGCCACAGCCTTTTTGCAGGTCCGCTCCGCCAGCACAGTAGCGGCGGACGCACTTGCTCCTTTTGCTCCTTTTGCCTGGACCTGAGACTTTTGCTCGTTGGTGGGTTGTGATATCATTTGGTTTCCACTTTTTATATTCATTGTATCTAGAGTACTCCATCTACTGTGTCTACTGTACCTGTTATTGTATTGTTGTATATTGACCTAGAGACGAGGCAGTAAGGTTTGTGGACTTTTATGTTGTATTTTGGGGTCGAGCTCACTTGAGCCGACATGATGTTTATTACTTGTGTCTCTTTTTACTTATTTTGCACATTGATGATTTACATTGCGTGGGATTTGAGTCCACTTCGGCGAAGAGCTAGCTCCCGCTTGGGAATGCCTTATTTCATGTTATTCATATATATTCCTGTTTTGTACCCGTTTGGGGGCTAGTTTTTACAAAGGAGACTCTGTCCAAATTTTCGGAAAAATGGATGTTGCTTTTAAAGAGCTTGATGTGACTTATTTGATTAAAATCGCTTTCAATAAATTGGTTTTTCCTTCACTCTATTGCTTAAATGGGTTTTGATTTATGGGCTTTGGCTTACTTAGATTACTACGCCTTGAGACGTTTCGTAATTTAAGTGCCAGTCACATACCGTATCTTTTGGGTCATGACATTCATCACCTAGTGCCTTAGACCAGCTGGTTTAGGAGTCACTGCTAAGCCTTAGGTGTGCAACACGAGGAAATTGCTAATTACGCCTAATATGTGAGCACATTTAGTAATCGGTCGGTTAGTACCTTAAGAAGTATTAACGGTCACATGAAGAATGTGTGAGCAATTCAATCTAAAATATTCACCGGCTAAAAAGTACTGAGGTAGATGGATAAGAGTATGATAGCTTGAATTGAATTCTCCGAGTGTAGGGATGTCTTTTACACACACGTAGGGGTATATGATCGGTGTTTGGAAGAAAGGTATGGATGAAGAATAAAGGCGGTGTTTTATTGAGGATGATGTGATTTCTAACACCTTTTCATGACTCCTAAGATAGGGCTCATGACAACCGAAAAGCTAGTGTAGTTAGGAACTCTGATTTTCAAAGTCTTTATTTTATAATTCCTATCTTTATATGTAACTTTCACAGTCTTCTTTTTATTATGGGATTTTGTGGGTGCAATCGCTGAAAACCCTCACGAGACAACACTCCTCCTACTAGGGACACCTAGAGGTTTAAAGGCTTGTTTCATATGCTCAATGCAATCGTGTTTGCCTATGAAAGTGTGCTAGTTAGTTTTTCTTTTTCCTTTTCTTTTTATTTTCTCGTTCTCTTGAATAAAAAAAGTTTGCTCGAGACAATCAAAATCGAGTTTGGGGGAATTTGTTCCGTCGAAAATATTGCAATTTTTAACATAACAATTTTCTCACTTTTCTAAACATCTAAGGGTGTTTGTTATAAATATAACACGGATTACAAGTTCGTCTGGAAAGTACCAAATACCACGTGTTATACATTATAATCAACATTCTGGAAAGAAATTGTGTGTTTATTATTTGAAGCATGATAATGTATATCTCAACAATCTTCAGTGAGATTTTGTACAGAAAATTATTTCAGGATAGATATCGGAATCGCAAATTCGCCGACAAAAATGCAGCAAATCAAAGTGTTAAATTCTGGCAGAGATTTAGAATAGATAAGAAGATTCCAGATATCACATATAACCCCAAAGACCAACAACAGAATACATAGAAAAAATGAAGCTCTGTTCTCACCAAACGGCTGCGGATCCGCGGCCGACTCAGGCCGATCCGCCGCGGATCCGCGACCGAGTTGGGGCGTCGACAATCAGGAATTCTTCAAAAACTTCTTCTCAATGACCTAGCTTGCTGGAGACGCTTCATTGTAACAATCTTCTTCTGGAAACTTCTCTACAACAACCTAGCTTGTTGATCAAGCTTCATAACTACCTAGCTTATTCTAGAAGGCTCCTTGTAACAACCTAGCTTATGAGAGAAGCTTGATCTAGGGCTATAAAAAAGGGACCTAGGGCTAATGTTGTTAGGTTGTTGAAAAGTGGTTGAATTTTAGTAGACATTTAGCACACAAACCAAAACCAAATCCAATTCAATTCCAAATCAAATCGAGAATCGTTGAGATCAACATCAAGCAACAACATTCAAGATCCTTTATGCGAAGCCGATCATCATCAAGAGCACATGATCCATGATAGATCCAAGTCTCATGAAGATCGAGCGAAGTGAAAGTCGACAGAGAAATTACCTCTTCAAGAGAGCAATCGAGAGCACTTCTTGTAACATCAAATTGAAGGATCGTATAATTTGAAGTTGATTAATAAAGGTGATAAATTGTAATTCTTGCTTTCTTTAAATTCTTGCATTATGAAATTTCTAATTCTTGATTCTTTCATTTTCATGATGCGTGAGTAAATCTCCGCTTGCTAAGGATTCGAAGGAATTCGGTAGATCAAATGGTGATGAAATCCTATACGCAATCTTAAGTCTTATGAGAATTATGAACTTTAGGAAAAAGAGTCGTCAATGACCAAATTTGGAACGAGATCACCGTTCTTGATAATCTCGTTGTAATTTGGGATTAAATGATTGATGATTCTCTTAGCTAAAGACTAGATTTGAATGATGATCAATGAAAAGATAAGGGATAGTGAAGGAGAAACCCTAGTTTCTTCAATAGATCCCTAATCTTCATTCATCACCATCGTTCTAGCTATAATTTATCAACAGATAAGATGATTCATTATTAGTATACATCATTGCTATTAATTACTATCGAATCCTGCAAGCTATTCTTCAATTTTCTTGATAACTAAAATTGATATTGGATAATTTCTTGATTACGAAATCTTAAACTCTTTCTTGATTTTTTTGAAATGACAAACTCAATTAAATCTTGAAACTTCATTTTCTTGAATTTTCTTTACTATTTTCTTTCGGTTCAACTAAAGCAAGAACAAATAAATACATGAATCTCAGTGGACGATCCGTACTCATTAACGAACTACAAACGACACCGTTATTGATTGCGGTTATAAATTCTTTGATTGTGATAACACTTTTCATACGAATCACAGAAAATCGATCAATCACAAACCCTAATTCTCTAGTTCGATTCTAGGTTAGTGTAGCTTAGACCTCTAGATTTTTTAAAATTGCATACTTGATGCATGTGGAAACCTAGTAAAGGTGCTAAGCCACACTTTCACTTGGATCAAGGTTACAAGACGGTTTTCCTTGTCGATGACAATTCACCCGAGGGAATCTAGTCTAAGCTCAAACCGACGCTCCAAGCTCGCTAGGAATGGAATGAGGGAGATGTAGGAATTTTTCCACTATCATGAACTCTTATTTTCCAAGCTCATGAGAGCAAGGAAGTAAGAGGAGGAAGATGAACCATCATGAAAAATGGCTAAGTGTTGTGAGAGAGAGCAAGTGAGATTGTGTACGGCTTCCTTTCTATTTTTCAACCATTTATTAAAATGTGACATAACATTTTAGCATTTAAAAAAGAAGCACACCCCTCTCTACATGTTTCCCTTTCCACCTCCCCATGCCACCTAACTTAATTTCCATAAAGGAAAAACCTATAATGAGGTATCCTATAATGAGGTATCCTCCATCTAGAAAGTATCCGTATAAATACAAAATACATCCCCCGTATACGTATCGCTACATGTACGCGTATCCGTATAAAAATATGGATGTCCAAAAGAGAGAAAATGAATAGTAAACAATAATACTAGAATATATATTATTATTAAATCAAAACTTGATTTAATAATCTGTCTTAATCCTAAGTCAGCTAGTATTATCAACCGTCTGATTAAAGTCTATGTAGCATGTACACTTACTTAATCGGACACCTGCACGTACTAAAGTAAGGCCTCTACATCATATCACCTAAATCGGAAAAACTTTCTGTGTGAGACTCTAAAGACTCGACAATACGCTGGCAGTGAGTTTAACCACAAGTACATCAGCGGCATTAATTGTATGCAACGGCTACCCGGGTATTGAACGAAAGGAGGGTCGGAAGGCAAACTCATCCGTACACCTACTGAGCCTATCCATGATAATCAAAGTACAGTCTAGACTCTTCGTTTAAGAGCATCGCATATCGGGTCTAGGGGTGGTAAACGTCAGACCCCTAATAACCTTATAAATCATGTCAATATCACGCTCATCACCTCCTGAGAAACTACTGATCCTCAATCAGTAAATCTCATCCGCTCTGTCCAGAGACTTATAGTGATAGCTAACCTAAATACAGCACGGCATCGACTCCCTATACCGGGAGAGACGAATCCTTGACGATCGCTCACTGTCTCCATATGGCTCGGGACTGTACCCAACTAAAACCTGTTTGCATGAACCTTTTGAGCCGTGGTAGGGTAGTAATCTAAGCACGGTAGGAACTCACACGAGACAAATGACGATCTCAGGTCAAAGGACTACATTGTACTCATGTCACCTGAGAACTGCTATCTGACGATAGGTATAATACTATCCAGCAGTTCTCGGCGAGTCTGTCCAGTATACTCACCTCCAGTAAGCACCTGTATACTATCTTAGGTGACTCAACACCAATGTCTTGTAAGACTGGCCACCGCCCCTCGTCAGAACCTAGAAAGTATACACTAGTCTACTCTAGAATATTGATGCCCAGTCTCGATACTCTTTCGACTAGGGACATTTAAGAATGTGCTTATAGACACCCAGCTCCCACGTATGTGATCGCCATCATAATGTTGGTAGTCAAGCAATGATCCTACAGGTTTTATCATTAATAATGAGTAAAAAGTATACACATCAATGATAAAGACAAACCAGATAGCATACTATCATCTTGAGTAAGACTGTTCTACCTGTATAGGTCCTCCTTCAATTATCATAATCTCCAACCTGTAATTACAATAATTGCCTTGAGGGAACTATATCCAACAATCTCCCACTTGTACATAAGGCCAATTATTGCGGTATCGCATACCCACAGCTCGTGTGCTACCGAATACCCAACTTCTCTACTAATTAGTTTTGCAAACCATGTTTCTAAAACACTTGTGTTCAAGAAATAGCCTCAGTGAGTCGATCCGCTACAATGTTCCAACTTCCTCTCTCAATATCTCTTCTTCACAGAGATTAACAATCTCCCAAACTGAGCGATACCCCGGCTCAGGAATTTGTCTGGATACTTGATGGGACCAAATTCATAAATGAACAACATTATCCAGCAAATTTCTTGGGCTGTATCCTCTGTTAAGTCATAACCAGCATCCTACACCATATCTACCTCAGTATCCCTATTAGAACCCTATTTAATATACTGCTCCTTAGAAGAGCCTAAAGTCAAAACCTTGACAGCATTCTATCATCCATGTCACCTGGGAATCTTAAACCGATAACCACCTCCTTAAGGAGGCTGCCATTACCATATACCAAGAATATCCTCTTATGTTCTTAACTGCTTCCCTTTGTTTCTTCAGGATTAGATTAATATCTCCTTACTACAGCAAGTGCAAAAGCAACAACTGGTTAGCACAAGACATTGCATGATTGACTCAATTGCATAAGCAAATGATATAGCATTCATGTGAGTCCCTCTCCTTATCAGTCTAGAAGACATCTCTTTAGAGAGGATGGATCCATTACCTGCTGGTACACTACCACGCCAAGAGTCGTCTATTCTAAAACACTTTTAGAATATTGTCTAAGTATCCGGATTGAGACACTTCCCAAATCTAGATCTAAAACCATCGATCTAGTCACCAGAATTCTTGATATACTATTCAGATCCTATGTGGAAAAACACCTTGTGATAACCAAAATTTAACCGATTGTAATATAGGAACATTACTTCCTATTTAGAGTATGTCATCCAAATCTCAGGACAATACTCTCTACATCCTTCTTATTTGGTTCATCTGTTGTTTTGATGGAGTCAATCACCTTGACCATCACATTAAAACAGATGATCCATCTCCGCTATGCACGCTTTAGTCTACGAATAAACTTAAGCAACTTGCACACCTTCCGCCGCTCCCACTGACTATGATAAGCCTCTGGCAGAGTCATATATACGTGCATTTCTAAATTCCCATTTAGAAATATGTTATAGTCATCCATCTGCCAGATATCACAGTCAAGAACAGCAGCAGTGCCAAATCATATCCGTATGGACTTCAGCGTAGACACTGAAGTAAAAATCTCATCATAATCCACATAGGGTATTTGATAAAAATCTTTATAAAAAGTCCAGCCTTATTAGGTTAATACCTTTCCACCTGTACATATCTCGAAAGATCTACTTGCTCCTAATGGGTTTTACCCCTCTAAGAGAATCCAGCAAATTCCATAATTTGCTGAAGTGCGTAGAGTCCAATATCGATATATTGTATCCGGTTACCTAAAAGTTACCACTTTCTATGACCTACTGATAACTAGTAGGGCCATCATCACCGTGATGCTGACTTCCCTATCACCGTCTACGAAAAAACCGAAGTATCTCTCAGGTGACTGAGGTCACGTACTAAAATCTGTGGATTGGCTAATGTTTGTCCAGTCGAATCGAATCCTTAGGTTCTATTAAATCTTTAGTAACCGTTTGTGGTTCTGGAATCACTTCCAGTCCTACCATACTCCCACTAGTTTCTTTTGCAAAACGATTCCTTTTATAAAAAGGTGGCAAGTCAAGAACAATGTAACTATTGATCTTGAAAATGGTAGAAGAAAAAACCCTAGCAAATGCTTGGGATAATCCACAAACTGCCATTACCGAAGTATACCTTGAGTTTTTCTGGATTCTGCGTTTAAACAGAAGTCGTATAACTCCATATCTTGACATCCTCAAGATATGCACGCCTTCTATATCCATATAGAACCAAAGGCCCTAATTTAGATGGAACCAGATTCAAATGTCATGCAGTTGTTTCCAGTGCATATCATCTAAATGGAAAAGGGGTCATACAACATTACTCATTAAGGAGCACACCCACGAATGAGTAACCTGGGAGAGAATCAAGTTCTTATAATTACTACGACGGAATACCTAGCATAAGCATCTACATCTTCGATCACTTCGAAGAATCCTGATACTTCCAACATATGGTTCTCTACTTTATTCTAATACTTATAAACTTCTCAAAAATTTTGGACCTTACATTATATTGAATGGGTGTCTAAAACCAGAGAATTTATAGGTTACCTGAATGAAGTAAGAGTACTAACCCCTTGTCCGAAAGGACACTGGAGAACATACATTTTCGGTATAAGTCCCAACAGTATACTAACTCATAATCCGTATGTTGTAAGTTGAGAATTGTATTCTGGTTAAGAATGTCTTAAATTGTTATTAAATGCACCTTACTTAATTCTCAACCGATAAAGGTAAATGTTTGGAACACAATTTTCAAAATTTATATCTCGCTTTATAAAATAAAGATACAGATATTAAATTTTAAAATTGATGCATAACAACGGTTATTTGAAACCAAATATTTGTCGTTAGGCAAAACCAGGCAATTTAATCCAATATCGCCAATTGCTACGAATTCTGATATTAAGGATCAAATCACCCATTTCCCAAATTATACTCTTACTCAGCATCTTTAATGTGATACAGATGTGAGATCCAAATACGGTACATACATACCCTGAAGTCAGAATTAATTTGGAAAAACAGTTCTTATTTACAAGTATACGGAAATACTAAAGCATTAAAATATTTCAAGAGGTGGCCGGGTATTCCTAGTAATGCCATTTTCATTATCAAGATTCATGATAGTAGCTGCAATTTCTTTTGCTCTCACTTCAATCCCTTTATATGTCTCTACATCTTACCTTCTGTACACCACACTTATGCTAATTAATTTTCTTCCATCCCTACCTTTCGGCATCAGCTTAAGGTTTATGTGTACTCTCCTAATACAATGAGCTCTCGCAACTTGAGAGAACGTAAAGGGAAGAGACAACCGAATAATCCTATTCAATTTCTCCAGAACCAGTAGCCGTCCTCGACTGAACTTCATCGAGTTCGTATGTAACTATATGATGGCCTTTTCAAACAATATGGATCATCATAGTGATACGGAGTGTTCTGGAGAAAAGAAAATGGAAAGTAGGATTAGCAGGGATATACACGACTTTTTCATGAATCATGACAATCCGAAGCCAGAGTGTAAAAAGGTCCAGTCAACTTAGGTCATGAGTTTTGGTTTAAGGTAAGTCATGGTCGCAAACCAGAGAGAGAAAAGAAACACTCAGCATGCACTCTATCAAGATTAGATTGGTTTATAACTTTATCTAATTAGGATGGCTCCCACTGTTTCGTCGAATTCTCCTTCAAACTTTAAAAGGAGAACTAGTCGGGGTCATATACACTTTAAAAGTTCGCTAACCGTTTAGTCAGGCCAGTGTTGGTACTCCGAGGGAGGTCTCCCATGCTTTCACATGGACCTAATTGAATAATTCCTTTTCCGCAGAGGCGTAACCTCGTTAACCATTTCTGGACATCTAATAGATTAGCTAATTGTGAAGTAAAAATCTCCCGAGTAATGCATACTCATCAGTGGGAATCGGGACCCAACTATCATTGTGTGATAACCTTGACGGAAGCCGACCAAAATTACCACACTCAAGAAGGTATGCGCAAACTTGGCAAGTTTCCCTTATATTTTTGAAACTCCGGATATGGTTTCTGCCCCAAGCGTCTAATGACCTTGACGAATGCCAACAAATTATAAGTCACAAGTCAAATTCTACCCGTCATTGTCCTGATTAATCTAAACTCACCCATGCTCGTCCTTGACGAAGACCAACAAGGCTGTATGACTGCCGTAGATTAATGCATCTCTATGCTGCAGAAAAGTAATACATAGCTACCATACACTATGCCTTGACAAAGGCCAACAAACATAGCATGAATACTAGGCGCTACCCTTCTGAAATGATGGAGGGCTATAGCTGGTTTTTGGTGAAAAACCGTGAACATAATGAACTTGATATCGTTGAAGGAACTCGAGTGGTTTTGAAAAGGAGTATCTTAGGCTCCGCTTTTAAAACTATTAATATAAACTTTTGCTTAAGAGCGAACTACCCGTGAAGGGATCAAGACTCTTTTCTCATGGAATGAGGTGCAGGATATTCCTAATCGAATACTTATATGCAAAGCAAAAAAATATGACTATAGTTTTGAAGAAAACTAAGTAGTTTTAAAAATTGGTTCCGACATCATCATATAGGTTTATTTTCCTTGCATTATACATATAATGTGTTCCCATCATTTTAAGTTTCCAAGCCATACCGGAAATAACTAAAATAGCATGCTTTTATTGTAGGGTTCCTAGGCACACTAATGAGGTTCCACAAGGCATCAACCATGCCAAATTCTAAAATTTAGGTGCCGAGAAACCCTAATATAGATCGTTAACTAGAAATTAGGCGAAACTACAAGCTACTAAACTTCTTTAATGCTAAGTGAAAGGGGCTACAACCTTTGTAGATCCGGTCAACCACTTCCTTAGCTCCGTGATGATGTCCCTTCGCTGCGATCATCGGATCCCGGACTCTAGCGTCGGTTTCATCGGAGAAATGGGCGGGCTAGGTCGTCGACTTCGATGCCGAAGATGATCTACGTCGAGGCAACTCAAGATCAAGCTCCATCTTCACTTGGTCATAGAACTTGTGAAGATAACACACTCTACTACATGGCAAGTGGTAGAGGATGAAGAAATAGGAAGTGGGTTCACTTTGGATTTGGATTTCTCACTCTTTTTCTTATGGCACCATTGAAGGTAGCAAGGTTTCTTCTTCTTGAAGAAGAAGAAGAAGAAAGAATATGATAAGAATAATAAAATCAATTGATCAATAATAATAAATCAAGTGATCTTATCATAATGCAACCATGGGTTAGTGTAACAAGTGTAGAGACTAAACTAGGGTTTAGGTGAATGGTTAGGTTAAGGAAAGAAACAAAATGGTCAAAGCCTTTCAAAACTTCAAGAAGCTTCAACTAAAAACCAAAAGAAGCCACCATTTTATTTCTTGCCCAAAAATAAATAAAAATGAATAAGCGAACAATTTAAAACCCTAACCATTAACCTAAACATGGTTCAAAGCATACACACTCCCAAGTTTGCATGTATCATCAAACATGATACAAACTAGTGCACAAACCTATATCATATATATACAATGTGCACATCAAGTGAGAAAATCCATCTTAAGTGAACTAATACTAGTTAATGTAAAGTAATATATCAAATATATAATTACACATTAAATCATTAAATCAACACTTGATTTAATGATCCTGTCATATTGCATATAACCGACTAATATCAAGTGTATCAATGTATCGAATCAACACTTGATTCGGTAACCCGGCTATATCATATACAACCGTCCAATGATACAAATCGCGAGAATAGAATACAGTATCACATACTGGTATTATTCTCGGTCCTGCACATATCTCATATGCGCTCCTATTTCGTTTCGCTTGAGCCAGGAAACCTCTGTGTAGGACTCTAAAGACTCGTCAATACGCCGGCAGTAGGCGATGATTATATCAAACACCCACAAGCCGCAAGTGGTCTGCTAAACATAACGGCCACCCGGGTATTGAGCGATCAGAAGATCAACGAGCAAGTCCGCTCACACTCCTGTGAATCCAACCAGCAACACTTACCGTACAGTCCGGTCTCGTCGTCTGATATGTCGCATATCTTGCCTAGGGGTGGTAAACGTCAGACCCCAATAGCTCGATAAGTCGTGTCGATATGAGGTCTATAACAGTTCGAGAAACTACTGGTAACACTTACCAGTAAATCTCAGCAACCTTGGCCAGGGATTTCCGGTTATAGCCAATCGAACACAGCGCAACATCAACTCCCTATACCGGGAGAGACGAATCCCCTCCTATCGCTCATTGCCTCCATGTGATTCAGGACTGTACCCAAAAACCACCGTTTTGCACGCCCTCTTGGACGTGGTAAGGTGGAAATCAAAGCACAGTGGGAATCACACAAGACTCTATGACGATCTCGGGTCAACAGACTACTCTATACCAGTATCACCAGAGAACTGCCATCTGACGTAAGGTATAATACCATCTGGGAGTTCTCGGCGAGTCCGTCCAGTGTACCCAGTCTCCACTGAGCACCCGTATATCATCTCTGATGTCAAACACCAATGGATATGGGATCATCCATCGCCCATCTGTATGGGTCGAGAAGGTATACGCTAGTCTACTCTGGTATATCGATGCCCCGTCTCGATACACCCACGACTAGGGAGCTTGAAGGATGTACTTATGGACTAACATGTCCCCACTAGTATGATCCGCATCATAGTCCAGGTAGTCAAGTACACATCCTAAGGGCTTTACCAACATGTAACAGAGAGACAAGCAGTGTACACGTTAAGGTAAAGAGCAACCAGATAGCATACTATCATGTCGAGCAAGAAAGTCCTCCCTATATATGTCCCAGCATCCACTACAATATACATCCTATGTACAGTAATGGTCTCTAGGGCGTACATATAACTAACAATCTTCTACTTACACTAGGGCCATCTATAGCAGTGGTTGCAGTATCTCATACTCAACCATCCCATAATAGTCTCTCTCTGGGAAAAGGCCTTTGTGAGTGGATCCACCGTGTTGTCCTCTCAGTCTACTCTCCTAACCTTGATCCCCTGGAGATCAACCATCTCTATGATCAGGTGATACTGCTTTAGAATATGTCTGGATCACTGATGGGACGGACGTTCCTTGGCATAAGCCACAACTCCATTGTCACACAATGGGAGGAACTAAGCTCATCTCATGAACAAATATACATCCAGACTGCCTCTTTGGTAGTATCATAAGTAGCGATATATCTAGCCTTTATCGTCTAGTATGCCACGGTATCTAGCTTGGAACTCTTCTAACATACCGTCCCTTCACTGAGGGTAAAGACAATGCCTGTGACTGACTTTCAGTCGTCCTTATCACCCTGGAACCTTTCCAGTGATTCTCTCCAGAATCGATTGATACCATCTCACTACAACTAGTGAGTATCCTAACATCCAATTAGATCTATCTTATAGATCCAAAACCCAGGATTTAGGAGGTATCACTTTGATCCTATATGGAGAATCCATGTGATAAGAGGGGATTGACCGAGCGTAGCATAGGAAACTCTTTTCCTATTAAGAGTATGTTGTCTACGTACAATACGAGGATGACCACCTTACTCTCTACTACCGTTTTGTATATACAAGGTTCATCTACCATTTTGATGAAGTCAAACTCTTTGACTACCACATCAAAACAGATGTTCCAACTCCGCGATACCCGCTTTATTCTGTAAAGCAACTCATACACGTTTCCGCTGCTCCCACTGTTTACGAAGCCCTCTGGCTGTGTTCTTATAGACATTCTCTTCTAAATCATTATTTAGAAAAGTAGTCGTGGCACCCAACCACCAGATATCGTAGTCATGGTATGTAGCAATGGCAAGTAGGGTCTGGATGGACTTAAGCATAACCACTGGAAAAAGGTTTCATCATTATCCACGCCTGGTCGATGACGAAAATCTTTAACAAGTCTAGCTTTGAAAGTCTCAACTTTTCCATCTACACCAAGTAATCTTCTCAAGATATACTTGCTCCTGATGGGGATTTAACCCTTCAGATAAAGCATCCAAAGTCCATACTTTGTTGGTGTACATGGATTCCATCTCAGATTGCTAAGCATCCAGCCGTTCTTACAGAGTCCCACTCCTGATGGCCAGTTCGAAACTAGTTGGGTCATCATCTCATGATGCAATCCTTGCTCCCACTGTCATAGAGAAACCAAAGTATCTCTCAGGTGGGTGAGGAACCCTACTAGATCGGCGGAGAGGCCGAGCTTCGTTGGAAACTATTGAACCCTTTGGTTCTACCAGATCATCAGCTGCAGTTTGTATAGCTTGGAACATTTCCAGTTCTACATAACAGATCTTGCCTCGAGCTTGTCCGGATTTTGCTTTTAGACATAGGCCGGACAACCCCAAATCTTAACAAACTTAAGATATGGGCTCTTCCCTTTCCATATCACATATGAAGCGGTAGGAAACGGTTTTGATTTGAACCCTATTCAATAGGTATGCAGCTTCTTAAGCGCATAATTCCCAAAAGGAAATAGGAAACTCAGCAGTACTCATTATAGAGCACACCATATCACATAGGGTGCTATTGCTCCGCCCCGATATACCATCGTGCTATGGTGTATACGGAGGAGTAATGCTGAGAGAGAATCTCATTCTCCTTTAGAAAAGTCCAAGAATTCCGTGCTCAAGTATTCTCCTCCTTGATCACATCAAAGAACATAATACTTATACCCGTTTTGGTTCTCTACTTCTAACTTATATTCTGTGAATATCTCAAAAGGTTCGGACTTGTGTTTCAACAGGAACATATGTCTGAATCTAAAGAGATCATCAGAGAATGTAATGAAGTACAAAGAACCGGTCTTGGCATGTGTAGACAGGGGACCTTCATACATCATCATGTATCAGTCCCAAGAGTACACTAACTCTTTCTCTGCTTCCAATAAACAGAGCTGTGGTCATCTTATCTTTGTGACATGACCGGCAAGTTTTCACAAGATATAAATTCAAACAGATTTAAATATGCATCTATGTGCAACTTAGCTAGTCGGGTCGCATTGATATGACCTAGTCTACAATAGCTCAAGAAGGATCCGTTCATTTCTGAACTCTTCCTCTTTTGTGTGTTCCGTATACAAAGAACTGTAGCTTGATTTAGAACATCAATGCTTTTAGATAACGTGCCTGAACCGATCAACTTTTGATATAGGAAATGTTCAAAACATTATCCAACAATACAAAATTTTATCATTTCTTTACTAATAAAGAGACTGATATGATTTTGTATATCAGGTTCGGTATCTAATAACATTCGTTCAATATCAATGTATTTGGAATACAGGGTGACAGTGACCAACAGACTTGGCTGCAACACTTGCACCGTTTTCTGTCTTATGAAACTTATCACCCGTTCTCAGTTCTCTACCTTTCTGTAGCCCGATGTAACAGATTACATATATGGAATCTTGATCCGGTATCAAATACCCAGGACGTAGAGGATACAGAGAAACAGTTCTTTGTAATGAACACACCCGAAGGAGATGCATCATATGCACTTTTTTCGTTTGGGCGGCATAGGAATTCTGGTATTTCCCTATTTCTAGCTCTGTCTTATAACAATTATAAGTCGGAGCGGGACCAACGTTCCACAGCACAGTATAACAAGCGGGTTCGGTCAATACATCCGTATTATTATCTTGATTAAGGCGTGATATGGTCGCTACCTGGAGAGAGAGAGAGAAGAAAACACTCAGCGTATGCTCTTTCAAGATCAGATTGGTTATTATTTTATCTAATCAGGATGGCTCCCACTGTTTTTTTTATCAAATCTTCTTTCAATCCCTAAAAGGAAAGACTAGCCGGGATTAATTACACGCTACAAGTTCGCCAATCTTTCAGCCAGGCCAGTGTCGGTACTTTGAGGGAGGTTCCCCGTGCTTTCGCACGGACCTAATTACAGTAAACCTCGTTTTTCCAGAGGCGTAACCCCGTTGACACCTACTTGATCGGCTAATTGTAATGTGTAAAACTCTCCCAGGAGTAACAATTACTCGCAGTGGGTATCGGGATCCAACTATCTCATAGAAGGTATGCAATCTCATTGCAAATTTCAACACTTGAAATTCCCGATAATTTTGCCCCTAGCATCCTATGACCTTGAGCAGGCCAACAAACCATAGTGCGCTAGTCAAGTCCAACCCGTCATATCCTGATTGAATTAAACCCACCCGCACGACCCTTGACGCAGGCCAACAAAGTCGCACGACTACCCTAATCCAATCTGCATCATATGCATAAGCAGATAAATACTAGTTAGCTACCGCACACTACGCCTTGACGCAGGCCAACAAACGTAGCACGAATACTAACTACTACTTATCTGAAATGACGGAGGGCTACGACAAGTTTTTCTGAAAACCTATTGCGTAATGTACTTGATATCGTTGTAGAATCAAATGATTTTAAAATGGAGTGTTTTTGAGGCTTTTCTAGTTTTGCTAAAGGGGTCACTCCCGGTGAAGGGATCGTCGGCCCTTTCCTCGTCGAATGAGGTGCGGGATATATCATATATATCACTGTGCAAAGCAGAAACTATAGAAGCAATCAAAAGACAAATCGAGCGTGTAGCATCTGCCAGTTATTGCTAAAGGGGTCACTCCCGGTGAAGGGATCTCGGCCCTTTCCTCATCGAATAAGGTGCAGGATGTTCTACAAGGAACACCGCGATGCAAAGCAAGAACTGTAGCTACCTGTTTTTGAAAATTCGATTCCACAACATCTTAGGTTTCTTTTATTTCTTTAATCACATTAATGAAGTCCCATCATTTAAATCACCTAAACATCACAGATAAATACGACGTACACTTATGCCATCCGCATTCGCCTCGATGTCCCCTCGTGCACCGTTAGGTTAGGTGACTAACGACAGAGCGGAGCAGGGCTAGCGCGGGTGTAAAACATAAGTAACGTCTATATAATATATCATATATACTATATATAATATCTATCTGAACATATGACATGATCACATCACAGATAACGCAGTAGAAAATATCATATGAGATATTGGATATACTAGGACGTCCGTGTTTTCAATACGAGCCAGTATAAAACACGGATTCCACGGTCGCGATTGTAGGGTTCCTTGGCACACTATAGAGGTCTCACAAGGCATCAACCATGCCAATTTCAAATTTTATGAGTGCCGAGAAACCCTAATACGGATCGTCAACTAGAATTTTAGGCGAAAAGTTAAGCTAGTTAACATCTTAACTAAAAGTGATAAGCTACAACCTTTGTAGATCCGGTTCTCCACTTCCTTAGCTCCACGTAGACGTCCTCTCGCTGTCCTAGTCGGATCTCGGACTCTAGCATCGGCTTCATCGGAGAAATGAGCGGACAAGTCGTCGGCTACGATGCCGAAGATGATCTACGTCGAGGTTACACAAGATCAAGCTCCAACTTCACCAATTTGTGAAACTTGTGAAGAAAACACCCTATACTACTTGGCAAGAGGTAGAGGGTGAAGAAATAGGAGGTGGGTTCACTTTAGAATTGGATTTCTCACACTTTTGCACAAGATGCCATTGATGGAATCAAGCTTTCTTTCTTGATGAAGATGATGAAGAAGAAGAAAGAATATAATAAGTGTTGCTTTTAAAATGAAAATAAAATCAATACTTATCATATGCTAACCATGGTAAAGTGTAGAGAATGGATCATGGTTAGTTAGAATGGTTAGGGTTAAGGATGAAGACAAAATGGTAACAAAGTCAAACCTTCATGAAGCTTCAACTAAATACAAAGAAAGCCACCATTTTTCTTCATAATCCTTTCCAAAATCAATAAATAAATAAATGAGTAATAAAAAGGAAACCCTAACCATTACACAACCATGGTTTAATCTTTACACAAAACACAAGTTAGCATGCAACATCTAACATGATACAATCAAGTGCACACAAAATATATCACATATACAATGTGCTTTTCAAGTGAGAAAATCCCTTTAAAGTGAACCAATACTAGTTAATGCAAAGTAATATATCAAATATATAATTATACATTAAATCATTAAATCAACACTTGATTCAATGATCCGGTCATGTCGCACATAACCGACTAGTATCCAATGTATCGACTTATCGAATCGATCTTCGATTCGATAACTAGGTTATATCACATACAACCAATCGAAACATTCATCGCGAGAATGAAATGCGGTATCACATACACGCATCATTCTCGGTCCCGCACATATCTCATATGCGCCCCTATTTCGTTTCGCTTGAGCCAGGAAACCTCTGTGTAGGACTCTAAAGACTCGTCAATACGCCGGTAGCAGATGATGATCATATCAAGCACCCATAAGCCGCAAGCGGTCTGCTAAACGTAACGGCCACCCGGGTACTGAGCGATCAGAAGATCGACGAGCTAGCCCGCTCACACTCCTGTGAATCCAACCAGTAACACTTACCGTACAGTCCGGTCTGTTCGTCTGATATGTCGCATATCAAGTCTAGGGGTGGTAAACGTCAGACCCCAATAACCGATAAGTCGTGCCGATGTGAGGCTCATAACGGGTCGAGAAATTACTGGTAACACTTACCAGCAAAACTCATATCAGCCCTGGCCAGGGACTTCCCTGTTACGGCCAATCCAGCACAGCGCAACATCAACCCCCAATACCGGGAGAGAAGAAACCCCTCCTATCGCTCATTGCCTCCATGTGACTCGGGACTGTACCCAAAAACCACCGTTTTGCATGCCCTCATGGACGTGGTAAGGTGGAGATCAAAGCACAGTGGGAATCACATAAGACTCTATGACGATCTCGGGTCTACAGACTAACCTGCACAAGTGTCACCTGAGAACTGCCATCTGACGTGAGGTATAATACCATCTGGGAGTTCTCGGCGAGTCCGTCCAGTGTACCCAGTCTCCACTGAGCACCCGTACACGATCTCTGATGTCAAACACCAATGGATATGGGATCATCCATCGCCCATCTCATGGGTCGAGAAGCGTACACGCTAGTCTACACTGGTATATCGATGCCCCGTCTTGATACACCCACGACTAGGGACTTTGAAGGATGTACTTATGGACTACCATGTCCCCACTAGTATGATCTGCATCATAGTCCAGGTAGTCAAGTACACATCCTAAGGGCTTTACCAACATGTAACTATAAGACAGTTTAAAGAGACTAGTGTACATGTTAAGATAAAGAGCAACCATATAGCATACTATCATATCGAGCAAGAAAGTCATCTCTATATATGTCCAATCATCCAATATAATATACATCATCTGTACAATACTGGCCTCTAGGGCATACATACAACTAACAATCTCCCACTTGCACTAGGGCCAGCTGCTGTAGTATCGCATACCGAGCATCCCGAAGAGTCTCTCAAACTGTATCTGGGGAATGGCCTTCGTGAGTGGATCCGCCGTGTTGTTCTTCGTGTCAACCCTCCTGACCTCGATCTCCCGGCGATCAACTATCTCCCGGATCAGGTGATACCGCCTCAGAATATGCCTGGATCGCTGATGGGACCTGGGTTCCTTGGACAAAGCCACTGCTCCATTGTTATCGCAATACAAAGGTATTGGATGCTCAATGGATGGAACCACACCAAGTTCAGTAATGAACTTCTTGATCCAGACAGCCTCTTTAGCAGCATCGTTGGCAGCGATGTATTCAGCCTCCATCGTCGAGTCTGCCACGGTTTCCTGCTTGGAACTCTTCCAGCTAACCGCCCCTTCGTAAAGGGTAAAGACAAATCCCGACTGCGACTTAGAGTCGTCCTTATCACTCTGGAAGCTCGAATCGGTAAAGGACTCCATTTGGAGTTCTCCGTTACCATACACCAAGAGCATCTCTTTAGTCCTTCGCAAGTACTTGAGGATGCTCTTCACAGCTGTCCAGTGACTCTCTCCAGGATCAGCTTGATACCTGCTCACTACACTTAGTGAGTATGCTGCATCGGGTCTGGTACACAGCATCGCGTACATGATAGAGCCTACAGCCGAAGCATAGGGTATCCCTTACATGCGAGCTCTCTCCAAATCAGTCTTGGGAGACATCTCTTTGGAGAGAGTGACTCCAGAGATCGTGGGTAAGTTCCCACGTTTGGATTCTTCCATACTAAACCTCTTTAGTATGGTGTCAATGTACCTGGATTGGGACAATCCCAATATCTGTTTGGATCTATCTCTATAGATCCTAATTCCCAATATGCAGGAGGCATCACCAAGATCTTTCATTGAGAATCTTTGTGATAAGAAGAGCTTGACCGATTGCAGCATAGGAATATCATTTCCTATCAAGAGTATGTCGTCCACGTACAATACGAGGAAGACAACCTTACTCTCTGCCACCTTCTTGTAAATACAAGGTTCATCTAGGTTTTTGACGAAATCAAACTCTTTGATAACGACGTCAAAGCAGATGTTCCAACTTCACGATGCTTGCTTTAATCCATAAATGGATTTAAGCAGCTTGCACACCTTCCCGCTGCTCCCACTGTCTACGAAGCCCTCTGGCTGAGTCATGTACACCTACTCTTCTAAATCACCATTTAGAAAGGCGGTCTTAACATCCATTTGCCAGATTTCGTAATCATGATATGCAGCGATGGCAAGCATGATCCGGATGGATTTAAGCATAGCCACTAGAGAAAAGGTTTCGTCATAGTTCTCACCTGGTCTTTGACGAAAACCTTTTGCAACAAGTCTAGCTTTGAAAGTCTCCACTTTCCCATCTACACCAAGTTTTTTCTTGAAGATCCACTTGCTCCCAATGGGTTTTACCCCTTCAGGAGCAACTTCCAAAGTCCATACTTTGTTGGTGTACATGGATTCCATCTCGGACCGCATAGCATCCAGCCATTTCACTGAGTCCCTACTCGTGATGGCCTGCTCGAAGCTAGTTGGGTCATCATCCTCCATGATGCAATCCTCGCTCCCACCATCCATGAGAAAACCGTAGTATCTCTCAGGTGGGCGAGGAACCCTACTAGATCGGCGGAGAGGCTGAGGTTCATCGGGAGCTACTGAATCCTCTGGTTCAACCAAATCTTCTGTTGTAGTCTGTATTGCTGGAACCTCTTCCAGTTCTACCTCCTTGCCACTAATCTCTTTTTCAAGAAATTCCTTTTCTAAAAAGGTAGCATGTCGAGAAACAAACACCTTTTGTTCCTCGGTGTGGTCGAAGATATACCCGCGCGAATGTTTGGGATATCCAATAAACTTACACAAAATGGACCTTGCCGCGAGTTTGTCCGGATTTTGCGTTTTTACATATGCCGGACAACCCCATATCTTAACATAATTAAGACATGGTCTCTTTCCTTTCCATATCTCATATGGAGTGGTTGGCACGGTTTTGGTGGGAACCATATTCAATAGGTCTGCAGCTGTTTCCAGTGCATATCCCCAGAAAGAAATAGGTAACTCAGCTGTGCTCATCATAGAGCGCACCATATCTAATAGGGTGCGGTTCCTCCGTTCTGATACACCGTTGTGCTGTGGTGTATATGGAGGAGTCAGCTGAGAGAGAATCCCATTCTCTTTTAGGAAGTCCAGGAATTCATTGCTTAAGTATTCTCCTCCTCGATCAGATCGAAGGATTTTAATACTTTTTCCGGTTTGGTTCTCGACTTCTTGTTTATATTCTCTAAATTTCTCAAAAGCTTCTGATTTGTGTTTCATCAGGAACACATATCCGAATCTCGAGAGATCGTCAGTGAATGTAATGAAGTACGAAGAACCATCCCTGGCATGTGTAGACATGGGACCACATACATCACTATGTATAAGTCCCAAGAGTTCGGTAACTCTTTCTCCGTGTCCCGTAAACGGAGTTTTGGTCATCTTGCCTTTGAGACATGACTGGCAAGTGTCATAAGATGAAAATTCGAACGGATTCAAATATCCATCCTTATGCAACTTAGCCAGTCGTGTCACATTGATGTGACCCAGTCTACAATGCCACAAGAAGGATTCGTTCAGTTCTGAACTCTTCCTCTTGTGTGTGTTTGTTATGCTCAGAACTGTTGATTGATTTAGAACATAAATGCCATTGCACAACGTGCCTGATCCAACCAACTTTTGGTTACGGAAAATGTTCATAACATTGTCCTGTAATACAAAATTATATCCCTCTTTACTCAATAAAGAAACCGATATAATGTTGCATATTAGGTTCGGCATGTAATAGCATTCGTTCAGAACCAATGTATTACCAGTTGGTAATACAAGGTGATATTCCCCGACAGTCTTAGCTGCAACAATTGCACCATTTCCAACTCTAATGTCTTTATCACCTTCTCCAAGCTCTCTACCTTTCCTAAGCCCATGTAACTGATTACATATATGGGATCCTGACCCGGTATCTAATACCCAGGACGTAGAGCAAATGGAGAAACAGTTCTCTGTAACGAACACACCCGAAGAAAATGCATCAACATGTACTTTCTTCATTCGGGTGGCATGGGAATCCTGGTATTCCCCTATATCCTGTTCATTCCTATAACTCTTATAAGAAAGAACGGAACCAACGTTCCCCAGCACAGTATAACATGCGGGATCGGTCAATACATCCATATTATTATCCTGATTAGGGCATGAAATGGTCGCTACTTGGAGAGAGAGAGAAGAAAACACTTTAGCGTATGCTCGTGCAAGATCAGATTGGTTATTATCTTATCTAATCAGGATGGCTCCCACTGGTTTTTATCAAATCTTCCTTCAAACCCTAAAAGGAAAGACTAGCTGGGATTAATTACACACTACAAGTTCGCCAATCTTTCAGCCAGGCCAGTGTCGGTACTTTGAGGGAGGTCCCCCGTGCTTTCGCACGAACCTAATTAATGTAAACCTCGTTTTCCCAGAGGCGTAACCCCGTTGACACCTTTCTAGACACCTACTTGATCAGCTAATTGCAATGTGTAAAACTCTCCCAGGAGTAACTCTTACTCGCAGTGGGTATCGGGATCCAACTATCTCATAGAAGGTATGCAATCTCATTGCAAATTTCAACACTTGAAATTCCCGATAATATTTTGCCCCTAGCGTCCTATGACCTTGACGCAGGCTAACAAACCATAGTGCGCTAGTCAAGTTCAACCCGTCATTTCCTGATTGAATTAAACCCACCCGCACGACCCTTGACGCAGGCCAACAAAGTCGCACGACTACCCTAATCCAATCTGCATCATATGCATAAGCAGATAAATACTAGTTAGCTACCGCACACTACGCCTTGACGCAGGTCAACAAACGTAGCACGAATACTAACTACTACTTATCTGAAATGACGGAGGGCTACGACAGGTTTTTCTGAAAACCTATTGCGTAATGAACTTGATATCGTTGTAGAATGAAGTTTTGAAATGGAGTGATTTTGAGGCTTTTCTAGTTTTGCTAAAGGGGTCACTCCCGGTGAAGGGATCGTCGGCCCTTTCCTCGTCGAATGAGGTGCGGGATATATCATATATATCACTGTGCAAAGCATAAACTATAGAAGCAATCAAAAGTCAAACCGAGTGTGTAGCATCTGCCAGTTATTGCTAAAGGGGTCACTCCCGGTGAAGGGATCTCGGCCCTTTCCTCATCGAATAAGGTGCAGGGTATATCATATATACCGCTATGCAAAGCAAGAACTGTAGCTACCTGTTTTGTTTAAAATTTGATTCTACAACATCTTAGGTTTCTTTTCTTTCATTAATCACATTAATGAAGTCCCATCATTTAAATCACCTAAACATCACAGATAAATACGACGTACACTTATGCCATCCGCATTCGCCTGGATGTCCTCTCGTGCACCGTTAGGTTAGGTAACTAACGACAGAGCGGGGCAGGGCTAATGCGGGTGCAAAACATAAGTAACGTCTATATAATATATCATATATACTATATACTGTATCTATCACAGAACATCACATGATCACATCACAGATATCGCAGCAGAAGAAACATATGAAACATTGGATATACTAGGACGTCCGTGTTTTCAATACGAGCCAGTATAAAACACGGATTCCACGGTCGTGATGAATAGCCAATCCCACGCCCCTAGACCCCTACGAGAGCGGCAAGCAACCCTACCAATTCTAGGGTTAGGAGACCCGGACTCGACTCCTCGAGATGGTCTCCCACTGGACCCTAGAACCCGGTTACTTATGCTCCCCTCCTTGGGTCTATCCTAATGCGGAAAAGTAAATAATATACAAAAGGTGACAGCTTCCGCAACCTGGAAGTGCCCCAAATAAAAGAATATTACATACAAGTTTTTACATGAAAGAAAATGAAAAACACTCATCTCACATAAAAAACCCCGGCTATTCAAACACGACGATCCAATATAACACATCCAGCAACGCATAACAACACATGTCATCAACGTAAGTAAATATGCGCATCCCAATTGTCGTTGACATATAGCAACGAAACCGGCGATATCACATATTACACTTACGGTCACAGAAAAGAAAGTGTAAAACTACAACAGTTGGAATCCGCAACCTCTTTAGACATCGCATGCCTAATCAAATGAAATACTTAGACATCACATGCCTAACAATTATAAACCCCGCATTTTAGTCCCATTACCGAAAACTCTTTTCAATATCTAGTGAGACTAAACCGCTAGATTTATAACATTCATTCAGTTATCTCATAACTGTTTGTGAATTCCAATTATTGTATCCCATTCCGGATAAATAGAAAATATTAAACTTTCCGATCGAACATCCGAACACCCAAGTTTTCCCGAAACCGTTCAACACATGAAATAAGTTCAAAGACGTTCATTTCATGCCTCAGTACCAACGGTCCAGCCGTAGAAGGGTCAAGCCAACGCCTCACATGTGGCACGCCGTACTGCCCTAAACCCGAAGGTTCAAAGGGCAGTTCAAGACGGTCACATAATCGAGATAAGGTTTGTTGTCTTCTAGAGGGACCATCGCATTACTTGCACTACTTAGAACGTCATTAAACAACGGAAAAGTCCAACAATTGGAAATTTCGTGGCAGGGGAAAAATTGGGTATTTACATCCGGTCAAACCTTTTAACATATTCTAAAATTATCCGGAAAACACATAGACAAAATTTGATAATCCGATCGAATCAGCGAACTCCCAAAACACCCCAGAAAATACAAATCTTGAATAAATATTAAAAATTCCCATAAAACTCAGCACTGTAAATTAGGAATTACTGTGCAAATTTGGAGGGCTGACGTCATTTTGTCGCCGCGGAACCGCCGCAGAAGCTAGGCTTCTGCCGCGGTTCCGCCGCAGAAGCTAGGCTTCTGCCGCGGTTCCGCCGCAGGTTGGAGGCATCATTTGTACAATTTTGCACCGTAATTCTTATAACTTCCTGCTGAATTTTTTAAGCATTTTTAATATGGAAAAAACCCAGTTTTTAGAAAAAGTCCAGAGAGCGATTAGGTTTTAGGGTTTCGGTTTCGATCGGGTTTCAAACATCGTCTAAGCATCGCCTAAGGCTCTAGCTAGGCTCTGATACCACTGTAGGGTTCCTTGGCACACTATAGAGGTCTCACAAGGCATCAACCATGCCAATTTCAAATTTTATGAGTGCCGAGAAACCCTAATACGGATCGTCAACTAGAATTTTAGGCGAAAAGTTAAGCTAGTTAACATCTTAACTAAAAGTGAGAAGCTACAACCTTTTTAGATCCAGTTCTCCACTTCCTTAGCTCCACGTAGACGTCCTCTCGCTGTCCTAGTCGGATCTCGGACTCTAGCATCGGCTTCATCGGAGAAATGAGCGGACAAGTTGTCGGCTGCGATGTCGAAGATGATCTACGTCGAGGTTACACAAGATCAAGCTCCAACTTCACCAAGTTGTGAAACTTGTGAAGAAAACACCCTATACTACTTGGCAAGAGGTAGAGGGTGAAGAAATAGGAGGTGGGTTCACTTTAGAATTGGATTTCTCACACTTTTGCACAAGATGCCATTGATGGAATCAAGCTTTCTTTCTTGATGAAGATGATGAAGAAGAAGAAAGAATATAATAAGTGTTGCTTTTAAAATGAAAATAAAATCAATACTTATCATATGCTAACCATGGTAAAGTGTAGAGAATAGATCATGGTTAGTTAGAATGGTTAGGGTTAAGGATGAAGACAAAATGGTAACAAAGTCAAACCTTCATGAAGCTTCAACTAAATACAAAGAAAGCCACCATTTTTCTTCATAATCCTTTCTAAAATCAATAAATAAATAAATGAGTAATAAAAAGGAAACCCTAACCATTACACAACCATGGTTTAATCTTTACACAAAACACAAGTTAGCATGCAACATCTAACATGATACAATCAAGTGCACACAAAATATATCACATATACAATGTGCTTTTCAAGTGAGAAAATCCCTTTAAAGTGAACCAATACTAGTTAATGCAAAGTAATATATCAAATATATAATTATACATTAAATCATTAAATCAACACTTGATTCAATGATCCGGTCATGTCGCACATAACCGACTAGTATCCAATGTATCGACTTATCGAATCGATCTTCGATTCGATAACTAGGTTATATCACATACAACCAATCGAAACATTCATCGCGAGAATGAAATGCGGTATCACATACACGCATCATTCTCGGTCCCGCACATATCTCATATGCGCCCCTATTTCGTTTCGCTTGAGCCAGGAAACCTCTGTGTAGGACTCTAAAGACTCGTCAATACGCCGGTAGCAGATGATGATCATATCAAGCACCTGTTGGAGATAGTGCCCTCAGAGTCAATTATTAGGTCACAGGTACGTGATTGCAATGATTGATGGAGGACCTATCCCGGTAGGACAGTCTTACTCGAGATGATAGTATGCTATCTGGTTTACCTTTATCATCGTGTACTGTTTTAAGTGACCTGACACGTCGCTATTACACGTTGATAGAGCCCCTAGGATTCTTGCTTGACCACCAGCAGTATGAGGGCGATCATATAAGTGGGAGCTGGGGGTCTATAAGCATATCCTTAAAAGGTCCCTAGTCGTGAGAGTTTCGAGACAGGGCATCGATTCTCCAGAGTAGACTAGTGTATACAGTCGAGACCCCGACGAGGGGCGGTGGCCGGTCTCACAAGCCACTGGTGTCAGTTGGATCACCTAAGATGTATACAGGTGCTCATTGGGTTATGAGTACACCGGACAGGACTCACCGGGAACATGCTAGTTGGTCATATACCAGACGTCAGATGGCAGTTCCCTGGTGACATGTGTGCAGGTTAGTTCATCGACCTGGGGATCGTCATTTGTCTCGTGTGAGTTCCCACTGTACTTTGATTACTACCCTACCACGGCTCAAAGGAGTCGTGCAAACAGGTTTTAGTTGGGTACAGTCCCGAGCCACATGGAGGCAGTGAGCGTATCTTCAGGGGTTCGTCTCTCCCGGTATTGGGGGTGAGGTCGTGCTGTGTCTAGGAGAGCCATTACACGAAGCCCTCGGCCGAGGCAAGGAGATTTACTGGTAGGTATTCCAGTAGTATCTCAGGGTGTTCTGGGCTACACTCCGACACGACTTGTACCGCTTTTGGGGGTCTGACTTTTACCAACCCCCTAGGCCCGCCATGCGATGCTCATAGACGAACGGACCGGACTGTACGGATATTGTCACTGACAGGCTCAGTAGGGAGTCAGGCTGAGTTCGCTCACAGACGTCCCTTTTGGTCAATACCTGGTAGCCCGTTATGTATTGGCTTATACCTCTAACGTGCTAGTGGTTAAATCCACAACCAAGGTGTTGATGAGTCTTTAGAGTCCCCCACATTCTGTTACTCAGCTTTCGGGCGAAAAGTTGTAGAGGCCGTATGGAGATATGGCAAGGTCCGATCAGATACGTGCGGTATTGCACGGATCAGGATCGGACAGTTTGTACTACAGGCCGTATGGTTATATGGCAGGGTTCGATCAGATGCGTGCGGTATTGCACGGATCAGGATCGAACGGATATTACTGGCCGGCTTTGGTTTAAGCCGGATCCTAGTATAGTACAGTGTAGATTTTGTCTCATTGCATTTGTATTTCGGTCGAAATACAGATGCGGGTGTGTATGCACAGTATCGGGGTTTTCCTGTAATTTATTACGGGACCAGTTTTCTGGAGTTGCCAGTTTGCTTTCCGTTTCGGCCGATTTCCATTGTTTCGTTCATTGGCCGAAGATTGGTGGAGGAGGGCTTATTTGCATTGTTGCAAATAAGTATTTGTGGAGGGGGTCTTTGCTTATTGGTTGGATCATGATGGTTGCTCCATTGACCTTGACTTCTTGACTTCTTCATGATGGCTTGACCATTTGGAGTCATCATGGTTGCTTTGGAGTGTTTGTTTTTGTTTGTGATGATATTGTTTTGATCATCACTCATTATTCTTCCTTGCATGGTAGCTCACCCACTCCCTTGTCTTTCATTTGACTTCACTCCATTCCCACCTACCACCAAGAGAGGATGGCCGGCCACTAGTAAGGGAGTGGGGTTTTTCTTTTGGTGGTGAGAAAAATGTCACTCTCATTCTTTGCATGATACATTTTTCCTCACCTCTCTCCAAGTCATTTTTTCCTCCACCACAAAAGGCAATCTCCATGAACCCCAAATGAGACTTCTTCACTACACATTCTACAGCGAATCTTGGGCACGTCGACTAGCCAGCTTCGTGCCCGAGTTGCCTCGGCATTGAGGTGGGAGCCCGTAAAAGAAGTAGGCGATGTGGTGCACTTCCGGCGACGAGGAGGAGACGGGACATTCCGCAGGAGATCGGGACGACGACGAGAAGACCGGAGGACTCGGATCTGTCGGTATATCTCTCTTCCCTTTCTTGTAGATAGCTAGGACTAGTTAGTGGTTCGATCCGGGTATTAGTGCGCGGCGGTTTGCCAGTTCAAGAAAAATTAAAGTTTATCACCGCTTCCGCATTTGGCCGTCGGATTGACGGCCGGGGCGCCGCCGTGCACTTACAATGGTATCAGAGCCTCGCCATTAACTTAGTCTAGCTTGGTTTAATGTGTTTTGCATTTCCGATGGACCAAAATTCCAAAATTCGCATTTTTGCTTACATCAGTTTTCTGTTAAAATTTTCTGGTGTCGAAAAATTTTTCAGGTTGTAAAATAGTGATGCACTGGATGTTATAAGCATACTGTAGAAATTCGACACAGTAATTCGACCAACAGAGCGCGGAACCGCGGCAACCCCCCCCTGGGCCTCGGTTCCGCCGCCGAACAGTGTCCTTGCTGTGTCAAATTTCTTCAGTAGCTTTCTGGGCTTAAAATATGGGTTTTGGAATATTAATTTTGGGCCCAGAATTTCTTGATGTGCTACAGTAGTGCTTGGGGCCCACTTGTTATAATTTGATCGATCGGATATTTTTAAACACATTATTTCACAGTATTTACATTATATCTGTGACCGTGAATGTAACTCGATCGGTAAATCCGGTCTAACTGCTATAGCCCGGTTAGACGGATTTGCGAACGTGACTTTCACGTTGATGTTCTGTTTTTGCTGTGATGTTGCGGATCGGTCGTGGGGGATAGCCTGGATGCAATGCTAGTACAGTTGTGGTTGTATTATGTACATTTGATATTGCGGGGCGAGCGTCCGACATGTGGACTGCCGTCACTGCCTGTTTGTATTATTATTTTGGGGCACGGCCAGGTTGCGGTCGATGTACCCGTTGTATGTATATTTTACTTTCTGTACTAGGATTGCCCCGCGGAGGGGTGCACGGATAGCCGGATTCTAGAGGGCAACAAGCCCGCATCTCATGGCATTGAGACGGAGGGGGCTTCACTCTGGGATTGGCGGGCTATTCGCCGCACTCATAGGGGGTACAGGTTGACCCAGGAGGGGTGCCCAGGTTACCGGATTCCGTGAAGTGCTGGGTGGTCCATTCACGGAGCTGAAGGGGGCTGCCTCGCTTCAGGTTTTGGTGGGTAACTTTCCGCGCCCGTAGGGGTCTAGGATTTCATTGCACAAGCTATCCACACGACCAGGGGAACGTCGGGTTTCAGCGGCTCTGTGAAACCCGGGGATCCCAGATATCTGTATTGTTCTGTGATGCTGTACATTTCTGTTATGTTGCATTTTATTCACGCCTTGAGCGAATATAATATATTGGTATATATATTAGTAGATGTTGTATATGTTTTGCATCCGCGCTAGTCCAGTCCCCGCTCTGTCGTTAGTTAGCTAACCTAACGGGTAATGACGGGACCCAGTGGCGAATGCGGATGGCATATACGTACATCAGTATATTTTCGTTCTTTTTGGTGTGATCAATTGATGAGACTGCATTGATTCGAATCAATGCAAGTGAAAAACAAACCTAATCTGATGTTGTTGGAACACTTTTCAAAAAGCTGTTATTGCAAGGACGTTCACTTTTGTTTTGCATCGTGATATTCAGTTGGAATATCCTGCTCCTCAGTCGACGAGGCAAGGGCCGAGATCCCTTCACCGGGAGTGACCCCTTGGACAAAAGTTTGCGTCAGGGCAATGACTTCACTATAGCCGATTACTTTTGCTTTGCACCGTGGTATTCAGTTGGAATATCCTGCACCTCATTCTACGGGGAAAGAGCCGAGATCCCTTCACCGGGAGTGACCTCTTTAGCAACGGTTTTCGTCACTATATTTTTAAAAGCTATCCGTTCCTTCGACGATATCAAGTTCTTTACGTTAAAGGTTTTCGCCAGAAACCATTCGTAGCCCTCCGTCATTTCAGACGGGTAGCACGTAGTATTCATGCTATGTTTGTTGGCCTTCGTCAAGGCATAGTGTATGGTAGCTGCTTGTTGCCTTTCTGCAGCATAGATAGATGCGTTGGTTTGGGACAGTCGTATAGCCTTGTTGGCCTTCGTCAAGGGCTTGTGCGGGTGGGTTCAAATCAACCTGGAGAATGACGGGTAGAACTTGACATGTGACTTATGATTTGTTGGCCTTCGTCAAGGTCATAAGAGTATGGGGCAAAAATCACATCGGGAGTTTCAAAAGAACTGAAACTTGCCAGATATGCGCATACCTTCTGGAGTGTGATACCGTGAGCGGATTCCGTCACGTTGTCATGCGATGATAGTTGGATCCCGATTCCCACTGATGAGTTAGTTTACTCCTCGGGTGTTCCCGACTAATTCTTCTTTTAGGTTTGGAGGAGAATTTGAGGTACAGTGGGAGGTTTCCAGATTAGATAAATTGGTAACCATTCTGATCTAGGTTAGAGTGCACGCTGAGTGTTTCTTTTCTCTCTCTCTTTGGCAGCGACCATTGACCCGACCCTAGACTATGACTCAGTGACCAAATTAACCGAACCTTCTTAACACCGGCTTTTGGATTGTCAGAGTTGCAAACCTCATTGCCACTCCTACTTTTACCCTTTTCTCCAGGACACCCCGTATTACTACGAACGTCCACTTCCATTGGACAAAACCATCGTCTGGTTAGATACGAACTCGAAAGAATTTATTCGAGGATGGTTTCCGGTTCTGGAGAAAACGGATAGGATTATTCAGTTGTCTTTTCCTTTTACCTTCTCTCAAGTTGTGAGTACTCCTTGGTTTAGGGATCGTACACCTATTACGCAAATTGGATTGTCTTCTTCCAAACCTTAGGATGGTGCCGACCGGTAGGGAATGAAGAAAACCGATTAGCATAACGATGGTGTGCAGAAGGTATTAAGTTAAGACAAAGCAAGGGATTAGTAAGAGGGCAAAGTAAATTGCAACAGATATTCATGACCAAACCAGGTATTTCTTCGCCAATCCTAAAATCACCTTTGAATTTCTCCTGGACACTCCGTATTACTACGAAGATCCACAGTTTATTGGATACTCCATCGTATGGTTATATACGAACTCGAAAGGAACTTGTTCCAGTTCGGGGATGGATTCTGGTTCAGGAGAAATATGAATAAGGTCTATTCGGTTGTCTTTTATCCTCACCTTCTCTCGCATTGCGAGTGTTCCTAGGATTAGGACAGTACACCCATTATGCTTATTGGATAGTCTTCTTCCAAACCATAGGCTGGTGCCGAACGGTAGGGAAGGAAGAAAACCATTTGGCCTAAAGGGGTGTGCAGAAGGTAATGACTAAAGACATATGAAGGGGTTTGGAGAGGTGGCAAAGAATTATACGGTTACAGTCGTGAATCTGGAAGAGGCATTACTAGGAATACCAGGATACCCCATCGAAACATTTCAATATTTCAGTTTCACTGTGTAATGTTAAAAGAAAACTGATTTCCCAATTAGATACTTACTCCAGGGTATGTATTTACCAGGTTTGATTCTCACATCTGTATGGTTTTACAGATGATGAGTGGGAGTAGGTTATTGAGAATTGGGTGATCATCCTCATTATATCGGGATTCGTTGTAATCGGTGATATTTGAGGAAATCACCTGGGCTGTTTGCCGGTCGGCAAATATTTGGTTTTGAATATCCGCAGTTATGCACCAATTTCAAATTGATATATCTGTACGTCTATTTTCATAGAGTGAGATATACCTTTCTGAAATTATGTCTACGACATTTACCTATATCAGTGGATGGTTAGGTAAGGAGCATTAAACAGCGGTGTAATTCTTCTTAACCATAAGTACAGTTTTCAACCTACGACACACAGTGAATGAGTTTTCAGACTCAAGGGACTTATACAGAGTATTGTATGTTGTCCAGGGTCCATCAGGACAGAGGGGTTGGTCCTCGTACTATATTCGGTTTACTTATGACTTCTCTAGTTTTTAGACAAGTGTTTCGTGGAAACACAGGGTCCGAATTTGGAGAAGTTATAGGTATTTGAATAGAGTAGAGAACCAGGTGTAGCAAGTATCGGGATTCTTCAAAGAGATCGAAGATGTAGATACTTGCGTATGGTATTCAGTTGATAGTAGTGATTAAGAGAAATTGCTTCTCTTTCAGGTTACTCATAATTGGAAGCATTCCTAAGTTGAGTAACGCTGATCGGCCTCCTTCCATTTAGTTGACATGCACTGGAGACAGCTGCATGATTTGAATCTGGTTTAATTAAATCAGTGCCTCTGGTTCTATATTGGATATAGAACAGTTCATATCTTAACGATGTTAAGGTACGGGGAGTTGTCCGGTTTATGATTAAAACCAGACACTGGACAACTCAAGGCACGTTTCTGTAATGGCTGTTTGTGGGTTGACCCAGGCTATGACGAGGGTTGACTTTCTACCATCTGGATGAACAATAGAGATATTGTTCTAGACTCGCCACAGTTTTATTAAAAATGGATTTTTTCAGAAAACAGTAGTGGGAGTATGGTAGAACTGGAAGTGATTCCAGAACCACAAACGATTACTGAAGATTTGATAAGGAACCTAAAGATTCAATCTGGATTGACATTCCATTGGCCACTCCGCAGATAAGGTGGGTAACTTCAGGCACCCGAGAGGTACTACGGTAGCCTCAAGGAAGGTGACAGGGAAGTTCTTGTTTACCCACAATTACCATTGCTGTTGTTCCAGGCTGCGAGACCAGGCGGGAGGATGAGTATAGCGTCGTTCTAAACTAGTTTTAGAAATGGACGTCTATATGACTCTGCCAGAGGGTTGTCGTAGTCAGTGGGAGCAGCGGAAGCATTGGTGGACAGGTAGCTTATGTCTATTTATAGACTAAAGCAGATGTAGCGGAGATAGATCATCTATTTCTGACGTGACAGTCATAGGTTTGACTTCATCAGAATAGGGGATGGATCTGTTGAGAAGGTAGTAGGGTGTGATATCCTGGTATTTGGATGACATACACAAAGTAGGAAAGGAAACTCCTATACTACGATCGGTTATACTTTGGTCGTCACACAGTGGTTTCTCCACATGGGACTTGGACATTATATCAGACATTCTGGTTACTAGATCTATGGCTTTAGATCTAGATTTGGGTAGTCTCCCAATCTGGGTACTTAGATAGCATTCTAAGGGTATTTAGAATGGACGACTCCATGCACGGTAGTGTACCTGCAGAAGATGGAGTCACCCTCTCTAAAGGTGTCTTATAGACTAAAGGGGAGAGGGATGTGCATGATTGGCAGATCACTTGCTCAGGCAATTGAGTAAATCATGAGATGTCAAGTACCACACCAGATATTGTTCTTGCACTAGATGCAATAAGTTGATATTGATCCGATCCTGGAGAAACAGTCGGAAGCAGTTTTAGAACATAAGTGGATGTTCTAGGGATATGATAACGACAGCCTCATTCGGGAGACAGTTATCATTCCAGGCTTCCAAGGTGACCCGGACGACAAGGAGGTTGTCAGAGTTATAGTTATTCCTTCTGACGAGGGGCAGTATTTTGGACAGTTGGTCCAAGGCAATACTGAGGGAGGCATGGCGCAGGATACTGATTAAGTTCAGTTGACGATACAGTCTAAGAAGTTTGGATTTGGAGTTCATTTATGAGCTATGTCCCATCAGACATCCAGACACATTCTAAGACAGGTATTGCTCATTTCGGGAGATGGGTTTCTCCGCAAACTTGAGATATAGAGAGACATGGAAAGAGACAACAAAGCGGATCCACTCACTGAGGCTATTCCTCGAACGCAATAGTTTCGCAAACGAGCTTTGTGAGACTGACTAGTAGAGGAGTTGGGTGTTCGGTATCACACGGGCTGTGAGTATGCGACATCGCAATAATTAGCCTTGAGTGCAAGTGGGAGATTGTTGGAGATAGTGCCCTCAGAGTCAATTATTAGGTCACAGGTACGTGATTGCAATGATTGATAGAGGACCTATCCCGGTAGGACAGTCTTACTCGAGATGATAGTATGCTATCTGGTTTACCTTTATCATCGTGTACTGTTTTAAGTGACCTGACACGTCGCTATTACACGTTGATAGAGCCCCTAGGATTCTTGCTTGACCACCAGCAGTATGAGGGCGATCATATAAGTGGGAGCTGGGGGTCTATAAGCATATCCTTAAAAGGTCCCTAGTCGTGAGAGTTTCGAGACAGGGCATCGATTCTCCAGAGTAGACTAGTGTATACAGTCGAGACCCCGACGAGGGGCGGTGGCCGGTCTCACAAGCCACTGGTGTCAGTTGGATCACCTAAGATGTATACAGGTGCTCATTGGGTTATGAGTACACCGGACAGGACTCGCCGGGAACATGCTAGTTGGTCATATACCAGACGTCAGATGGCAGTTCCCTGGTGACATGTGTGCAGGTTAGTTCATCGACCTGGGGATCGTCATTTGTCTCGTGTGAGTTCCCACTGTACTTTGATTACTACCCTACCACGGCTCAAAGGAGTCGTGCAAACAGGTTTTAGTTGGGTACAGTCCCGAGCCACATGGAGGCAGTGAGCGTATCTTCAGGGGTTCGTCTCTCCCGGTATTGGGGGTGAGGTCGTGCTGTGTCTAGGAGAGCCATTACACGAAGCCCTCGGCCGAGGCAAGGAGATTTACTGGTAGGTATTCCAGTAGTATCTCAGGGTGTTCTGGGCTACACTCCGACACGACTTGTACCGCTTTTGGGGGTCTGACTTTTACCAACCCCCTAGGCCCGCCATGCGATGCTCATAGACGAACGGACCGGACTGTACGGATATTGTCACTGACAGGCTCAGTAGGGAGTCAGGCTGAGTTCGCTCACAGACGTCCCTTTTGGTCAATACCTGGTAGCCCGTTATGTATTGGCTTATACCTCTAACGTGCTAGTGGTTAAATCCACAACCAAGGTGTTGATGAGTCTTTAGAGTCCCCCACATTCTGTTACTCAGCTTTCGGGCGAAAAGTTATAGAGGCCGTATGGAGATATGGCAAGGTCCGATCAGATACGTGCGGTATTGCACGGATCAGGATCGGACAGTTTGTACTACAGGCCGTATGGTTATATGGCAGGGTTCGATCAGATACGTGCGGTATTGCACGGATCAGGATCGAACGGATATTACTGGCCGGCTTTGGTTTAAGCCGGATCCTAGTATAGTACAGTGTAGATTTTGTCTCATTGCATTTGTATTTCGGTCGAAATACAGATGCGGGTGTGTATGCACAGTATCGGGGTTTTCCTGTAATTTATTACGGGACCAGTTTTCTGGAGTTGCCAGTTTGCTTTCCGTTTCGGCCGATTTCCATTGTTTCGTTCATTGGCCGAAGATTGGTGGAGGAGGGCTTATTTGCATTGTTGCAAATAAGTATTTGTGGAGGGGGTCTTTGCTTATTGGTTGGATCATGATGGTTGCTCCATTGACCTTGACTTCTTGACTTCTTCATGATGGCTTGACCATTTGGAGTCATCATGGTTGCTTTGGAGTGTTTGTTTTTGTTTGTGATGATATTGTTTTGATCATCACTCATTATTCTTCCTTGCATGGTAGCTCACCCACTCCCTTGTCTTTCATTTGACTTCACTCCATTCCCACCTACCACCAAGAGAGGATGGCCGGCCACTAGTAAGGGAGTGGGGTTTTTCTTTTGGTGGTGAGAAAAATGTCACTCTCATTCTTTGCATGATACATTTTTCCTCACCTCTCTCCAAGTCATTTTTTCCTCCACCACAAAAGGCAATCTCCATGAACCCCAAATGAGACTTCTTCACTACACATTCTACAGCGAATCTTGGGCACGTCGACTAGCCAGCTTCGTGCCCGAGTTGCCTCGGCATTGAGGTGGGAGCCCGTAAAAGAAGTAGGCGATGTGGTGCACTTCCGGCGACGAGGAGGAGACGGGACATTCCGCAGGAGATCGGGACGACGACGAGAAGACCGGAGGACTCGGATCTGTCGGTATATCTCTCTTCCCTTTCTTGTAGATAGCTAGGACTAGTTAGTGGTTCGATCCGGGTATTAGTGCGCGGCGGTTTGCCAGTTCAAGAAAAATTAAAGTTTATCACCGCTTCCGCATTTGGCCGTCGGATTGACGGCCGGGGCGCCGCCGTGCACTTACAGCACCCACAAGCCGTAAGCGGTCTGCTAAACGTAACGGCCATCCGGGTACTGAGCGATCAGAAGATCGACGAGCTAGCCCGCTCACACTCCTGTGAATCCAACCAGTAACACTTACCGTACAGTCCGGTCTGTTCGTCTGATATGTCGCATATCAAGTCTAGGGGTGGTAAACGTCAGACCCCAATAACCGATAAGTCGTGCCGATGTGAGGCTCATAACGGGTCGAGAAATTATTGGTAACACTTACCAGCAAAACTCATATCAGCCCTGGCCAGGGACTTCCCTGTTACGGCCAATCCAGCACAGCGCAACATCACCCCCCAATACCGGGAGAGACGAAACCCCTCCTATCGCTAATTGCCTCCATGTGACTCGGGACTGTACCCAAAAACCACCGTTTTGCACGCCCTCATGGACGTGGTAAGGTGGAGATCAAAGCACAGTGGGAATCACATAAGACTCTATGACGATCTCGGGTCTACAGACTAACCTGCACAAGTGTCACCTGAGAACTGCCATCTGACGTGAGGTATAATACCATCTGGGAGTTCTCGGCGAGTCCGTCCAGCGTACCCAGTCTCCACTGAGCACCCGTACACGATCTCTGATGTCAAACACCAATGGATATGGGATCATCCATCGCCCATCTCATGGGTTGAGAAGGGTACACGCTAGTCTACACTGGTATATCGATGCCCCGTCTTGATACACCCACGACTAGGGACTTTGAAGGATGTACTTATGGACTACCATGTCCCCACTAGTATGATCTGCATCATAGTCCAGGTAGTCAAGTACACATCCTAAGGGCTTTACCAACATGTAACTATAAGACAGTTTAAAGAGACTAGTGTACATGTTAAGATAAAGAGCAACCAGATAGCATACTATCATATCGAGCAAGAAAGTCATCTCTATATATGTCCAAGCATCCAATATAATATATATCATCTGTACAATACTGGCCTCTAGGGCATACATACAACTAACAGCGATGAATAGACAAACCCACATCCCTAGACCCCTACGAGAGCGGAAAGCAACCTTACCAATTCTAGAGTTAGGAGACCCGGACTCGACTCCTCGAGTTGGTCTCCCACTGGACTCCAGAACCCGGTTACTTATGCCCTCCTCCTTGGGTCTATCCTAGTGCGGAAAAGTAAATAATATACAAAAAGTGACATCTTCCGCAACCTGGAAGTGCCCCAATAAAAGAATATTACATACAAGTTTTTACATGAATGAAAATGAAAAACACTCATCTCACATAAAATCCCCCGGCTATTCAAACACGACGATCCAATATAACATATCCAGCAACACATAACATCACATGTCATCAACGTAAGTAAACATGCGTATCCCAATTGTCGTTGACATATAGCAACAAAACCGGCGATATCACATATTACACTTACGGTCACAGAAAAGAAAGTGTAAAACTACAACAGTTGGAATCCGCAATCTCTTTAGACATCGCATGCCTAACCAAATGAATTCCTTAGACATCGCATGCCTAACAATTATAAACCCCGCATTTTAGTCTCATTATTGAAAACTCTTTTCAATATCAAGTCGGGCACTTCAACAAGATTCCCGACATCCTGATCGAATGCTCGTCGCAAACTTTAGTAGGCGGCCGCACCCCCGAAACCGTCGACGAAGTGCACCAAGGCGGAACACCGCTACCGCGAGTACCCGAACGGATGCTTTCGGCAACGGGGTTCTCCTACAGTCACTTGGTCGGGGCTAAGGGGTGTAGCTGTCTATTAAGTTTATTCGGCGAGTATCCGCGTACGTTACGTGATTGCGACGGACTTTTGATCGCATCAAAATTCCGTGGCAACCGATCAAGTGAGACTAAAGTGCTATGTTTATAACATTCATATTAGTTATCTCATAACTACTTGTGAATTCCAAATATTGTATCACATTCCAGATAAATAGAGAATGTTAAACTTTCCGATCGAACAGTCAACCACCCAAGTTTTCCCGAAACAGCTCAACTCTTGAAATAAGTTTAAGAACATTCACTTCATGCCACAGTACCAACGGTCCAGCCATAGAAGGGTCAAGCCAACGCCTCACATGTGGCACGCCGTACTGCCCCAAACCCTTAGGTTCAAAGGGCAGTTCAAGACGGTCACATAATCGAGTTAAGGTTTGTTGTCTTCTAGAGGGTCCATTGCGTTACTTGCACTACTTAGAACGTTCTTAAATAACGGAAAGATCCAACACTTGGAAATTTCCCGACAGGGGAAAACGTGGGTATTTATATCCGGTCGAACTTTTTAACATGTTCTAAAATATCCGGAAAAACACAAACGAGGTTAGAATATCCGATCGAATCAATGAATCCTCAATACAACCCAGAAAACTCAACTGTTGAGTATAAATTAAAAGTACCCAGAAACATCAGGAAACACATACGGAGGAAACTGTAAAAACTAGAAACCCTAACTCAATAGTTTAGCCGCGGAACCGCCGCTAATGGCATGTCATTGCCGCGGTTCCACGGCCGTTCAAGTGACTTAGGGTCTCGTTTTGCACATGGGTCCATAGAATTCCCTGCTGATTTTTCTGCATATTTTTAATTAGGAAAAATGCACAGTTTTGAAAAATGTACAAAGAAGGGTTTCGGATTGGGGTTTCGGGCTCGATCAGACTTCTAACATCGTCTACACATCGCCTAAGGCTCTAGCTAGGCTCTGATACCACTGCAGGGTTCCTAGGCACACTAATGAGGTTCCACAAGGCATCAACCATGCCAAATTCTAAAATTTAGGTGCCGAGAAACCCTAATATAGATCGTTAACTAGAAATTAGGCGAAACTACAAGCTACTAAACTTCTTTAGTGCTAAGTGAAAGGGGCTACAACCTTTGTAGATCCGGTCCTCCACTTCCTTAGCTCCGTGACGATGTCCCTTCACTGCGATCATCGGATCCCGGACTCTAGCGTCGGTTTCATCGGAGAAATGGGCGGGCTAGGTCGTCGACTTCGATGCCGAAGATGATCTACGTCGAGGCAACTCAAGATCAAGCTCCATCTTCACTTGGTTATAGAACTTGTGAAGATAACACACTCTACTACATGGCAAGTGGTATAGGATGAAGAAATAGGAAGTGGGTTCACTTTGGATTTGGATTTCTCACTCTTTTTCTTATGGCACCATTGAAGGTAGCAAGGTTTCTTCTTCTTGAAGAAGAAGAAGAAGAAGAAAGAATATGATAAGAATCATAAAATCAATTGATCAATAATAATAAATCAAGTGATTTTATCATAATGCAACCATGGGTTAGTGTAACAAGTGTAGAGACTAAACTAGGGTTTAGGTGAATGGTTAGGTTAAGGAAAGAAACAAAATGGTCAAAGCCTTTCAAAGCTTTAAGAAGCTTCAACTAAAAACCAAAAGAAGCCACCATTTTATTTCTTGCCCAAAAATAAATAAAAATGAATAAGTGAACAATTTAAAACCCTAACCATTAACCTAAACATGGTTCAAAGCATACACACTCCCAAGTTTGCATGTATCATCAAACATGATACAAACTAGTGCACAAACATATATCATATATATACAATGTGCATATCAAGTGAGAAAATCCATCTTAAGTGAACTAATACTAGTTAATGTAAAGTAATATATCAAATATATAATTACACATTAAATCATTAAATCAACACTTGATTTAATGATTCGGTCATATCGCATATAACCGACTAATATCAAGTGTATCAATGTATCGAATCTACACTTGATTCGGTAACCCGGCTATATCATATATAACCGTCCAATGAAACAAATCGCGAGAATAGAATACAGTATCACATACTGGTATTATTCTCGGTCCCGCACATATCTCATATGCGCTCCTATTTCATTTCGCTTGAGCCAGGAAACCTCTGTGTAGGACTCTAAAGACTCGTCAATACGCCGGCAGCAGGCGATGATCATATCAAACACCCACAAGCCGCAAGCGGTCTGCTAAACGTAACAGCCACCCGGGTATTGAGCGATCAGAAGATCAACGAGCAAGCCCGCTCACACTCCTGTGAATCCAACCAGCAACACTTACCGTACAGTCCGGTCTCGTAGTCTGATATGTCGCATATCTTGCCTAGGGGCGGCAAACGTCAAACCCCAATAGCTCGATAAGTCGTGTCGATATGAGGTCTATAACAGTTCGAGAAACTGCTGGTAACACTTACCAGTAAATCTCAGCAACCCTGGCCAGGGATTTCCGGTTATAGCCAATCGAACACAGCGCAACATCAACTCCCTATACCGGGAGAGACGAATCCCCTCCTATCGCTCATTGCCTCCATGTGATTCGGGACTGTACCCAAAAACCACCGTTTTGCACGCCCTCTTGGACGTGGTAAGGTGGAAATCAAAGCACAGTGGGAATCACACAAGACTCTATGACGATCTCGGGTCAACAGACTACTCTGTACCAGTGTCACCAGAGAACTGCCATCTGACATAAGGTATAATACCATCTGGGAGTTCTCGGCGAGTCCGTCCAGTGTACCCAGTCTCCACTGAGCACCCGTATATCATCTCTGATGTCAAACACCAATGGATATGGGATCATCCATCGCCATCTGTATGGGTCGAGAAGGTATACGCTAGTCTACACTGGTATATCGATGCCCTGTCTCGATACACCCACCACTAGGGACCTTGAAGGATGTACTTATGGACTAACATGTCCCCACCAGTATGATCCGCATCATAGTCCAGGTAGTCAAGTACACATCTTAAGGGCTTTACCAATATGTAACAGAGAGACAATCAGTGTACACGTTAAGGTAAAGAGCAACCAGATAGCATACTATCATGTCGAGCAAGAAAGTCCTCCCTATATATGTCCCAGCATCCACTACAATATACATCCTATGTACAGTAATGGCCACTAGGGCATACATATAACTAACATTTATATGCCATCCGCATTCACCACGGGTTCTCGGATCTTCACCATAAGGTTACTTAACTTATGGCAAGGCGGGGACAGGGCTCGCGCAGATGCAAAAATATAGAAGCATCTACTAATATATATATATATATATATATATATATATATATATCAACATTGCAGGAAGATAATAAACATCACAGGCATGCGAACAAAAATATGGAAATAGCGGATAATCTTGGAGCCTCGCGTTTCATCTGAGCCGCAAATAAGACGCGACGTTCCCCGGTCGTGTGGATAGCCCATACAACATCGATCCTAGACCCCTACGAGTGCGACAAGCTGTTAGTTATATGTATGCCCTAGAGGCCATTACTGTACATAGGATGTATATTGTAGTGGATGCTGGGACATATATAGGGAGGACTTTCTTGCTCGACATGATAGTATGCTATCTGGTTGCTCTTTACCTTAACGTGTATACTGATTGTCTCTCTGTTACATGTTAGTAAAGCCCTTAGGATGTGTGCTTGACTACCTGGACTATGATGCGGATCATACTAGTGGGGACATGGTAGTCCATAAGTACATCCTTCAAAGTCCCTAGTCGTGGGTATATCGAGACGGGGCATCGATATACCAGAGTAGACTAGCGTATACCTTCTCGACCATACAGATGGGCGATGGATGATCCTATATCCATTGGTGTTTGACATCGGAGATGATATACGGGTGCTCAGTGGAGACTGGGTACACTGGACGGACTCGCCGAGAACTCCCAGATGGTATTATACCTTACGTCAGATGGCAGTTCTCTGGTGACACTGGTACAGAGTAGTCTGTTGACCCGAGATCGTCATAGAGTCTTGTGTGGTTCCCACTGTGCTTTGATTTCCATCTTACCACGTCCAAGAGGGCGTGCAAAACGGTGGTTTTTGGGTACAGTCCCGAGTCACATGGAGGCAATGAGCGATAGGAGGGGATTCGTCTCTCCCGGTATAGGGGGTTGATGTTGCGCTGTGTTCGATTGGCTATAACAGGAAATCCCTGGCCAGGGTTGCTGAGATTTACTGGTAAGTGTTACCAGTAGTTTCTCAAATTGTTATAGACCTAATATCGACACGACTTATTGAGCTATTGGGATCTGACGTTTACTGCCCCTAGGCAAGATATGCGACATATCAGACGATCGGACCGGACTGTACGGTAGTGTTACTGGTTGGATTCACTGGAGTGTGAGCGGGCTTGCTCGTCGATCTTCAGATCGCTCAATACCCGGGTGGCCGTTACGTTTAGCAGACCGCTTGTGGCTTGTGGGTGTTTGATATGATCATCACCTGCTGCCGGCGTATTGACGAGTCTTTAGAGTCCTACACAGAGGTTTCCTGGCTCAAGCGAAACGAAATAGGAGCACGTATGAGATATGTGCGGGACCGAGAATAATACCAGTATGTGATACTGTATTCGATTCTCGCGATGTGACATTGATCGGTTATATGCGATATAGCCGGGTTATCGGATCAAGTGTTGATTCGATAAGTTGTTACTAATGATACTAGTCGGTTATATGCGATATGACCGGATCGTTAAATCAAGTGTTGATTTAATGATTTAATGCATAATTATATATTTGATATATTACTTTGCATTAACTAGTATCGGTTCACTTTAAATGGATTTTCTCGCTCGGGTGTGCACATTGTATATTCGATATAGTTTTGTGCACTTGCTTGTATCATGTTTGATGATACATGCCTTATGGTTAAGTGTTAAGAATTAAACTATAGTTAAGTGGGTGATTAGGGTTTTTGATTTCATTTTATTCATTTATCTTTTTGGAAAAAGAAAAGGCAAAATGAGGAAAATGGTTGCTTTCTTTTGTTCATTCATGAACCTTCATGAAGACTTTGACTTAATGACCATTTTGTCTCATGCTTAACCCTAACCACTCACTTAAACCTTAGTTAACTCTCTACATCTAACCATGGTTCATTATATGATAAGGATTGATTTTTCTTTTCTATTCTAATATTCTTATCATAATATTTTTAGCTTCTTCTTCTTCTTCCTTCAAGTGAAGAAAAGCTTGACCATCAATGGCAACTTGATGAAATGAGTGAGAAATCCAATTCTAAAGTCTACCCACTTCCTATTTCTTCATCCTCTACCTCTTGCCAAGTAGTAGAGTGTGTTTCCTTCACAAGTTTTCATGACAAGGTGAAGGTGGAGCTTGATTTAGCGATGCCTCGACGTAGATAATCTTCGGCATGGACATCGACGACCTAGCTCGCTTATTCTTCGACGAAGCCGACGCTGGAGTCCGGATTCTTTTTGGACAGCGGAGGAGACTTCATTGCAGAGCTATGGAGGTGGAGCACCGGATCTACAAAGGTTGTATTTCCGATTCTTATAGTTAAGTGTTAACTAGTTAGCTTTTTCGCCTAGTTTTCTAGCAAACGATCCGTAGTCGGGTCTCTCGGCACCCATAAATTTTTATATTGGCATGTTCGATACCTTGTGAGACCTCACTAGGGTGCCTAGGAACCCTACACAAGCCACCTGCCAATTCTAGAAATTGGGTAACATGCCCTCAGTAATATGAGTCCGTCACCCGTCACTTTTTAGAATCCGGTAACTTGGGCACTCCTCCATGAGTTGATCCTATAACCCCTACAAGTGCGGCGAGCAACCCGCCAATTCTAGAGCGAGGCGGCCCGGTCTCAACTCCATGAGCTGGCCACAAACTGCATTCTAGGAGTTAATCCTAGTACAGAAAAGAAAAATATACAACGGTGATATCAACCGCATCTTGGTCATGCCACAATAAAAGAATATGCATAAAGCGAAAACGACGGCCACAAGTTGGAGCTCGTCCTGAACAAATAAATATACAACAAAATAAATCAAAACTGTACTAGCAATCGCACGAGGGGTTATCTGACACGACAATCCGGCTAAACCATCATAGAAATATATACATCACAGAAACAAGAAACATGTAATCATGACCTTGGAATTCATCACCCGCGAAGTTTACGCTTGAAATTCCAAACGACGGAAATCAAGTGAACTTCAACATCCAAAAAACCATACGTTTTTGCGAAAACCAAGAGTCCAAACGACTCATAATGTTCCCCAGTGCCCGATGGGGTGCCCGGGCACTCCATGAGGTATCCTCGATCCCCTTCGTGGATTCTTGGTCCGAACAAAGAGCCCTCGGGATCGGATTTAGCAAAAAATATTCAGTTTTGGATAGCCACAAAAATCGGTTTTAAACCATCAAAAAATAGCGACTAAACTCAATATAACTTTGAAAACATTGCTCCCCGAGACTTCCCGGTTTACCCACAATACCCTACGGAGTCCCCGTTCAAAAATGAGAGCCCCAGACATCAAGTAAATGCATGAAACATCAATTTAAAACTCGAAGTTTCACTGTTTCAGTAGCGAAAAACAACCCCAAATTCCAAAAATCGGTTTAGAAAAGAGGTTCCCGAGACCCTACGGGTCACCCTCGATGCCCTACGGAGTCCCCAATCCAAAAAGAGAGCTCCGGGTATCGAGTACAAGTTAGAAAAAAACAGTTTTTGCAAATATAGTCACTGGTTTGAAAAATGGTTTTGAAACCGATGATTTGCGATGAAATTCTAAGGTCATAGGAGATAGTTTAGGCTAATAGAGCGGCTCTGAAACCATGTTAGTGGGTTATGCTCACTCTACGGTGTTCGTAGTGAGGTGGAATCAATGCCCCCTGCATTGTGGTGATGCAAGCCGGACAGAGTTGTTTAACAGATTTCCTAGCTTTGCGCCGTTCATGCAAAATAATCGAGATTATTGCAAGCACAACCAACATTACCCAAAATCTGTACATTTGCCAAAACTAACCAAAAACTAAGAGTGCTAAACTACTGTGAAAAGTGTTAGTTATATGTATGCCCTAGAGGCCATTACTGTACATGAGATGTATATTGTAGTGGATGCTGGGACATATATAGGTAGGACTTTCTCGCTCGACATGATAGTACGCTATCTGGTTGCTCTTTATCTTAACATGTATACTTGCAGTCTCTCTATTACATGTTGATAAAGCCCTTAGGATGTGTACTCGACTTCTAGGACTATGATGTAGATCATACTAGTGGGGCCTGGGTAGTCCATGAGTACATCCTTCAATGTTCCTAGTCGTGGGAATATCGAGACGGGGCATCGATATTCCAGAGTAGACTAGCGTATATCTAATCGACCGATGTGATGGGCGATGGATGATCCCATATCCATTGGTGTTTGACATTAGAGATGGTATGCGGGTGCTCAGTGGTGACTGGGTACACTGAACGGACTCACCGAGAACTCCCAGATGGTATTATACCTCACGTCAGATGGCAGTTCTCTGGTGACACTGATACAGCTTAGTCTGTTGACCCGAGATCGTCATAGAGTCTTGTGTGTCTCCCACTGTGCTTTGATTTCCACCCTACCACGGCTCTACTGAGTCGTGCAAACAGGTGGTTTTTGGGTACAGTCCCGATTCACATGGAGGTAATGAGTGATAGGAGGGGATTCGTCTCTCCCGGTATTGGGGGTTGATGTTGCGCTATGCTCGACTGACCATAACTGGAAATCCCTGGCCAGGGTTGCACTGATTTACTGGTAAGTGTTATCAGTAGTTTCGTGCTTGTTATGGACTTTACATCGGCATGACTTATCAAGCTACTGGGGTCTGACGTTTACCACCCCTAGGCGAGATATGCGACATATCAGACGAGCAGACCAGACTGTACGGTAAGTGTTACTGGTTGGATTCACAGGAGTGTGAGCGGGCTTGCTCGTTGATCTTCTGATCGCTTAATACCCGGGTGGCCGTTACGTTTAGCAGACCGCTTGCGGCTTGTGGGTGTTTGATATGATCATCACCTACTGCCGGCGTATTGACGAGTCTTTAGAGTCCTACACAGGGGTTTCCTGGCTCAAGCGAAACGAAATAGGAGCGCATATGAGATATGTGTGGGACCGAGTATAATACCAGTATGTGATACTGTATTCTATTCTCGCAATTTGTATCATTGGATGGTTATATGAGATATAGCCGGGTTACCGAATCAAGTGTTGATTCGATATATTGATACACTTGATATTAGTCGGTTATATGCAGTATGACCGGATCATTAAATCAAGTGTTGATTTAATGATTTAATGTATAATTATATATTGAATATATTACTTTACATTGACTAGTATTGTTCACTTAAGATTGATTTTCTCACTTGATGTGCACAAGTTGTATATGTGATATATGTTTGTGCACTAGTTTGTATCATGATTGATGATACATGCAAACTTGGGTGTGTGAATGACTTACACCTTGTTTAGGTTAATGGTTAGGTTTTATTTATTTTATTTATTTATTTTTGGCAAAAATAAAATGGTGGATTTCTTTGCTTTTATGCTTGAAGCTTCATGAAGCTTGAAGCTTCATGAAGCTTTTTAAGCATCTTTGAAAAGTCTAACCATTTTGTTTTATGCTTTGACCTAACCATTAGCTAAACTCTAGTTTACTCTCTACAAGAGTTTACTAACCCATGGTTGCAAGATGATAGACTTCACTTGATTTATCATTTTCAATAATAATTATTCATTTTTCCTTCTTCTTCTTCTTCTTCATGAAGAAGAAAACCTTTGCTAGAAAATTTCAAGTGAGAAATCCAAATCCAAAGTGAACCCACTTCCTATTTCTTCATCCTCTACCACTTGCCATGTTGTATAGGGTGTTCTCTTCACAAAGTTTTTGACCAAGTGAAGGAATAACTTGAGTTTGAGTCTCCCCGATGTAGATCATCTTCGGCCTCGAAGTCAACGACTTAGCCCGCTCATTTTTCCGATGAAACCAACGCTAGGTTCCGGGATCCCGATGATCGTAGTGAAGGGACATCAACACGGAGCTATAGAAGTGAAGGACCGGATCTACAAAGGTTGTATTCCTATTCACTTAGTAGTAAAGTAGTTTGCTAGCTTCTAGTTTCGCATTTACCTCTAGTTAACATCATCATTAGGGTTTCTCGGCACATGTAAAAATTTGATTTTGGCATGGTTGATGCCTTGTGGAACCTCTTGAGTGTGCCTAGGAACCCTACAGTGGTATCAGAGCCTAGCTAGAGCTTTAGACGAAGTGTAGACGAAGTTAGAAACCCGATCGAACCCCGAAACCCTAAACAAAACCCTTCTCTGTAAATTTTTTCAAAAATGTGATTTTTGTGAATTAAAAATTCTCAGAAAATTAAGCAGGGCTTTCTAGGAGTTACTGTGAAGCACGTGACCCTAAGTCAATAATTGCGCCGCGGAACCGCGGCCCCACCCTGGCTTGCGCAGCGGTTCCGCGGCCATAAAGAAGAATCTTGTCACGTGATTTGCACAGTAATTCCCGTCTGTAATGCCTGTGTTTTCTGGGAAGTTTTAATTTATACTCAACAGTTGAGTTTTCTGGGTTGTTTTGGGGACTCGATGTTTCGATCGGATTGTTTAACTTTGTTTATGTTTTTCCGGGTATTTTAGAACATGTTAAATAGTTCGACCGGATATAAATAACCCACTTTTTCCCCTGACGGGAAATTTCCAAGTGTTGGATCTTTCCGTAGTTTAAGAACGTTCTAAGTAGTGTAAGTAACGCGATGGACTCTCTAGAAGACAATAAACCTTAACTCGATTATGTGACCGTCTTGAACTGCCCTTTGAACCTTAAGGTTTGGGGCAGTACGGCGTGCCACATGTGAGGCGTTGGCTTGACCCTTCTACGGCTGGACCGTTGGTACTGTGGGATGAAGTGGATGTTTTTAAACTTATTTCAAGTGTTGAGCTATTTGGGAAAACTTGGGTGTTTGATTATTCGATCGGAAAGTTTAACATTGTCTATTTATCTGGAATGTGATACAATAATTGGAATCCACAAGTAGTTATGAGATAACTGATTTGAATGTTATAAATCTAGCAGTTTAGTCTCACTTGATCGATTGCCACGGGATTTTGATGTGATCAAAAGTCCGTCGCAATCACGTTGCGTACGCGGATACTCGTCGGGTAAACTTAGTAGATAGCCACGCCCTATAGCCCCGACCAAGTGACTGTAGGAGAACCCCGTCGCCAAAAGCATCCGTTCGGGTGCTCGCGGTAGCGGTGTTCCGCCTTAGTGCATTTCGTAGACAGTATTAGGGGTGCGGCCATCTACTAAAGTTTGCGACGAGCATTCGTACAGGATGTCGGGAATCTTGTTGAATTGCCCGACTTGATATTGAAAACAGTTTTCGTTTTTGAGACTAAAATGCGGGGTTTATAATTGTTAAGCATGCGATGTCTAAGGAATTCATTTGATTAGGCATGCGATATCTAAAGAGGTTGCGGATTCCAACTGTTGTAGTTTTACACTTTCTTTTCTGCGACCGTAAGTGTAATATGTGATATCGCCGGTTTCATTGCTATATGTCAACGACAATTGGGATGGGCATATTTACTTACGTTGATGACATGTGATGTTATATGTTGCTGGATATGTTATATTGGATCGTCATGTTTGAATAGCCGGGTTTTTTTTTATTTGAGATGAGTGTTTTTTCATTTTTCATTCATGTAAAAAACTTGTATGTAATATTCTTTTATTGGGGCACTTCCGGGTTGAGGATGATGTCACCATTGTATATTATTTACTTTTCCGCATTAGGATAGACCCAAGGAGGGGAGCACAAGTAACCGGGTTCTAGGGTCCAGTGGGAGACCATCTCGAGGAGTCGAGTCCGGGTCTCCTAACCCTAGAATTGGTAGGGTTGCTTGCCGCTCTCGTAGGGGTCTAGGGGCGTGGGATTGGCTATTCATCACGACCGTGGAATCCGTGTTTTATACAGGCTCAAAATAAAACACGGACGTCCTAGTATATCCAATATTTCATATGATATTTTCAGCTGCGTTATCTGTGATGTGATCATGTGATATGTTCAGATAGATATTATATATAGTATATATGATATATTATATAGACGTTGCTTATGTTTTACACCTGCACTAGCCCTGACTCGTTCTGCCATTAGTTACCTAACCTAACGGTGCAGACGGGACATCGAGGCGAATGCGGATGGCATAAGCGTACGTTATATTTATCTGTGATGTTTAAGTGGACTTAAATGATGGGACTTCATTAATATGATTAATGAAAGAAAATAAACCTAAAATATGTTGTGGAATCGAATTTCAAAAAAATCAGGTAGCTCTAGCTGTTGCTTTGCATAGCGGTGTTCCTTGTAGAACATCCAGCACCTTATTCGATGAGGAAAGAGCCGACGATCCCTTCACCGGGAGTGACCTCTTTAGCAATAATTAGCAGATGCTACAACCCTCGGTTTGTATTTTGATTGCTTCTATAGTTTTTGCTTTGCACAGCGGTATATATGATATATCCTGCACCTTATTCGATGAGGAAAGGGCCGACGATCCCTTCACCGGGAGTGACCCCTTTAGCAAAACTAGAAAAGCTTCAAAAACACTCCATTTAAAAACCATTTGATTCTGCAACGAGATCAAGTTCAAAGCGTTAAAGATTTTCATAAAAACCATCCGCAACCCTCCGTCATTTTAGAAAGTAGAGTACTTAGTATTCGTGCTGTGTTTGTTGACCATAGTCAAGGCACAGTGTACGGTAGCTAAGTGATGTCTTCCTACACCGCATATGATGCGATTAGTTAGGACAGTCGCGTGACTTTGTTGACCTTAGTTAAGGGTCATGTGGGTGGGTCTAATTAATCACGAAATGACGGGTAGAACTTGACCAGTGCTTATGATTTGTTGGCCATAGTTAAGGTCATAAGTGCTAGGGGTAAAAACCTTTATCGGGAGTTTCAAGTGTTGAAATTTGCAATGAGATTGCATACCTCCTATATGATAGTTGGATCCAGATACCCACTGCGAGTAATTGTTACTCCTGAGAGAGTTTTGCACTTTACAATTAGCCGATCAAGTAGGTGTCTAGAAAGGTGTCAACGGGGTGACACCCCTGGGAAAACGAAGTTTACTTTAATTAGGTCCGTGCGAAAGCACGGGGAACCTCCCTCAAAGTACTGGCACTGGCCTGGCTGAAAGATTGGCGAACTTGTAGAGTGTAATTAATCCCGGCTAGTCTTTCCTTTTAGGGTTTGAAGGAAGATTTGATAAAAACAGTGGGAGCCATCCTGATTAGATAAAATATATAACCAATCTAATCTTGCAAGAGCGCACGCAGAGTGTTTTCTTCTCTCTCTCTTCAGGTAGCGACCATGTCACGCCTTAATCAAGATAATAATATGGATGTATTGACCGAACCCGCTTGTTATACTGAGCTGGGGAACGTTGGTCCCGCTCCAACTTATAATTGTTATAAGACCGAGTAGGAATTAGGGGAATACCAGATTTCCCGTGCCGCCCAAACGAAGAAAGTGCATGATGATGCATCTTCTTCGGGTGTGTTCATTACAAAGAACTATTTCTCTGTATCCTCTACGTCCTGGGTATTAGATACCGGATCAGGATCCCACAAATGTAATCTGTTACATGGGCTACAGTAAGGTAGAGAACTGAGAACGGGTGATAAGTTTCATGAGACAGAAAACGGTGCAAGTGTTGCAGCCAAGTCTGTTGGTCACTATCACCCTGTGTTTCCAAATACATTGATTCTGACCAAATGTTATTATATACCGAACCTGATATACAACATCATATCAGTCTCTTTATTTATTAAAGAAGGATATAATTTTGTATTGTTGGATAATGTTTTGAACATTTCCTATATCAATAGTTGATCGGTTCAGGCATGCTATCTAAAAGCATATATATTCTAAATCAAACTACAGTTCCTAGTATACAGAACACACACAAGAGGAAGAATTCAGAAATGAACGAATCCTTCTTGAGGTATTGTAGACTAGGTCATATCAATTCGACCCGACTAGCTAAGTTACATTTAGATGCATATTTAAATCAGTTTAAATTTACATCTTATGAAACTTGCCAGTCATTCATAAAGATTAGATGACCATAGCTCTGTTTATTGGAAACAGAGAAAGAGTTAGTAAACTCTTGGGACTGATACATGATGATGTATGCAAGGTCCCCTGTCTACACATGTCAGGACCGGGTCTTTGCACTTCATTACATTCTCTGATAATCTCTCAAGATTCAGTCATATGTTCCTATTAAAACACAAGTCCGAAACTTTTGAGATATTCACAGAATATAAGTTAGAAGTAGAGAACCAAAATACGGGTAAAAGTATTATGTCCTATGATGGGATCAGGGAGGAGAATACTTGTGCATGGAATTCTTGGACTGTTCTAAAGGAGAATGAGATTCTCCCTCAGTGTTACTCCTCTGTATACACCACAGCACAATGGTGTATCAGGGCGGAGCAATAATACCCTATATGATATGGTGCGCTCTATGATAAGTACTACTGAGTTACCTATTTTCTTTTGGGGGTTGTGCACTTGAGAAGCTGCAGACCTATTGAATTAGGTTCGAATCAGATCACAGCCTACCACTCCATATGAGATATGGCAAGGGAAGAACCCATCTCTTAAGCAAGTTAAGATTTGGGGTTGTCCGGCCTATGTCAAAAGAAAAATCTGGACAAGATCGAGGCAAGGTCAGTTCTGTAGAACTGGAAGGAGTTCTAGCTATACAAACTACAGCAGATGATTTGGTAGAACCAAAGGATTCAATAGATTCCGACGAACCTCAGCCTCTCCGCTGATCTAGCAGGGATCCTCACCTGCCTGAGAGATACTTCGGTTTCTCGGTGACAGTGGGAGCGAGGAATGCATCATGAGATGATGACCCAACTAGTTTCGAGCAGGCCATCAAGAGTGGGGACTCTGTAAGAATGGCTGGATGCTTAGCGATCTGAGATGGAATCCATGTACACCAACAAAGTATGGACTTTGGATGCTGTATCTGAAGGGTTAAATCCCCATCAGGAGCAAGTATATCTTGAGAAGATTACTTGGTGTAGATGGAAAAGTTGAGACTTTCAAAGCTATACTTGTTAAAGGTTTTCATCATCGACCAGGCGTGGATAATGACGAAACCTTTCCCAGTGGCTGTGCTTAAGTCCATCCAGATCCTACTTGCCACGGCTATATACCATGACTACGATATCTGGCGGTTGGGTGTTATGACTGCTTTTCTAAATATTGATTTAGAAGAGAACGTCTATAAGTACACAGCCAGAGGGCTTCGTAAACAGTGGGAGCAGCGGAAACGTGTGCAAGTTGCTTTACAGAATAAAGCAGGCATCGCGGAGTTGGAACGTCTGTTTTGATGCGATAGTCAAAGAGTTTGACTTTATCAAAATGGTAGATGAACCTTGTGTATACAAAAAGGTAGTAGAGAGTAAGGTGATCATCATAGAGTATGTGGATGACATACTCTTGATAGGAAAAGAGTTTCCTATGCTACTCTCAGTCAATCTCCGCTTGTCACAAGGATTCTCCGTATAGGATAAAGGTGATACCTCCTAAATCCTGGGTTTTGGATCTACGAGATAGATCTAAACGGATATTAGGATTCTCACTAGGTGTAGTGAGATGGTATCAATTGATCTTGGGGAGAATCACTGGAAAAGTTCCAGGGTGAGAAGGACGACTGAATGTCAGTCGCAGGCATTGTCTTTACCCTCAATGGAGGGACGGTGTGTTGGAAGAGTTCCAAGCCGAGATACCGTGGCAAACTAGACGATAAAGGATGGTGACATCGCTATCAAAGATACTACCAAAGAGGCAGTTTGGGTGTATATTAGTTCATGAGATGAACCAGGTTCCTACCATTGTATGACAATGGAAGTGTGGCTTTGGCCCAGGAGCCCTGGTCCCATCAGTGACCCAGACATATTCTGAGGCAGCATCACCTCATCATGGAGATAGTTGATCTCTAGGGTGATCGAGGTTTGGAGAGTAGACTCAGAAGACAACACGGCGGATCCACTCACAAAGGCCTTTTCCCAGAGAGAGACTTATATGGGATGGTTGAGTATGAGATACTGCAACCACTTCTACAGATGGCCCTAGTGCAAGTGGGAGATTGTTAGTTATATGTATACCCTAGAGGCCATTACTGTACATGAGATGTATATTGTAGTGGATGCTGGGATATATATAGATAGGACTTTCTCGCTCGACATGATAGTACGCTATCTGGTTGCTCTTTATCTTAACATGTATACTTGCAGTCTCTCTATTACATGTTGATAAAGCCCTTAGGATGTGTACTCGACTTCCAGGACTATGATGTAGATCATACTAGTGGGGCCTGGGTAGTCCATGAGTACATCCTTCAATGTTCCTAGTCGTGGGAATATCGAGACGGGGCATCGATATTCCAGAGTAGACTAGCGTATGTCTTCTCGACCCATGTGATGGGCGATGGATGATCCCATATCCATTGGTGTTTGACATCAGAAATGGTATGCGGGTGCTCAGTGGTGACTGGGTACACTGAACGGACTCGCCGAGAACTCCCAGATGGTATTATACCTCACGTCAGATGGCAGTTCTCTGGTGACACTGGTACAGCTTAGTCTGTTGACCCGAGATCGTCATAGAGTCTTGTGTGTCTCCCACTGTGCTTTGATTTCCACCCTACCACGGCTCTACTGAGTCGTGCAAACAGGTGGTTTTTGGGTACAGTCCCGATTCACATGGAGGCAATGAGCGATAGGAGGGGATTCGTCTCTCCCGGTATTGGGGGTTGATGTTGCGCTATGCTCGACTGGCCATAACTGGAAATCCCTGGCCAGGGTTGCACTGATTTACTGGTAAGTGTTATCAGTAGTTTCGTGCTTGTTATGGACCTTACATCGGCATGACTTATTAAGCTACCGGGGTCTGATGTTTACCACCCCTAGGCGAGATATGCGACATATCAGACGAACAGACCGGACTGTACGGTAAGTGTTACTGGTTGGATTCACAGGAGTGTGAGCGGGCTTGCTCGTTGATCTTCTGATCGCTCAATATCCAGGTGGCCGTTACGTTTAGCAGACCACTTGCGGCTTGTGGGTGTTTGATATGATCATCACCTACTGCCAGCGTATTGACGAGTCTTTAGAGTCCTACACAGGGGTTTCCTGGCTCAAGCGAAACGAAATAGGAGCGCATATGAGATATGTGTCTGACCGAGTATAATACCAGTATGTGATACTGTATTCTATTCTCGCGATTTGTATCATTGGGCGGTTATATGAGATATAGCCGGGTTACCGAATCAAGTGTTGATTCGATATATTGATACACTTGATATTAGTCGGTTATATGCAGTATGACCGGATCATTAAATCAAGTGTTGATTTAATGATTTAATGTATAATTATATATTGGATATATTACTTTACATTGACTAGTATTGTTCACTTAAGATTGATTTTCTCACTTGATGTGCACAAGTTGTATAGATGATATATGTTTGTGCACTAGTTTGTATCATGATTGATGATACATGCAAACTTGGGTGTGTGAATGACTTACACCTTGTTTAGGTTAATGGTTAGGTTTTATTTATTTTATTTATTTATTTTTGGCAAAAATAAAATGGTGGATTTCTTTGTTTTTATGCTTGAAGCTTCATGAAGCTTTTTAAGCATCTTTGAAAAGTCTAACCATTTTGTTATGTGCTTTGACCTAACCATTAGCTAAACTCTAGTTTACTCTCTACAAGAGTTTACTAACCCATGGTTGCAAGATGATAGACTTCACTTGATTTATCATTTTCAATAATAATTATTCATTTTTCCTTCTTCTTCTTCTTCTTCATGAAGAAGAAAACCTTTTCTAGAAAATTTCAAGTGAGAAATCCAAATCCAAAGTGAACCCACTTCCTATTTCTTCATCCTCTACCACTTGCCATGTTGTATAGGGTGTTCTCTTCACAAAGTTTTTGACTAAGTGAAGGAATAGCTTGAGTTTGAGTCTCCCCGACATAGATCATCTTCGGCCTCGAAGTCAACGACCTAGCCCGCTCATTTTTCCGATGAAACCAACGCTAGGGTCCGGGATCCCGATGATCGCAGCGAAGGTACGTCAACACGGAGCTATAGAAGTGAAGGACTGGATCTACAAAGGTTGTATTCCCATTCACTTAGTAGTAAAGTAGTTTGCTAGCTTCTAGTTTCGCATTTACCTCTAGTTAACGATCTTCATTAGGGTTTCTCGGCACATGTAAAAATTTGATTTTGGCATGGTTGATACCTTGTGGAACCTCTTGAGTGTGCCTAGGAACCCTACAAAAGGTGATTATACAAAAAGAATTGTGTCCTTTGGGTCTTCAATCACCTCTTCTTAAGCTCCTCGGTGCTCTGGGATCAAGCTTGCAAAATAGTCTTCCTTATCGATGATGATCCACCCGAAAGAACCTAGTCCAAGCTTAAACCGATGCTCCAAGCTCGTTAGGAATGGAATGAGGGAGATGAAGGAATTTTTCCACAATCATGAACTCTCATTTTCCAAGCTCATGAGAGCAAGGAAGGAGGAAGAAGATGAACCATCATGAAAAATGGCTAAGTGTTGTGAGAGAGAGCAAGTGAGAGAGTGTATGGCTTTCTTTTTATTTTTCAACCATTTATTAAAATGTGACATAACATTTTAGCATTTAAAAAAGAGGCCCATTCCTCTCCACATGTTTCCTTTTCCACCTCACCATGCCACCTCATTAACTTAATTTCCATAAAGGAAAAACCTATAATGAGGTGTCCTCCATCTAGAAGGTATTCCGTATAAATACGGAATACATCCGCGGTATATGTATCGTTACATATAAGTGTATCCATAAAAATACAGATAGCCAAAAGAGAAAAAATGAATAGTGAAAAATAATACTAGAATATATATATATATATATATATATATATATTATTAAATCAAAACTTGATTTAATAATCCGGCTTAATTCTAAGCCGGCTAGTATTATCAACCGTCCGATTAAAGTCTTTGTAGCATGTACACATACTTAATCAGAAACCTGCACGTACTAACGTACGGCCTCTACATCATATCGCCTGAACCGGAAAATCTCTATGTGTAGGACTCTAAAGACTCGACAATACGCTGGCAGTGGGTTTAACCACAAGCATGTCAACGACACTAGCTGTACGTAATGACTACCCGGATATTGAACGAAAGGAAGGTCGATAAGCAAACTCATCTGTATCCATACTGAGCATGTCCGTGACAATCTCTGTACAGTTTCGTTTAAGATCATTGCATATCGCGTCTTAGGGGTAGTAAACGTCGGACCCCTAATAACCCGATAAGTCGTGTCAGTGTCAAGCTCATCACCTCCCGAGAAACTACTGATATTCAATCAGTAAATCTCATCCGCTCTGGCCAAAGACTTATGGTGATAGCTAACCTAAATACAGCATGACATCTACTCCCTATACTGGGAGAGACGAATCCCTGACGATCGCTCACTGCGTCCATGTGGCTCGGGACTGTACCCAACTAAAACCTGTTTGCACGACTCCTTTGAGCCATGCTAGGGTAGTAATCTAAGCACGGTGGGATTTCACATGAGACAAATGATGATCTCAGGTCGAAGGATTACGCTGTACTCATGTCACCTGAGAACTGCTATCCGACGATAGGTATAATATCATCCAGCAGTTCACGGCGAGTCCGTCCAGTGTACTCACCTCCAGTGAGCACCTGTATACTATCATAGGTGACTCAACACCAATGGCCTGTGAGACCGGCCACCACCCCTCGTCGGGGTTTAGAAAATATACACTATTCTACTTTGGAATATCGATGCCTAGACTCGATACTCCTTCGACTAGGCACATTTAAGGATGTGCTTATGAACACCCAGCTTTCACGTATATGATCGCCATCATAATATTGGTAGTCAAGCAATGATCATACGGGCTTTATCATTAATAATGAGTAAAACGTATACACATCAATGATAAAATTAAATCAGATAGCATACCATCATTCAGAGTAAGACTGTTCTACCTATATAGGTTCTCCTTCAATTATCATAATCGCCAACCTGCAATTACAATAATTGCCTTGAGGGCACTATATCCAACAATAATTAGTAAATCATACGCGCATGTTAAGATAAAGGAAAACTAGATAGCATACTATCATTTTGAGTAAGAATGTCCTATACATATTGTTGGCTATAGTGCCCTCAAGTTAATTATTGTAATCGCAGGCACACGATTATGATGATTGAGAGAGAACCTATACGGATAGAACAATCTTACTCAAAATGATAGTATGTTATCTGGTTTGCCTTTATCATCATGTACATGATTTATGTGGTATTACAGATCACTATTACATGTTGATACAGCCCATAGGATTCTTGCTTGACTACCAGCATTATGATGGCGATCATATATGTGGGAGCTGGGTGGTCTATAAGCACATCCTTAAATGTTCCTAGTCGAGGGAGTATCGAAACTGGGCATCGATACTCCGGAGTAGACCAATGTATACTTATTGAGACCCCGACGAGGGGCGGTGGCCGGTCTCACAAGTCATTGGTGTCAATCAATCACCTAAGATAGTATACAGGTGCTCATTGGGTTATGAGTACACTGGACGGACTCGCCGAGAACATGCTAGATGGTATTATACCTATTGTCAGATAGCAGTTCTCAGGTGACATGAGTATAGATTAGTCTATCGACCTGAGATCGTCATTTGTCTCGTGTGAGTTCCCACTGTGCTTTAATTACTACCCTACCATGGCTCAAAAGAGTCATGCAAACATGTTTTTGTTGGGTACAGTCCCGAGCCACATGGAGGCAGTGAGCGGATCGTCGGGGATTCGTCTCTCCCGGTATGGGGGGTTGATGTCCCATTGTGCACGGGTGGCCATCACCAGAAATCCTTGACCAAGGTAAACGAGAATTACAGATTTGGATCAGTAGTTTCTCAGTTGGTGATGGGCTTCATACCAACACGAAATATCGCGTTATTAGGGGTCTGACTTTATCCACCCCCTAGACCTGATATTCGATACTCTTAGATGAACAAACCGAACTGTATAGAGATTGTCACGGATAGGCTCAGTAGGGGTTCGGATGAGTTTGCTCATCGGCCTTCCTTTCGCTCAATACCTTTGTAGCCGTTACGTACAGCTAGTGCCGCTGACGTGCTTGTGGTTAAACCCACTGCTAGCGTATTGACGAGTCTTTAGAGTTCTACACAGAGGATTTCCCTGGTTCAGGCGAAACGATATAGTAGCCGTATTAGATACATGCAGGGTTCCAATTGATTGATTGTACTATGTACCCGGACTTTCGATCGGACAGTTGATAATACTAGCCGGCTCGGGATTGAGCCGGATTATTAAATCAGGTGTTGATTTAATAATTTACGTATATGTATTTCGATATGTATATTCTAGTATTATGTTCTTTGTGTTATTCTATCTCTTCGGGTATTCGTATTTCGGTACGAATACAAGTATGTATATACAGTAGAGTATAATCAGTATTTTTACAGATAACATTCTAGAAGGTGGACACCTCATTTTAGATTTATCCATTTATCATAAATGGATAATGAGGTGGAAAAGGAAAAAGGAGAGTATGGTGAGAACCATATTTGAATAGTGTTGACAAATAAATTGTTAATTCATTTGTGCTCACTATTCAAGTATGGTTGCATTTTAAAAATTGGAAAAAGGAGTTTGATAAAACCATTCTTCTTGATTTGCTCTTTTGGATGGTTGGTTCATTATTTTTGAGATGAGAAAAACACTCTCACCATTAGCTTCACTCTCTTCTTTCTTTTCTTGAGTTCCTCCACCTTCATCTTCAACCTCTTCTTTACAATCTCATGTGTTGAGAATCAAGAGAGGAGGTGAGGAGAGATACACTTAGAACACTCCACTACATCCTAGGCATTCTAGACTAGTCATCTAGAATACCTAGTTGCTTCACTTGATCTTTTATGTGGAGCTAGAGCCATGAGCTACATCCCTCGTGTGGATCATCTTCGACGAAGGAAGACCGGCGGCGAAGCTCGATCTAAAAGACCTCAAGGAGCTAAGGGAGATGGTGGAAGACCGAAGCACATGGTTCATCCGGTATAACACTCTATCACAGTAGTTAGACTCCTTTAGATTACTAGTTTCATGTTTGGATTCGATTCTAGGTAGTTGTTTCTAACGCCAAGTTCTTTAAACACCAAAAATTTTTGTTCCGCAATTGGCCACGGTAGATAGCCAGGGCGCTAGGAACCCCAACATGGTATCAGAGCCACCCAAACATTAGAAACTAGTAGTAGATGATGCATTAGTTTCAAAACCGAAAAACTCCGATTTCAAAACCCACTCTTTGTTCTGAAATTTTTTTGATCTTTGATAATTTTTTAAACAAGTGCAGAGACTTAGTCTAGACATGAGAATGATACAGAATGAAAATGAGGCAATTCCATGTAAACTTAGCTGGCCACATCCTTGAAAAAACTGGCCTCACCTTTTCACTATTCACTTCAGGGCCTCGTTTTCATCCAGTGTCTGGGGTTTTGTGAAATGGTGTTTTTGGTCTTGTTTGTTTTCCCCAGATTTCACTTAGTGTTGTCGTTGCTTTGGGGGGAACTTGGAAAGTTTCAAAACTTGAAATTTTGCATCGTTGATATTTGTGATGTGGTGTATGTGTTTTTCAAACGTCATCTATTTGCTATATGTCGTTTAGACGGGGTTGCACATACTTGCTTATACTGCTGTGATATTGATATCTGTGATGGCTTTGTTCGGATTGTCATATGGGATAGCCTCTTGTGCAATGGTAGTTATACAGTTTAGATTCATTTGTATATTCAGTGTTGCGGGGTGAGCGTCCGATATGTGGACAGCCGTCTCTGCCAGATTGTATATTCTTTTATTGGGGCACGACCGGGTTGAGATCGATGTCACCATTGTATATATATTTTTCTTTCCTGTATTAGGATTATCCCGCGGTGGAGTGCTCGAATAGCCGGGTTTTAGAGGGCAACGGGCCCACATCTCATAGCGTTGAGACGAAGGGGGCCTTACTCTAGAATTGGTAGGCTATTCGCCACACTCGTAGGGAGTATAGGATGACCCACGGAAGGGTGCTCAACTTACCGGATTTCGTGAAGTGCTGGGTGGCCCATTCACTTTGTTGATTGGGGTTGCCTCACTTCTGGAATTGGCGGGTAACTTGCCGCACTTGTAGGGGTCCAGGTTTTTCATTGCACAGGTTATCCACATGACCGGGGAACGTCGGGTTTCATTTGCGGCTCAAAGGAAACCCGAGGCTCCTAAATTATCCGTTATTCTGTGTTTGCTTATCGCTTTTCTGTGATGTTGCTTATATCATGCCTGGGACGAATGTTATATATATATTTATGTATATACTAGTAGATGTTGTATATATTTTGCACCCGCACTAGTCCAGCCCCCGCTCTGCCGTTAGTTAAGTAACCTAACGGTGCATGACGGGGCTCCGTGGAGAATGCGGATGGCATATACGTACATTGTATTTTAGTTCCTTTTTCTGGTGTGATATGGATTAATTAATGGGACTGCGTTAACATTGATTAATGCAAGGAAAAACAAACCAAAATGATGTTGTTGGAACCAATTTTTGAAAACTGTTATTACAGACGTTTCATTTTTCTTTGCACAGCGGTATTCGGTTTTAAATATCCAGCACCTCATTCGACGAGGAAAGAGCCAAGATCCCTTCATAAGGAGTGACCTCTTAGGCAAAAGTTTACATTATTGTAATAACTTCACTATAGTCGATTCTTTTGCTTTGCATCATAGTATTCAGTTAGGAATATCCTGCACCTCATTCGATGAGGAAAGAGCCGAGATCCCCTCACAGGGAGTGACCTCTTTAGCAAAATTTTGTGTCACTATATATTTGTAAATCCACTCGGGTTCCTTCAACGATATCAAGTTCATTATGTTAAGGGATTTCTCCAAAAACCATTCGTAGCCCTCCGTTATTTCCTACGAGTAGTACTTAGTATTCGTGGTGCGTTTGTTGACCTTGTCAAGGCGTAGTGTATAGTAGTTGAGTGGTGCTTGTTTGTAGCATATGATGCGATTAACTAGGATAGTCACATAGCCTTGTTGACCTTATCAAGGGCTTATGCGGGTGGGTCTAGGATAATCAAGATAATGACAGGTTGAACTTGACTAGCGACTTATGATTTGTTGACCTTGTCAAGGTCATAGGTCGTTAGGGGTAAAAACCATATCGGAAGTTTCAAATATACAGGAAACTTGCCAGGCATGCACATACTTTCTGGAGTATAATAACTTGAGTGGCATTCATCAAGTTATCAAGCGATGATAGTTGAATCTCGATTCCCACTGATGAGTAGGTGTTACTCCTCGGGTGATTTTAGATGATCCCGACTATTACTCCTTTAGGTTTTGAGGGAGAATTCGTGGAAACGGTGGGATTCATCCTGATTAGATAAAGTGATCAATCAATCAAATCTAAGTTAGAGTGCATGCTGAGTGTTTCTTTTCTCTCTCTCTTTGGCAGCGACCATGACCCGACCTTAAACTAAAACTCATGAACCAAGTTAACCGAACCTTCTTAAAAAATTTTGGCTTTTTGATTGTCACTAAGTCGCATATATCCTTGTCGCTCCTATTTTCCCTTTGCATTTCTTCAGAACACTCCGTATCATTATGAAGATTCATATTTTTTGGATGTTCCATCGTATAGTTACATACAAACTCGAAGAAACTTGTTTCAGTTCGAGGATGGATTCCGGTTCTGGAGAAATTGAATAGGATTATTCGGTTGTCTTTTCTCTTTACCTTCTCTCAGATTGCGAGAGCTCCTAGTATTAGGAGAGTACATCTATTGCGCTTATTGGATAGTCTTCTTCCAAACCATAGGCAGGCACCAAAAGGTAGGGAAGGAAGAAAACCAATTAGCCTGAGTGTGGTGTACAGAAGGTAATAAGTAAAGATATAGAAAGGGATTGGGGTAAGGGCAAAGGAAATTGCGACTACTGTCATTCACGACGAAGCCGCGTATACCCCTGCCACTCCTATTTCACCTTTCTATTTCTCCACAACACTCTGTATCACTACGAAGATTCATATTGATTGGATATGCCATCGTATAGTTACATACGAACTTGAAGGAACTTGTTCTAGTTCGAGGATGGATTCTGGTTCTGGAGAAATTGAATAAGATTATTCGGTTGTCTTTTCCCCTTTACCTTCTCTCAGGTTGCGAGGGCTCCTAGTATTAGGAGAGTACACCTATTACGCTTAATGGATATTCTTCTTCCAAACCTTAGGCTGGTGCCGAAAGGTAGGGAAGGAAGAAAACCATTTAGCCGAAGTGTGGTGTACAGAAGGTAAGAAGTAAAGACATATAAAGGGATTGGAGTGAGGGAAAGAAAGTATATGGTTACTGTCATGAATCTGGATAGTGGAAGAGGCATTATTAGGAATACCTGGCCACCCTTTCGAAACATTTTTATGTTTCAGTTTTACTATACGGTGTTAATTGAAAACTGTTTTCCCAATTAGATTCTAATTCCAGGGTATGTATTTACCGGTTTTAATTCACATCTGTATGGCGTTACGGATGCCGAGTGGGAGTAAGATATTGGGAATTAGGTGATTAGATCCTCTATATATCATAATTCTTTGTAATTGGTGATATTTGAGGAAATCACCTGGGTTTTGCCTGACGATAAATATTTGGTTTTGAATATCCGTTATTATGCACCAATTTCAAACTGATATATCTGTAGGTTTATTTTATAAAGTGAGATATAACTTTTTGAAATTATGTCTATGACATTTACTTATATCAGTTGATGGTTAGGTAAGGTGCATTCAACAACGGTGTAATTCTTCTTAACCATAGCACAGTTTTCAACCTATAATGTACAAGGTTTGAGTTATTAAACTCAGTCGACTTATACAAAGTATTGTATGTTGTCTGATGTCCGTTAGGACAAAAGGGTTGGTACTCGTACTATATTCTGTTTACTCATGACTTCTCTAGTTCTAGACAAGTATTTCGTTGAAATACAAGGTCCATATTTTGAGAATATATATATAAGAATAAAGTAAAGAACCATATGTTGTAAGTATCAGGATTCTTCAAGGTGATCGAAGATTTAGATATTTGTGTTTGGTATTCCGTTGTAAGTAATAGTTTTGAGAACTTGCTTCTCTTTCAGGTTACTCATACGTGGGTGTATTCCTTGATGAGTAATGTTGCTTGACCTTCTTCCATTTAGTTGATATGCACTGGGAACGGCTGCATGTATTTTGAATCTGGTTCCAATTAAATTAGTGCTTTTGTTTCTATATTGGAGATAGAATGGATTCATATCTTAACGATGTTAAGGTACATGGAGTTGTCTGGCTTATGCTTAAAACCAGAATCTGGATAAACTCTAGGCACGTTTCAGTAATGGCAGTTTGTGGGTTATCTCGGGCTTTGACGAAGGTTAACATTCTACCATTTGGAAGATCAATGGTTATATTGTTCTTGACTCGCTACAGTTTTAGTAAAATGAATTATTTTCAGAAAACATTAGTGGGGGTATGGTAGAACTGGATGTGATTCCAGAACCACAAACGATTATTGAAAATTTAGTAGAATCTAAAGATTCAATTGGATTTGACAATCCATTAGCCACTCCGCAGATTTGGTGGGCAAGCTCAGACACCCGAGAGGTACTTCTGTCTCCTCAAAGACGGTGACAAGGAGGTTTTTGATTACCTAAGCTTGCCACTACTGCTATTCTAGACTATAAGATCTGGCATGATGATGAGTATAACGTTGTTCTAAATTAGCTTTAGAAGTGCACATGTATATGACTCTTCCAGAGGGTTGTTGTAGTCAGTGGGAGCAGCGGAAGCATTGTGGGAAAGTAGCTTATGTCTATTTATAGTCTAAAGCAGGTATAGCGGAGATAAATCATCTATTTTTGATGTGACAGTCATAGAGTTTGACTTCATCAGAATAACAGATGGATCTGATAAGAAGGTAGTAGGGAGTAATGTCCTGGTATTTGGATGACATGCACTTAATAGGAAGAGATCTTTCTATACTACGATTGATTATACTGTGGTTGTCACAAGGTGTTTCTCCATATAGGATCTGGATAAAATATCAGGGATTCTGGTGACTTGATCTTTGGTTTTAGATCTAAATTTGGGAAGTGTCCCAATTTGGGTACTTTGACACTATTCTAAAGTATTTTAGAATGGACGACTCCTGGCATGTTGGTGTACCCGCAGGTGATGGAGTCACCCTCTCTAAAGAGATGTCTTCTAAACTGATGAGGACATGGATTTGCATGATTGACATATCTCTTGTTTAGGTAATTGAGTCAATCATGAAATGTCAAATACCACACCAGATATTGCTTTTGCACTGGATGCAACAAGCATATATATTAATCCAATCCTGGAGAAACGTTGGGAAGCAGTTATGAACATAAGTGGATGTTCTTGGTATATGGTAACGGCAGCCTCCTTCAAGAGGCGGTTATCATTTCTGGCTTCCAAGGTGACCTGGATGACATAGTGGCTATCAGAGTTATAGTTTTCCTTCTTTTGAGGGGCTGTATGTTGGACAAGTGGTCCAAGTGGATACTGAGGAAGGCATGACACAGGATACTGATCAAATTCAATAGATTATACGGTCTATGAAGTTTGTTGGATTTGGAGTTCATTTGTGAACTGGGTCCCATCAGATATCTAGACAAATTCTAAGACAGGTATTGCTCATTTCGGGAGATAAACTTTCTCCATGAAGTTGAGATATAGAGAGATAAAGATAGAAATATTGGAGCGGATCCACTCACTGAGGCTATTTTTCGAACGCAATAGTTTCCCAACGGGCTTTACGAGACTGATTAGTAGAGAAGTTGGGTGTTCGGTATCACACGGGCTGTGAGTATGCGACACTGCAATAATTAGCCTTAAGTGCAAGTGGGAGATTGTTGGCTATGGTGCCCTCAAGTCAAATATTGTAATCGCATGCGATTATGATGATTGAAAGAGAACCTATACGGGTAGAACAGTCTTACTCAAAATTATAGTATGCTATCTGGTTTGTTTTTATCATCATGTACATGTTTTATGTGGTATTACAGATCACTATTATATGTTGATACAGCCCATAGGATTCTTGCTTAACTACCAGCATTATGATGGTGATCATATACGTGGGAGCTGGGTGGTCTATAAGCACATCCTTAAATATCCCTAGTCAAGGAAGTATCGAGACTGGGCATCGATACTCTGGAGTAGACTAGTGTATACTTATCGAGACCCCGACGAGGGGCGATGACCGGTCTCACAAGCCATTGGTATCAGTTAGTCACCTAAGATAGTATGCAGGTGCTCATTGGGTTATGAGTACACTGGACGGACACGTCGAGAATATGCTAGATGGTATTATACTTATTGTCAGATAGCAGTTCTCAGGTGACATGAGTACAGGTTAGTCTGTTGACCTGAGATCGTAATTTGTCTCGTGTGAGTTCCCACTGTGCTTTGATTACTATCCTACCACGGCTCAAAGGAGTCGTGCAAACAGGTTTTAGTTGGGTACAGTCCCGAGCCACATAGAGGCAGTGAGCGGATCGTCGGGGATTCGTCTCTCTTGGTATTGGGGGTTGATGTCGCATTGTGCACGGATGGCCTTCACTAGAAATCCTTAGCTAAGGTAGACGAGAATTACTGATTTGGATCAGTAGTTTCTCAGTTGGTGATAGGCTTCATACCGAAACGAAATATCACGTTATTAGGGGTTTGACTTTATCCACCCCCTAGACCCAATATGCGATACTCTTAGATGAACAGACCGGATTGTATGGAGATTTTCACGGACAGGCGCAGTAGGGGTTCAGATGAGTTTGCTCGTCGGCCTTCCTTTCGCTCAATACCTAGGTAGCCGTTACGTACAACTAGTGCCGCTGACGTGCTTGTAGCTAAACCTACTGCCAGCATATTGATGAGTCTTTAGAGTTCCACACTGAGCGTTTTCCTGGTTCAGGCGAAACGATGTAGTAGCCGTATTAGATACGTGCAGGGCTCCGATCGATTGATTGTACTATATACCCGAACTTTCGATCGGACAGTTGATAATACTAGCCGGCTCGGGATTGAGCCGGATTATTAAATCAAGTGTTGATTTAATAATTTACGTATAAGTATTTCGATATGTATATTCTTGTATTATGTTCTTTGTGTTATTCTATCTCTTCGGGTATTTGTATTTCGGTACGAATACATGTATGTATATACAGTAGAGTGTAATCCGTATTTTTTACAGATAATATTCTAGAAGGTGGACACCTCATTTTGGATTTATCCATTTATCATAAATGGATAATGAGGTGGAAAAGGAAAAAGGAGAGTATGGTGAGAACCATGCTTGAATAGTATTGACAAATGAATTGTTAATTCATTTGTGCTCACCATTCAAGTATGGTTGCATTTTACAAATTAGAAAAAGGAGCTTGATAAAACCATGCTTCATGGTTTGCTCTCTTGGATGGTTGGTTCATTATTTTTGAGATGAGAAAAACACTTTCACCATTAGCTTCACCCTCCTCTTTCTTTTCTTGATTTCCTCCACCTTCATCTTCAACGTCCTCTCTACAATCTCATGTGTTGAGAATCAAGAGAGGAGGTGAGGAAGAGATACACTTAGAACACTCCACTACATCCTAGGCATTCTAGAATAGCCATATAGAATCCCTAGTTGCTTCACTTGATCTTTTATGTGGAGCTAGAGCCATGAGCTACATCCTTCGGGTAGATCATCTTCGACGGAGGAAGACCGGCGGCCAAGCTCGATCCAAAGGACCTTAAGGAGCTAAGGGAGATGGTGGAAGACTGAAGGACATGGTTCGTTCGATATAACACTCTATCACAGTAGTTAGACTCTTTTAGATTACTTGTTTCATGTTTGGATTCAATTCTAGGTAGTTGTTTCTAGCGCCAAGTTCTTTAAACGCCAAAAAATTTTGTTCCGCAATCGACCATGGTAGATGGCCAGGGCGCTAGGAACCCCAACACATATATATCCCAAGCATCCAATACAATAATGGCCTCTAGGACATACATATCCAACAGCGGTGCATAGGATCAATGGCTTGTTTGGAATGGGAGCGGCAAGCACAGGACGATGTAGCAGGTATTGCTTGATGCTCTCAAACGCGTCTTGGCATTCTGTGTCCTAGATAAAAGGAGCATCTTTCATCATGAGCTTTGAGAAAGGCCGCTATCTTCCTGATCGTGATGAACCTCCATATATAAGCGAGCTTGCCTTGAAAGGACTTTAGTTGCGTCAGATTCTTTGGAGGAGACATCTCCATGATTGCTTTTATCTTTGAAGGGCCAATTTCGATCCATCAATGTCGAACTATGAAGATCGGGAATTTTCCTGATGACACGCCGAAGGCGCATTTGAGAGGATTCATCTTCAGATTCTACTCTCTTAGCCTTGTGAAGACTATTTGAAGATCTTGGATGTGATTGGCTGTAAACTTTGGTCTTAACAACCAAATAATCAACATTGTATTTGACAAATTTATGAATTAAGTCATCAAAGATATTCGCCATCGTTCTTTGGTATGTGGCGCCCGCATTCTTTAGTCTGGACGGCATGACCCTATAGTAGTATATGCCGATTGGAGTTCGAAATGCGGTATGTTTCTCATTCCCGAAAGACATTTTGATTTGGTTGTACCCGAATAAGCCATCCATGAAAGTTGACAGCTCATAACTTAAGGTATCATCGATCATCATTTTCATGATCGGGAGTGGAAAATCATCATGGGGGCATGCCTTGTTGAGATCCCTGAAGTCGACGCAAACTCAGATCTGCCTATTTTTCTTCCTTACCGGGACAATGCATGTGATCCAATCCGCGTATTTCTGTAAAATTTGAAATATTCTATATAATTAATTATTTATTTATATAATTAAAAATATTATTTTAATTTTATTGTAATAAAAAAGACTTTTAATATGTGGTAGAATAATTAGTAAAGAAAATAGCTTGTTTTGACAATAAGAAGTGTCATTAGGGGGTTTTAGTGAAACTTTTAGCTTCAATATGAAATTGGATATTGTGTGAGGGTTTTTTTTGTAAAGGTGTTAGGTCATGATTAGGGTTAGTTAAACCTCACACACACCACAACTCAAACTGAACCTCAAGCTCACACCTCCTCCTTCTTCTCTTTACACCTCCTCCTTGCATGAGATTACCACCTCCTTACTAAGTGACACCTCCTCCTACAAATCTTACTCATTATCCTTGTATGGTTCAGCTCATATATCCTGTGAATTAAAGAATCAACTGAAGGGAAAAAGAAAAAAAATATCTTAGAACAAACAATAAAGAAAAGAAAATGAAAGAGGAAGTGAAGGATGAGCTAGATGCTAAAGATTTCACCACCACCCTCTAACTAGGAACTAGGAGCTAGGAGCTTGTGCATCTTGGAGAAAGACTTTCCAACAATCCTCTGTAGGTAAAATCTTTAAACACTGTAGAAGTTTAGTTCTGAAATACCTAAGTTTAGAAATCGAATATCGGTAATATCGGATTTTAGGCAAAATTTAGCTCTGTGTTAATCTGCTATAGTTTAGATGATAACTAAATTAATCAAATAGTTACATAATCTTATAAACTGGACTTAGAATAAACCATCGGAAGACGGTCCCCGTTGCTCGAATTTTGGACGGCGACACGAAGACAAAATCCGATCTCGCCGGTTATTTGAGGGATTTAGGTGTTGTGGCTTTGAGGGTAGGTCTCTGTATAGGTGTTAGGATGTTTGGTATTGTTTATTTAAGTTGTTTTAGCAGTATAGGAAATCGGTAAGCTAATATCAGTTTTGGAGTTAAAATCCTATATACGACACGGATATATCGTATCATGAGTTCTGTTTTTACCGTTACGACCAGAATAGGGTTAGCTCGGATTAACTTAAGTTCAGTTAACTCATAATATCATCTCATAGTATGTTTAGTTTGTGCAATATCATAAACTGGGATTTTGTGATAATTAGCCTACTGAATTTGAGTCTGGAACCACTATCTGTAATCACTAGAAACTAGTAAGACCAAAACTATAATGAGGCAAATATAGAACTTCACTCAAAATATGAGCCCCCAAACTCCCTAGTCCATCCGGTGACATACTTACAAAATCCGGCGACGCAGGCCCCCTTTGGGTATTTGGTGTTGGTTTTTCTTCTGTAGTTTTGTTTTGATATTTTATAAGTCTCTATATTGTTTGTTTTGTCTAAATAATAACACGGTAAAATCTGGGGATGATTAGTAAAGGTTTTATCAAAATCCCGATATTACGATACGGGTTTTGAGTATTTCGTACTGCGAATGAAATATCGATGTTCATACGTAGATTTCAGTGGCATATTATTGTTTCCGGGTTAAGTATGCTGTAGGTTCTAACCTATGGATGCTTATCTCATTGTTTTGAGTTTTGATATGATATTTACATCGATGTGGTTTTAAATACGATTATAGATGCCATCACGAGGATCTCCGAGACGGAGTTGGCGGATATAGCAGCGTGGATTTCAGCAAGCTTATCAAGTGGTGAGTAGATTTATATTTACGGGAGAAGTCGGGTGGATGGCGTATAGCACCCCCGCACTTCATAAATAGTATTATGATATATAGCAGTTTTAGAAATTTATTAAGATATGGATATTTGAATTAAATTGCATCTAGTATGATACTCATGTGCATGTGGTTTACGGATAGTTTGATGAGTTGGTACGAAGTATCATGCCGTACCAGAGAGGAATTGAGATACAGTGATAATGTGAGACATTATACGAGGATTGGTTTGTATTGGAAATGATGAGATTATATGCCGAATAATGGTCAGGTTTTTCCTTTAGACTCGTAGAGTTAAATTATATTCTGTTTTAGGATGTAATACTGGTGTGAGCTATACTCTTTTAAAAACTACAATTCGTTTCTCTTTTAAATGATTAAATACAAGGATACGATGCCCACTTCCAAAACGAATATCTATTTTAAACTAAGGTAGCTTCCTTATCTCAAAACCAACGTTTCGTTTTCTCTTCAACGATAATGATATAGCTCATAGCAGATAATTACAGTTATCAGTTACGTTTAGATTTACTTTACCTGTTCGCGTTATATTTATCGATATTATACGTTTCCGTGATACGAACACTCTAATAGAACACTGCACAACTATCAATGAGTACTATGCTGCACAAGCACGTATACCTATGTTACACTACACCTCATAGGTACTGCTATGTCACTGTAGGATGGTTATGATATATTGTATATGTAGATATCGATATGAGTAGGCTATTACACTTTTAGAACACTTGCACAAATACTAGTGATTGCCATGCTGCACGAGCACAGATGCATATGCTACACTACATATCATTAGTAGTGCCATGACACAGTAGAATTGATATCATTATGCCTATATGACTTAATTAAGCAGTCTTTCTCTATTTCCTATTGTAAATTACGAATATCAGTACTATAGATGTAGTATTTGATTCTTATGGATTTTCTGGATATTTACTCATGATGATATATATCAGTGGTATGGGACGCTGTTATATATGTATATATATAATATATCATCAGAATGATCTATGCAAGTATTCTCATTCTTTACTTGATATTTCTGGATATGATGAGTTGGAGTCCACCATGAGATTATTTTTTTCTGATTATTTTATTCCGAACCGAGGTGGGGGGTTATACGGTTTCGGACTTGTTACTTATCCGGACTGAGGTGGGGGGTTATACAGTCGGATACATGGTGAACCCGGTTCGAGACCGAAGGCCAGGATAGCCGCATTATAGGCGGGGAGCCTAACGAGGATACTCGATACCGGAGATAGAGATGAGCACGGCAGATATCCAGGGGATACTGACCGGGGTTCGATTGGGCACGACGGATATCCAGGGGATACCGACCGGGGCCAGGGATATCGGGTGGCGATCATCTGTTGAGATGGTGTCAACGGTATCTGCATTTACGTGTCGGTGATGGACATGAGAGATTTGAGCATTTGCGTGTCGATGATGGACACGAGAGATTCTGGTTTCGGATGTCGATGCTGGATATCTATATATATTGATATGTTGCTATCATTAGGTACACAGTTAGATTTCAGTTATTGTAGCCGATTAGGACGGATCCGGGGAATAGTACCTATATATATATATATTCTACTTAGGATTACATGACAGTTAGTGTTGCATTATGATACATACGCATATCATATTATATTTGTACAGATTATGGTAGTACTATACTTATGACCTTGGTATCGTCGTGCATTTCGATTTCTACCTTTAGATGTACTTTTATTCACTGAGTTGGCAACTCATCCCCTTTGTGCCACAGTTTCTTGCAGGTTTTACCGCTTGGATTATCAGGGGCTTTGGTACACATTTCTTTCGGTGATCATTTGGATAGGTGAGTTACTATTGTATGATACTCACACTTGATTATTCATATATTCTTGCATCTAGTAAAAACTCCATCAACTTAGAAATGGTATATTGTGGACTTGGAATCGAGACTTAGAGTTTGGGTATTGTGATGTCGCACTCATTGGAGTCGACTAATTTAGATTGTTGATTTTGTTTCACTTGTCTTTTCTTCGCCATTGTGCACCGTATATCTTTTGTTTGGTTGCTCCACTATTTGGGTGTGGAAGCTAGATCCCATTGCGATGCTATTTATATTATTATGTTGTATCGGGTTATACAAAATGCAAAGGAGGTGCTGTCAAATTTCAAAACATCATAGATGCATTTCAAACATATTTAGATAAATTTAAATGTTATTTAAGCTGATTCTATCTGATGACTATTTTAAACTCACCTCCAATATTTTTCAAAAAGGGTTTATATTCCGGGTTTCGGCTTACTTGGACCGCGTCGACGTCTTTAGATGTCACGTGATTTAAGTGTCGGTCACGTGCCACATTTGGGCCGTGACAAAGTTGGTATCAGAGCGTTTGGTTTAACCTTTGTTCGAGTCTAGGTTTGGCTATATGGGGTCTAGGCATGCACTTTTGTTACCTGGATTTACCTTATAGGACTTAGACTTGACCTTGGGGGTCTTATACCCGAACTTCGTTATATAGGATGATATTGATTGATGGAGTAGGTACTAAGTAGAGTGACGTACCGTACATATGTTCCGCGGCATATTTACGATATGATACTCCGCCTAGGTTACCTTAGGATTTATATCTTGAGATCTTTCTTCTATTCATTCTGTTGATCTATCCTCGTCGGTGCATGTTGATTGTTCCAGTCACCATGTTTATGGGAGCCGGGAGGGCTGCAGTTAGAGATACGGTCAGAGCAGACTTGTCAGGGATAAGGACCAACCAGGATGACATTCCGATGATATAGAGACACGTCGTTTATTGATATTGATCGAGTTCTAATATTGAAGCGAGTTTCTTCGGGATCCGCACCAGATGGTATAGTCATTGCTAGAGATCAGCCGGACTTGAGGCATGATGCTTTTCCCCTCTCCGAAGATCGTGATGTTGCATATTATTCAGACAGCGGTACCAATCATTGCTAAGGTTATCGAGATGTTGCTTCCAGAGTTCATGAAGTTAAAAGTTGACGATGTTGATAAGTGTAGATGGACCAGAAGGAGTCGTAGCCGTTTAAATGTGGGATGATTAAGACTTTTAATCCTTTGTGGCGCTCCGATGTGAATTCAAAGAAATTAGTTAGCTTCTTCCATTGGGTCTTGCTCAGACTAGATACAAGTCGCTTGAGGAAGAGATCGTAGGTAAGTTTTCCTCTGACAAATTGGGATGATTTTCTAAGGCGAGCTTAGTCAGATTCTTCTACAGAGTATCAGAGATGCCGGATTCGTGTTTTTGGAAATCTTGTAAGGCTCCAGGCAAGGTCATGATCGAGCATAACTTGCAACTCGCCGGATAGTCGAGATACGCTCTTTAAGTGGTTGATATTGGAAATTGTGAAATAGGAGATTGATGCTGAGTTTTAGTGGACAGTTGTTCTTTACCGCCGATGTTGAAGATTCAAAGCAAATGCAGAAGCGAGTACAACCATACTTTTAGAGAAAATCTTAAGGAATGACAGTCGTTACCAAAGAGAAAGTGGATTTAGAAATGAGTGTTAGTTCCGGACAGGCTGGATAGTTGAGATCAGCAGGAGACTTGAAAGGGTTCTTTCTAAAAGTTGATAACAAGTAAAATTGGACCCAGGATCAGTTGTTAGCATATAAGCAGAGGATAGAGATTTCCGTCATCAACATATTGAGTTACGAGAGACGGGACTACTGGCCAAGAAGATGTGATGGGATGTATCAGCAATAAGAAGAATGGTGTCGTTGCTCTTCACCGGACGATTGCATAAAGAAGCCATAGTATTAGGGATCCACAAGAAGAAACAAAATTCAGAGACAGTGGACATTAGAACGTGGCAAACGGCAAGTAGTAATCCTTGTTATGCCAATTCCAGTGATATAAACACCTTTCGACATTTAAGAGAATATGCTTCGATTGTCATTCGAGTTCGAATTGTGTTTTTGTGATCCAAATATTTTGTTTCCAACATTGAAGAAAGGAAAACTCAACGTTCGTTATTTAAAGTATGTATTTTTTTTAGGATTTGTGGGCCACATGATGTTTTGTGCACACCAGGTGCACATGAGGAGATTTCCATGTACAGTGATTTCACTTTGATTTATGTTTTGTGCGCACCAGGTTCACTTGTTGAGATTTTCATGCGAGGTGACTACACTCGATTGGAGTGTTATGTACACCGGATGCACTACACTGATATTTCCGTGCACATCAGATGCATATGGTTAAGAATTTATATATATATCCTGGGTATTCTTGGTATGATTTCGTGCACACCAGTTCACGTTTTGATTTTTTTGCACTCTGATGCACTTGATTTTAGTTTTGTGCACCCCGATGCACTTGAGATTTATTTTGTGCATCCCGATGCACTTGAGGTTTATTTTGTACACTTTGTTCCATGCACAATGGATGCAGTGGATATCGTTTTGTGCACGCCTATTACACTTAACACTGTTTTGTTTTCGTGCACACCGTGACGTGTAGTTGAAATATGCACGCAAACCCATCAGGGTTGATTTTGTGTTCGTGCTTTGCACTTGATAGGATATATTATAGATTTGATTTATATAAATGAATTTTTGCTTGATCGTGTGCATTGACATTGCACTACGATTATGACAATTATTGTGTACTTAAGATACATAACGGTTTTCGTATTTGGTAAATTGCATCATAACTGGAGTAATTCTCATAGCACCAGCTAGAGTTACAGTTATGTGAGTTTTATTTATTTTGAGGTTTCACGCACACGGTTGCGTTATGATGCATTTTAGCTCATGTGGGACTTTGGAGTTCCATTATTTGCACGGACATAGTATCTTTTAAGTTGGACCCCGGAATTTTTTTTTTAACAGATTGGATTAAGGAAAATGTTTTAAGAAGTGGATTTAATTTAAATTCGGGAACCGAATTTTCTTAAGGGGAGAATATTGTAACATTTTGAAATATTCTATATACTTAATTATTTATTTAAATAATTAAAAATGTTATTTTAATTTTATTGTAATAAAAAGGACTTTTAATATGTGGTAGAATAATTAGTAAAGAAAATAGCTTGTTTTGACAATAGAAGTGTCATGAGGGGGTTTTAGTGAAACTTTTAGCTTCATTATGAAATTGGATATTGTGTGAGGGTTTTTTTTGTAAAGGTGTTAGGTCATGGTTAGGGTTAGTTAAACCTCACACACACCACAACTCAAACTGAATCTCAAGCTCACACCTCCTCCTTCTTCTCTTTACACCTCCACCTTGAAAGAGATTACCACCTCCTTGCTAAGTGACACCTCCTCCTACAAATCTTACTCATTATCCTTGTATGGTTCAGCTCATATATCCTGTGAATTAAAGAATCAACTGAAGGGAAAAAGAAAAGAAAAATATCTTAGAACAAACAATAAAGAAAAGAAAAGGAAAAAGGATGTGAAGGATGAGCTATATGCTAAAGATTTCACCACCGCCCTCGAGCTAGGAACTAGGAGCTTGTGCATCTTGGAGGAAGACTTTCCAGCAATCCTCTGTAGGTATAATCATTAAACACTGTAGAAGTTTAGTTTTAAAATACTTAAGTTTAGAAATCGAATATCGGTAATATCGGATTTTAGGCTGTGTTAATCTGCTATAGTTTAGATGATAACTAAATTGATCAAACAGTTACATAATCTTATAAACTGGACCTAGAATAAACCATAGGAAGACGGTCCCCGTTGCTCGGATTTTGGCCGGCGACACGAAGACAAAATCTGATCTCGCCGGTTATTTGAGGGATTTAGGTGTTGTGGCTTTGAGGGTAGGTCTCTGTATAGGTGTTAAAATGTTTGGTATTGTTTATTTAAGTTGTTTTAGCAGTATAGGAAATCGGGAAGCTAATATCAGTTTTGGAGTTAAAATCCTATATACGACACGGATATATCGTATCATGAGTTTTGTTTTTATCATTACGACTAGAATAGGGTTAGCTCAGATTAACTTAAGTTCAGTTAACTCATAATATCATCTCGTAGTATGTTTAGTTTGTGCAGTATCATAAACTAGGATTTTGTGATAATTAGCCTACTGAATTTGAGTCTGGAACCACTATCTGTAATCAATAGAAACTAGTAAGACCAAAACTATAATGAGGCAAATATAGAACTTCACTCAAAACATGAGCCCCCAAACTCCCTAGTCTATCCGGTGACATACCTACAAAATCCGGCGACGCCGGCCCCCTTTGGGAATTTGGTGTTGGTTTTTCTTCTGTCGCTTTGTTTTGGTATTTTATAAGTCTCTGTATTGTTTTTTTTTGTCTAAATAATAACACGGTAAAATCTGGGGATGATTAGTAAAGGTTTTATCAAGATTCCGATATTACGATACGGGTTTTGAGTATTTCGTACTGCGAATGTAACATCGACATTCATACGTAGATTTCAGTAGCATATTATTGTTTCCGGGTTAAGTATGCTATAGGTTCTAACCTATGGATGCTTATCTCATTGTTTTGAGTTTTGATATGATATTTACATCGATGTGGTTTTAAATACAATTATAGATGCCGTGGCGAGGATCTCCGAGACGGAGTTGGTGGATATAGCAGCGTGGATTTCAGCAAGCTTATCAAGTAGTGAGTAGATTTACATCTACGGGGGAAGTCGGGTGGATGGCGTATAGCACCCCCGCACCTCATAAATAATATTATGATATATAGCAGTTTTAGAAATTTATTAAGATATGGATATTTGAATTAAATTACATATAGTATGATACTCATGTGCATGTGGTTTACGGATGGTTTGATGAGTTGGTACGAAGGATCATGCTGTACTAGAGAGGAATTGAGATACAGTGATAATGTGAGACATTATACGAGGATTGATTTGTATTGGAAATGATGAGATTATATGTCGAATAACGGTCAGGTTTTTCCTTTAGACTCGTAGAGTTAAATTATATTCCGTTTTAGGATATAATACTGGTGTGAGCTATACTCTTTTAAAAACTACGATTCGTTTATCTTTTAATTGATAAAATACAAGGATGCGATGCTCACTTCCAAAACGAATATCTATTTTAAACTAAGGCAGCTTCCTTATCTCAAAACCAACGTTTCGTTTCCTCTTCAACGATAATGATATAGCTCATAGCAGGTAATTACAGTTATCAGTTACGCTTAGATTTACTTTACCTGTTCGCATATATTTATCAATGTTATACGTTTCCGTGATACGAGCACTCTGATAGAACACTCCATAACTACTAATAAGTACTATGCTGCACAAGCACGTATACCTATGTTACACTATTTCTTTTTGGTACTGACATATCACTGTAGGACGGTTATGATATATTGTATATGCAGATATCGATATGAGTAGGCTATTACACTTGCACAAATATTAGTGATTGCCATGATGCATGAGCACAGACGCGTATGCTACACTACACATCATTAGCAGTGCCATGACACAGTAGAATTGATATTATTATGCCTATATGACTTAATTAAGCAGTCTTTCTCTATTTCCTGTTGTAAATTACGAATATCAGTGCTATAAATGTTGTATTTGATTCTTATGGATTTTCTGGATATTTACTCATGATGATATATATTAGTGGTATGGGACTCTGTTATATATGTATATATATAATATATCATCAGAATGATCTATGCAAGTATTCTCATTCTTTACTTGATATTTCTGGATATGATGAGTTGGAGTCCACCATGAGATTATTGTTTTCTGATTATTTTATTCCGAACCGAGGTGGGGGGTTATACGGTTACGGACTTGTTACTCATCCGGACTGAGGTGGGGGGTTATACAGTCGGATACATGGTGGACCCGGTTCGAGACCGAGGGGCAGGATAGCCGCATTATAGGCGGGGAGCCTAACGAGGATACTCGATACCGGAGATAGAGATGAGCACGGCAGATATCCATGGGATACTGACCGGGGTTCGATTGGGCACGGCGTATATCCAGGGGATACCGACCGGGGCCAGGGATATCGGGTGGCGATCATCTGTTGAGATGGTGTCAACGGTATCTGCATTTACGTGTCGGTGATGGACACGAGAGATTTGAGCATTTGCGTTTCGATGATGGACACGAGAGATTCTGGTTTCGGATGTCGATGCTGGACATCCATATATATATATTGATATGATTGCTATCATGAGGTACACAGTTAGATTTCAGTTATTGTAGCCGATCAGAATTGATCCGGAGGATAGTACCTATATATATATTCTACTTGGGATTGCATGACAGTTAGTGTTGCATTATGATACATAAGCATATCATATTATATTTGTACAGATTTTGGTAGTACTATACTTATGACTTTGGTATCGTCGTGCATTTCGATTTTTACCTTCAGATGTACTTTTATTCACTGAGTTGGCAACTCATTCCCGTTGTGCCACAGTTTCTTTCAGGTTTTACCGCTTGGATTATCAGCGGCTTTGGTACACATTTCTTTTGGTGATCACTTTGGGTAGGTGAGTTACTTTTGTACCATACTCACACTTGATTCTTCATATATTCATGTATCTAGTGAAAACTCTATCAACTTAGAAATGGTATATTGTGGACTTAGAATCGAGACTTAGAGTTTGGATGTTGTGATGTCGCACTCATTGGAGTCGACTAATTTAGATTGTTGATTTTGTTTCACTTGTCTTTTCTTCACCATTGTGCGTCATATATCTTTTGTTTGGTTGCTCCACTGTTTGGGTATGGAAGCTAGATCTCGTTGGGATGCTATTTATATTATTATGTTGTATCGAGTTATACAAAATGCAAAGGAGGTGCTGTCAAATTTCAAAATATCATAGATGCTTTTCAAACATATTTAGATAAATTTAAATGTTATTTAAGCTGATTCCATCTAATGACTATTTTAAACTCACCTCCAATATTTTTCAAAAAGGGTTTAGATTCCGGGTTTCGGCTTACTTGGACCGCGTCGACGTCTTTAGATGTCACTTGATTTAAGTGCCGGTCACGTGCCACATTTGGGTCGTGACAATTTCTCTTTCCTGATAAAGCCGGCATCAATGAGTTTCTTGGTTTCTTCAATGATCTTTTTTTCTAGTTCGCTTCTCATTTTTCGGAAAGCATGTTTGACCGGCTTGGAATCAGGAGATATGGCTAACTTATGCACAGCCACCTCCGGAGAAAGGTTGAGCATTTCTTTGAATGTCCATGCAATGCTTGTAAGTCGATGTTGCGCACCCCACGGGATCGTGGGGAGGCGGAATATGCAAAAAACGATTTTTACGGGCTTCGCAACACCGAATTGAACTCCAGGATTAATACTAAACCCTAACTAGCTAAACTGTATGAGGTTAACTACTCGGAAAGAATATTTTACCTCACAGTATCATGTCCTTCGGGTCTTCTTGCTGTCCTCCTCCTCGTCATAAGCTCCTCGGATCGTATACAGATCGGGCCTCCTTGTCGGTCTCCTCAAGTCAAAGACGATCCACCCGAGATTCTATAGTCCGAGCTCTAACATCAAATCCGAGGTAACTAAGGCACCTAATTCTCTAAACTAGATGTCCTAGATGATGTTGCAGGGTTACCTACCACGGCAGCAAGGTTTCGAGAGGCATCGTCCATGCCAATTTCAAAAAATTGCCGTACTAAAGAACCCTAACCCTAGAATCGTAACTAGAGATTTAGACGAACTAGCAATGCAAACAACTGTACATATAAGTGAATGAGGAATTGTAGACCTGTCCTTCACTTCTAAAGCTCCATGTAGTTGTCCCTTCTCTCCAAGTAGTGAACAACCGAACTCTAGTATGGGTTCACATAAAGAAATGAACAAACTTGCTCGAAGTCTTCGAGGCCGAAGATGATCTACGTCGAGGAGACTCAAGCTCATGCTACCTCTTCACTAATGGTAGATTAATGAAGCAAACACCCTAAACTAAATGGCTAATATAGTAGAGAATGATGAAGTAGGAATTGGACTCACTTTAGATTATTTTTTCTCACAATATTTCATCACCTTGAGAAAAGCTAGAAAGCTTTCTCATGAGGAAGAAGAAGATGAAGTGGAGATGGGAATGAAACTCATGAGGTGAGAATAGCAACCATGGGTGAGTTAGTGTCATACACTAACTCATATAGAGAATAGACCATGGCTAACAATAATGGTTAGGTTAATAAATATTTACAAGTAAAACAAAGTTAGTGGACTAAGTCAATAGTTAGCTTAAGCTTCTCCAAGTTTCTAGCTATGACATAATTCCACCAATTTGTGATTTATTTAGATAAATAAAAACCCTAGGATTATCATAAGCATGTATTGGATATAGTGCCCTCAGAGTCAATTATTGGATCACAGGCACGTGATTACAATGATTGAGGGAGGACCTATGCCGGTAGGACAGTCTTACTCAAGATGATAGTATGCTATCTGGTTTATCTTTATCATCGTGTACAACTTTAGGTGACATTACAGGTCACTATTACACGTTGATAGAGCCCTTAGGATTCTTTCTTGACGGCCAGCAGTATGATGGCGATCATATACGTAGGAGCTGGGGTCTATAAGCACATCCTTAAAGTGGTCCTTAGTCGTGGGAGTTTTCAAGACTGGGCATCGATACTCCATTAGTAGACTAGTGTATACAGTCGAGATCCCAACGAGGGGCGGTGGCCGGTCTCACAAGCTATTGGTGTCAGTTGGTTCACCTAAGATATATACAGGTGCTCATTGGGTTATGAGTACACCGCACAGGACTCGCCGGGAACATGCTAGTTGGTATTGTACCTGACGTCAGATAGCAGTTCCCTGGTGACATGTGTACAGGTTAGTTCATCGACCTGAGATCGTCATTTGTCTCGTGTGAGTTCCCACTGTGCTTTGATTACTACCCTACCACGGCTCTAAGAGTCATGCAAACAGGTTTTAGTTGGGTACAGTCCTGAACCACATGGAGGCAGTGAGCGGATCGGCAGAGGTTTCGTCTCTCCCAGTATTGGGGGTGGGATCGCGCTGTGTCTAGGAGAGCCATTACCCGAAGTCTTTGGCCAAGGCAGGAGATTTACTGGTAGGTATTCCAGTAGTATCTCAGGGTGTTCTGGGCCACACTCCGACATGACTTGTACCGCTTTTGGGGGTCTGACTTTTACCAACCCCTAGGCCCGACATGCGATACTCATAGACGAACCGACCGGAATGTACAGATATTGTCACTGACAGGCTCAGTAGGGTGTCAGGATGAGTTCGCTCATCGACCTCCCTTTTGGTCAATACCTGGTAGCCCGTTACGTACGGCTAGTACCACTGACGTGCTAGCGGTTAAATCCACAGCCAAAGTATTGACGAGTCTTTTGAGTCCCGCACAGACAGTTTCTCAAGTTTCGGGCGAAACGTTGTAGAGGCCATATGATATATGGCAGGGTTCGATCATATACATGCAGTAGTGCACGGATCATGATCGGGTGGATCATACTAGTGGGCTTTGGTTTAAGCCGGATCCTAGTATTAGATTTGTTGGATTACTTTAGTCTCATCGCATTCACATTCGGTCGGAATGCGGATGCAGGTATGTATATACAGGTGAGGGGTATTCTTGTGATCCGTCACGAGTTTACTTTAGATGTTGCCGTATCTTTTTATTGTTGTAAACATTTGGGTTAATGTTTATTTTGGTGGAAATAGTGAGCTTAATTCATGATGAGGTGCATTTAATGTGACATGGACATGCTTAGTGACTCATGGTCTCTTTTCTTGTGCTAATGTCACATTAGGATTGATTTATGTGTTGAAATGATAAGAGGAAAGAGAGAGGACAGCCATATGGCTTGGTTTTGCTCTTGTGTTTATCACTTCGTGCTCTCACATTATCATTCCAACACATAAGAAGAAGAAAGGCACTTCTTCTTCTTCTTCCTCTTGCTTCTTGAGCTCACCATTTCCACCAATGGCATCACCTTCAACTTCCATCCATACACTCTCATGTGATGAGAATCAATGGATGCTTGAGACAAAGTTATCACACGCATTCTCTACATCGCCTTGGACACGTCGGCTAGCGAACTTCATGCCCGAGTTGCTTCGGATGAAGCGGGAGCCCGTAAAAAGACTCGAAGATGTGGTGCCCTTTCCGACGAGAAGACCGGAGATCGGAGATGCCGCGAGGAGCTAGGGATGGTGGCTAAAGACCGAAGGACACGGATTGATCGGTATACCTTTTCTAACCTTTCTTTAGTTGCTAGTTATAGGTTAATGGTTTGATCCGGGATTAAAGTCTGCGATAGCGCCGTTTTCTAATTTAGAAAAAGTTTTCGTTTCCGCATTTTGGCCTCGGACAGACGGCCGGGGCGCTACCGTAGACTTACATGGTATCAGAGCCACGCCATTAACCTTTACTAGCTTGCTCTAACATATTTAAAACATCGATTGAACGAAATTTCCGAAACCGCGATTCCATTTCATGAAGTTTCTGTCGAATTTTTTTGTGGTCAAAAAATTATTTTGTGTGTTGCAGAAAAACAGGCAGGCTTTTTAAAGAAATCTGTGAAAATTTCATTGCATGTTGATACTGTTCCACCGTGGAACCGCGGCAATACCCCTCTTTTGGCCGCGGTTCCGTCGCCATTTTGCATCCTCTCTGCACCAAATTTTGTACAGTAGTCTCTGACTTGGAATTGGGGTTTCTGGAATTTTTTGTTTTGGCCCAGATTATTTTGAGTACTGGATTTGTGCTTGGGGCCCACTTTGGGAAATTTTGTCGATCGAATATTTTAAACATGTTAGTTTACAGTACTTACATTATATCTACGACCGTGAATGTCATTTGATCGGTAAATCTTGTCTAATTGGTATAGCCCTTTTAGACGGATTTGCGAACGTGACATTCACGTTGATGTTCTGTATTGTGCTGTGATGTTGCGGATTTGTCATGGTGGATAGCCTGGATGCAATGGTAGTACAGTTTGGCTGTATTTGTACATTTGATATTGCGGGGCGAGCGTCCGACATGTGGACTGCCGTCACTGCCTGTTTGTATATTATTATTTTAGGACACGACCGGGCTGAGGTCGATGTACCCGTTGTATATATTTTACTTTCTGTACTAGGATTACCCCACGGTGGGGTGCACGGATAGCCGGGTTCTAGAGGGCAACGGGCCCGCATCTTATGACTTTGAGACGGAGGGGGCTTCACTCTAGAATTGGTGGGCTATTCGCCGCACTCGTAGGGGGTACAGGTTGACCCAAGGAGGGGTGCTCAAGTTACCGGATTCCGTGAAGTGCTGGTGTTGGTCCATTCACTTTGTTGTAGGGGCTGCCTCGGTTCAGGTTTTGGTGGGTAACTTGCCGTGCCCGTAGGGGTCTAGGATTTCATTGCACAGGCTATCCACATGACCAGGGGAACGTCGGGTTTCAGTAGCGGCTCTATGAAACCCGGGGATCCCAGATTATCTGTATTGTTCTATGATACTTATTACATTTCTTTGATGTTGCATTTTATCACGCCATGAGCAAATATTATATATTGATATATATACTAGTAGATGTTGTATATGTTTTACACCCACGCTTGTCCAGTCCCTGCTCTGTCGTTAGTTAAGTAACCTAACGGGTGATGACGGGACCTAGTGGCGAATGCGGATGGCATATACGTACATCGTATTTTTGTTCTTTCGTGGTGTGATTAATTGATGGGACTGCATTGATCCAGATCAATGCAAGCTAAACAAACCTATTCTGATGTTGTTGGAACATTTTTCAAAAAGTTATTGTTGCAAGGACGTTTTCTTTTGTTTTGCACAGTGGTATTCGGTTATGAATATCCAGCACCTCAGTCGACGAGGCAAGGGTCGAGATCCCTTCACCGGGAGTGACCCCTTGGACAGAAGTTTGCGTCAGGGTAATGACTTCACTATAGCCGATTGCCTTTTCGCTTTGCATCATGGTATTCAGTTGGAATATCCTGCACCTCATTCTATGGGGAAAGAGCCGAGATCCCTTCACCGGGAGTGACCTCTTTAGCAAAGGTTTTCGCCACTATATTTTTATAAAAAGCTATCCGGTTCCTTCAACGATATCAAGTTCATTACGTTAAAAGTTTTTCGCCAAAAACCATTCGTAGCCCTCCGTCATTTTAGACGGGTAGCACTTAGTATTCATGCTATGTTTGTTGACCTTCGTCAAGGCATAGTGAATGGTAGCTGCTTGTTACCATTCTGTTGCATAGATAGATGCGTTGGTTTGGCACAGTCGTATAGCTTTGTTGACCTTCGTCAAGGGCTTGTACGGGTGGGTTCAAATTAACCTGGAAAATGATGGGTAGAACTTGACATGTGACTTATGATTTGTTGACCTTCGTTAAGGTCATAAGAGCATGGGGTAAAAATCACATCGGGAGTTTTTAAAGAAACTGAAACTTGCCAGATATGCGCATACCTTCTGGAGTGTGATAATGTGAGTGGATTCCATCACGTTATCATGCGATGATAGTTGGATCCCGATTCCTACTGATGAGTTGTTTTACTCCTCGGATGATCCCGACTAATTTTTCTTTCAAGTTTGGAGGAGAATTTGAGGTTACAGTGGGAGGTTTCCTGATTAGATAAATTGATAACCATTCTGATCTAGGTTAGAGTGCACGCAGAGTGTTTCTTTTCTCTCTCTCTTTGGCAGCGACCATGACCCGACCCTTGACTATGACTCAGTGACCAAGTTAACCGAACTTTCTTAAAACACTGGCTTTTAGATTGTCAGAGTTGCATACCTCATTGCCACTCCTACTTTTACCCTTTTCTCCAGAACACCCCGTATTACTACGAACATCCACTTCCATTAGATAATACCAGAGTATAGTTATATACGAACTCGAAGGAACTTGTTCCAGATTTGAGGATGGTTTCAGGTTCTGGAGAAAATGAATAGGACTATTTAGTTGTTTTTTCCTTTTACCTTCACTCAGGTTGCGAGTGCTCCTTGGATTAGGACGGTACACCTATTATGCTAATTGGATAGTCTTCTTCCAAACCATAGGCAGGTGCCGAACGGTGGGGAATGAAGAAAACCAATTAGCCTAACGAAGGTGTATAGAAGGTATTAAGTGAAGACAAATAAAGGGATTAGTAAGAGGGCAAAGTAAATTGCGACTGCTATTTACGACCAAACCAAGTATTTCATCGCCACTCCTACTTCACCTTTGTATTTCTCCAGGACACTCCGTATCACTACGAAGATCCACAGTTATTTAGATACTCCATCGTATGGTTATATACGAACTCGAAGGAACTTGTTCCAGTTCGGGGATGGATTCTGGTTCAGGAGAAATAGGAATAAGGTTTTATTCAGTTGTCTTTTATCTTTACCTTCTC